>CAHIKZ030004770.1:3955000-4255000 GCA_903632075.3 Acanthosepion pharaonis | reverse complement strand
GTGTTCAAACATGGACACTACCACAAATTCCTACTTGAAAAAAGGAAGTTTGTGTCAATGGACTGATACCTCAGGCCCTACCTTGACTTGACCGAATTGATAGCTACAATACATTAAATACATGTCAGTCAGTTGTGTGCCATGCATGATACACACATAGGCGATCATGTATCTTTCGATACATGACTGATTAGGCACATTTTTCCCACAGTAGGTTGCCATTTCTTTCTGCGGTAGGCGAGTTGCCATCCAAGACTATAGAACCTGGTCTGTCCTGCTATTTACCCATAGCTGGGGGTAGAAGAGGAGGATTCATAACTTTCCCAAGGGTATCAGCACCTTAGAGAATGTAATGGATTCAACTGGAATTCGAACCCAGCTCTCCAAGGAATTGGAGAGCCAACATGAGTTTTCTACATAACACCCCTAAAATAACAAAGATTGAATTTTCATTAACCCCAACATCTCAAAATATCAAGTTTGTCTGGACTTATAAATTAAGTAAATCAATTTCTAAAAAGTTATTCTTAGCATTGCTTGATAATAGAACTTTGTATTTTAAGTTTAATTTTTATAATTGAATTTGAATTGAAGTTTCAGTTTTGAAACATAGGAATTTCAGTCTTGTGATAGTAATATATTTTCAGAAAATAAAATATATATATATATATATATATATATATATATATATATAGTGGTTTATAGTTATTTACTCAGTTATAAGTCTGCTACAAAGTCTTTTAATTTAATGAAATAAGAAAAATCCAGTTTTTCTATTTATGAATGACAATATCTTTTTGCTTTCAAGAACTGATAAAAAAAATTTTACATACGATAAAACTTCATATACTTATCTCTTTAAATGAATTTTCATTAAGCACAAGAGTTCCCCCCCTATTCTATTTTGCTATAGAATAGCAGTCATTAAATATTTTGTAAATGGTTAGAGCGTTAGTACCCTGACCATCAAACCTGGGTTCATATCTCACCATGGTTGCTTTAAGGTGATTTTCTGATAAGAGCCATGCTAGTCAATTTTTTTTCTCTCCTGAATATATCTTACATATCTATAAATCAACCATTCACCCAGGCTTGGAATATTGCTGCCACATGTGGTCTGATGCTCCTGGTATATATTTAGAGATTCTTGATAAAATCCAAAGAATCTGCAATATTATTGGTCCTGACTTGGCATCTCGGCTTCTGTCACTTTCTTACTGCTGTAAAGTTACTTCCCTGTGTCTTTTCTATAAATACTTTCATGATAATTGTTCGGATGAACTCTACACTATGGTAACTAGACTTATGCTAGATTTGCAGCAAGGTTTCCTTAATTTACAGTTGAATTTGCTAGATTTAACCGTAAGTTCTATGCTAACAGTTTCTTTTCTTTCACTTCTCACTCATGGTGCTGTTGGGAAATGCCTAAAGTCCATGCCACAGGTCATGTAAATGAAGATGGGTCGACAGAACTGTTTGGTTGTTCTAGCACAAAGTCACAAGTCACCATGACTGAGCATTAGAGCACATTGGCCTTCTTCAGTTGCCGATTGCACTAGATTTTATGCTCTTTCCCAGAAATTGTAACTAAGGTCTATTCAGCAGAGTTGTGCCTTAAATCACAGTCTGGCTCTGTTGGTATTGAAGAAACACAAATGTGCCTGAGCTGGCTTCTGAGACAGGGATTACCTAGTCAGCTGAGCAGGAAGACATACTTAACAATGAACAGTCAGCCATTATATGCAGATGTGGCATTATTGAAATTTGAAAATATCTTCTCGGATATGCATGGTGTGCCGAATGCTGAAATTATCAGGTAAAAGACTTTATTGCAGAATATTCTTCACCAGGGAGACATTTGTAAAAACCAATTAACTTTCCCATTTTTTTTTTTTTTTTTTTTTTTTTTGTATTTGAATTTTAGCATACCATTGGAGTGCATGTCAATCCTTTAATTGTAGATGTAATGGGAACACCTCACTGATCTATAAAGGCAATTTTTAAATATTAAATGAAAATAATGTAAAATTATTATTTAAGAATAATAGCATATTCCATGTGGTCTTGGATCAGATAGATTAATATAGTGGGTTAGATTTGGGATACTGGCATGGCTTTTTTTTTCTTGTTTATCCTATACAAGACCCAAGAGCCACTCAAGGTAGAGGGTTACTGAAGGTGTTTGCGTGAGTAATAAGAGGTGAAGTTTATGGTGATATGTGGGAAAGAAAATGGTTAAGTCTGGACATAAACTGGTTAATAGTATCATTGTTGGTGAAGCATCCTCTTGGGAGTCAGTTCCACATGGAACTTACTACTCACTTATGGGATACAAAGGGAATAATGAGGGTGGTTTGATTCGGTGTATGCATTTTGCCAGTTTTTAGGGTTAGTTGGTGGAACCAGGAATGTAGTTCATCTGAACAGTCTCCATGGCAACAGAGTATTGAAAGGCTTTTTGTCTGTGAGGAAAGGGGTTGTAGGGTGGAAAGTAATTGATTGCTCACAAAACTGTATAAACACTTTTGAACTGTATCGAAACTTGAAAATGAAGACTAGGCAGCTTCATTTTCGGGTCGATCTGCCTTTTGTAAAATTAGAAAATAGGAGGGTTTGTTGACTCAGGTTATAGAACATGAAGTAATTTATATTAACAGTGGTTTATCTATTGATTAACTTATATATTTACATGTTTATATATTTGTGGATGCGTGCTTAGTGATTATCAGTGTTGGAAGTAGGATTGACATGCCAAGGCTGTTGCATTCACTTTCACACAAATACCTTTCAAAAGGTATGAATTCATCTTTTCTCTCCACCCCCACTGATACGGGTTAGTAGCATGGCAGACTTCATAATTTGGCAACCAGTCGAGGAAAAGGACAACTAGTTGGGTGTGAGGCTAGCAACTCCATCCCATAAAATCTTACTTGTTATAGAAACCACAGTAGCCACACCTAATGTGGTGAGGCTAAAGCCCTATACTACCTAGGGGAGTCTAATCATAGTGGGATCTATATTAATGTTAGATTGACAAAAGTGTATTTTTTTTTTTTTTATATACTTTTTTTCACTCAGTACAAGTCCCAAGAGTCACTCAAGGTAGAAGATTACAGAATAATTGTTGTAAATATAAAAGGAGGAAATAAGAAGTGTACATTATTAGGATATGTAGTCGAGGAGATGGACGGCTTTGAATTCAAAACAAGTTGGGCATGGGGCTAGCAACTCCATCCTGTAATAAAAACTACTTGCAACTGAAGAGATTGGTTGATTGATTTATTGTTTTACAATAAATCAACCAATCAATAATCAATTATTTTTATCAACCCTCTGTGGTTTATTTTAAAACTGAAACATATTTTGAATTGTAGGAATAATTTTTTTTTTTTTTTTAAAAATCTTTGGAGAGATAATATTTTTCCAGATAACAGTTCTACTATTTAACCTATAGCTAGGGAGGGAGAAGAGATGGATTCATGCTTTCCCCAAGGATATTTATGTGTAAGTGAATGTAACAAACTTGACCAGAATTTGAACTTCACTCCAATTTCTCATTCCAAGTCACAATCCATTATGCCATCTGCATATCTGTTTGTTACAGAAACCTCAGCAGCACTCCCTCATATGGTGAGGTTGTGACTATATTCTGCAGGCAAATCTGATTGTACTGAGGAGGAGGAGGTAGTGAGGTCTATAATATTTTACAAATCTCCATAGAAAGTATTCACTCAGTACAAGTCCCAAGAGCCACTCAAGGTAGAAGGGTACTCAATAAAGTTGTAAGAGTAATGCATCTTATGAGGATATATTGGATATGTAAAAATTGACCCTAGACTTTGAGGCTAAAATTTTAGTGATCAGGGAAGCATCCTCTCGGGAGTATGTTCCACAAAGTAACAGTTCTGGGTAAGAAGCTGTCTGAATGGAATTTTGTTCTTAACCTTTAGTGCACTGCATTATTAATATCACTTCCCTTTCTACTGTATTCTTTTTCAAGGCCTCTCAATTGCAATATTTTTATTGTTAATGTCACTCAAAGATGTTTTTTTTAGCCATAGCAGGATATGACAACACAACCATGAAATTCAAACGCACTATTATTCAGGGATCAGTTACATTCAGTGACAGGATAAACTTTTTGTACAGCATATGAAGTCAAATACAAAATGATAATGGTTAATAATGGCGTATGAAGATGGGTCGATCCTATGTAAATGGCATTATGGGGTCCCAGCCATAGAGGTCTGGACTGGTGGAACTAAGGAATGTAGCTTGTAAAATTTAGTTTAAATATTTTATTTTTAATTTTGCTTATTGCTTGATGCTTTGGGTATTGCATGAAAGCTTTGTCTATTTTTAGTTCATCCACTTTCAACATTTTTTTTCTTCTTCTGTGTAGTCTTTTTGTCTTTTTAAACTGATCATTAGTTATTTTTTACTTCCATTGACATGTATTGTTTTTATATAAAATTACAAATATTCAATATTTTATACATTTTAAAAAAAAAAAATTGGAATAATGTATTTTTAATTTGACAATTTGAATGATAATTGAATGTTTTGAAAATCTCTCTCTTTTATATATATATATATATTTTGGTTGGATGTTAGCTCTATCTCTGATATTGAGTGCTTTCTAATAAGTACCGGGCATATAATATATAAATAATTATATATATATATTTATTTATATACACATATTTTTCATATATATATATATATATATATATATATATATATATATATATATTAACCTTTTGACTGAATTGAAGCAAAAAGAGATAGATTCTAAAGTCCTAGTTTTCTAACACACCTGTGTTCTTTTTCAACGATGCAAGGAATAAAAGAACTGGGACTTACTCTTCCAAGGAATGTTGTTGGTTAGAGGTCTCCCTGTGAAAATTATACTCCATGAGTAAATCCAAATCCTTGTTGAATCTGTTAATGTTTCTATTTTATATATATATATATATATATATATATATATATATATATATATATTTCATTGAATACAGCTGACAAGGAAGATTGAATTTATTTTTTATTAAGTTTCTCCAGCATCCTAACATTTTTCCATTTTGTAGGAGTTAAGGAATATAAACATTGTTCATAATTTTTATATTCCTTAACTCCTACAAAACGGAAAAATGTTTGGATGCTGGAAAAACTTAATAAAAATAAATTCAATCTTCCTTGTCAACTGTATTCAGTGAAAGATGTTTAAAAGAAAGGTTGCTGCCTAAATATAAATTAATATATAAATGGGACATAATAGTTCCTCAAAAAACCCTAAAGATATCAATCTTTTATATCATAATTAGATGCATTCTAAATACAAACAAGATAAAAAAAAATATTAAAAACTCTGAAATACTAATATATCACCCACAGATCCCAGTAAAAAAAAAATAAAATTAATTATATACTGTACTAAATTTAATACAACTAACTTAATTATCCATAATAACTCCTCCCTACCAATTAACATATTGCAGAAAAGCAACACTATATATCAATTTAAATGTCCCTTGAGAGATTGCATCTCTGACAAAAAAGCTAATGTATATGATAGTTATGTTACAATGACGTTATCAAGAGAGTTCCTTCTACACATGAATGATTCATCGTCCATTGCACATCTGCAAAAATATTCCTGCCCCACATACATACATATATAATAAATAAATAAATATATATACACACACACATATATATATATATATATATATATATATATATGTGTGACAACTCTTATAACTGTATATTCTGTAATATTTTTCATAGGCCTAGAAGATACTGATTTTTGAATGATGGTATCTCTCAGAATGAATTACATTCTAAGTGGCAGGTCTTGTGCAACAGTCTCGAGACCCCCCCTCCCCCAACACAACCAAATCTATGATACTCCTCCTCCCCTCAGTGTACAACATCTCAATTTTTATTTTTGTATTCATATAAAATACAAATTTTGTTGTAACATAATTATGTAAAATAATGGAGGATATGCGATATAGGTGAATAATTTAAGTAGAAAAAAACTTTTTTAAAATGCAATGTATCTAAATACAAATTAGAGACTTGTCATAATAGATCATTTCATCTTAAATATTTCGGTGTTTTGCAGAAATTTGTAGCATCAACTTAAGGTGTTTCTTGTTAAAAATTTGAATAATTTTAACACCTTCAACATTACCAATTTGACAGGATACCCTTATTACAAACAGGACCCATCTACTAAAGTGATAAAAAAGAAACTGATGTTTCAATTCTGACAAGTGTCATGGCCTAAGGAAAGTCTAAAGAATGCTAATGTACAAAAATTATTTACAAAAGATTTTCCCTTTTTTTTTCTTTTACAAGTGAACCACTCTATTTAAGTAGTACCTCTTGGCACTACTTAAATATACTGGTCCTGTCATAAAAAAAATTGTTAAAATTATTTTTTAAATAATTTTTTCTTTAGCATTCTTTAAACCTTCATTAAGCTGTGAGAATTGTCAAAATCAAAAAATATTGATTAGTTATCAATTTAGAAGTGGGGGGTCCCTGACTTTAAGGATTGCAAACAGTGTTTGAAACTGTGCTTACATCATTGATATTTTCATATGAGATATTTTTATAAAAAATATCTTTAAAAAACAAATTATACATTTTTGCAATGTTTGTGTATGAACTTCTGGAAACCACCTAACTTTAAAAAAAAAAAAAAAAAATTTAAAACATGAAAAAATATAAAACAATGTTTTGGAAAGATTATCAAAACAATCTCATATGAAGTCAAACGTGACTGAAATAATCCTTCACAACTTTGTAAAAGTTAGGGATTGATTTTACACTCTATTGCTATCATGAACAATTTTTTTTATGACAGGACCAGTATATTTAAGTAGTGCCAAGAGGTACTACTTAAATAGAGTGGTCCACTTGTAAAAGAAAAAAAAAGGGAAAATCTTTTGTAAATAATTTTTGTACATTAGCATTCTTTAGACTTTCCTTAGGCCATGACACTTGTCAGAATTGAAACATCAATTGTGACAAGTGTCATATCTTAAGGAAGGTCTAAAGAATGCAAAACAAAAAATTATTTTTAAAAAAGCAATTGGTAACATTTTTATGACTAGACCCATCGACTTTAGTATTAGCAGCATTATTATACCAATGAATATTTCAGTGATGAATTTATAAAAGAAAAAGGTTTAATTATAAAATAAGCAACAATCAAATCAACCAGTGTAATTTTTAAAATGATGCATATTTCTAAAGTACATTTCAGGTCATAGTTGTTGATTGTAAAATAGATCATGGAATTAGATTTGGGAGTTTGGTGGCGGGGCTGGTAAGAGCTAAAAAAAAAAAAATAAACCCTTTTAAAATTAAGGGTAACACTTAAATAGTAAACCTAAAGAGCAGTACTTTTGTATCTGTGATGAATTCTGTTTGTGAATTTTTTTTTTCAATATTGTTTAAAAATAACTTTAATCTTGAATTTTTAAACAATGTTTTAAAAATAAATATATTCTAAAATTTTAATCTTATTTCAAAAATGTTTGTATTCAACTCTGTTAAAGAAGAAAAAACACATTCAAAGAAGCAATTAAAAAAGGAAAATTTTAAATTTAGAACAAACAAAATTTTACCTTTATTAAAATTCAGAACAAATTACTAAATTTTCTAACAAAGAAAGACTAGTTCCACAATGAGTGTTGTCTCCCTTTTTTTTCCATTTGTAACTAAAAAGTATAGTGAAAACAGAACAAAAACTAACCCAGAAATTTTCAATTTTTGTAGAGTAATTGGCCATTTAATTGTAATCGACAGAAATGCCTAACTAACGCAATTACCAATGTTTCCAATAAACAATAACAAAAAAAAAAAATAACAGAGCAAAATGATACTAAGCAAAACAATTATTTATTTAAAAATGACTCCATCACTACATAAGAGTTCTCATGTTTCAAAACAAGAGCTGAAAGCTTCAATATAATTATTTGAATTGAATTAAAATACCAAGCTCTGTTCCATCTTGAAACAAAATTTTTTTTTGGGGGGGGGGTCCAAAAAAAAAATTCACTTGAAGATGGAACAGAGCTTGGTAATTCAATTTAATTCAAATAATTATATTGAAGTTTTCAGCTCTTGTTTTGAAAACATGAGAACTCTTATGATCTGGAATCATATTTTAAATAATTATATTTAAACTCTACTTTTGTATCGAAAGTACTGCTTTTTAAGAATAATAACAAAATACTAAAGAACTTTGGATTATTTACCTAACGAGTTTTCCTATTTTTCTATATATTTTACACACACACACATATATATATATATATATATATATATATATATATATATATATATATATATATATATACAAGACAAAAGTAGGTAAAAGAAACTGTAATAATGTAAAAAAAAAAAAAAAATTCACAAAAATGCAGTTTATTGTGATTGTATCATTCTGATTTAAGGTAAAAAAGAACAAAAATATGGCAGATGAGGCCAAGAAGTGAATTTCTTATTGTCTAGAAAGAAATCCCAGTACATATCTGTATGATTTGTCTATAAAAATTGGTGAAGGGGACGTTTTTGGGGTCATCCCAACCAAGATTAGAATCAACAATTTTAATTCATATTTATTTCATACATTATGACAAGAGCTGGATGCTCTGAAAAATCATTTTTTAATCAAATGAAATTCATTGTTAGGATTGCCTCCCCCTGGCAATATACAGGTAGGATTTATCAAACAAATTCCTCAAAACTTAGAATATCTTACGTGATTATATACACAAAGATGTCTGATAAGTAATGTAGAAACATTTTGTTAGTACTATTGAGGATAATTAGTTGGTAATTAGTCAAACAAAAGGATAAGAATGAATATAAAAAATGCAACTAATAACAAAGTATTTTATATTGCCTGAGCAAACTAAATAAACACAACTACAAAATCATTTCACCCCCAACCATGGCAATAAAACCAAGACACAAGGGGTTAGTGAGTGTGAAAGAATATAAGATAAAAATATTGAGAGAGAACAATAAAAGAACAGGAATTAAGAAGATAGCAGTTAACATTGCATTTAAACTTTTTAAGATCAAACTTGACTGAGAAGCAAGAAATTGGAAGAGTTTCACAATGAAAAGTGTGATAGAAGTAATTGTTAGCATAGAACTTACGATTACATCTAGCAGCCATTTTGACTGTAAAATGATGAGACCTTGCCAACAATCTAGTAATGTGCTTAAATTCATAAAGTTTAGGTATTATAGAGGAAAGTTCATCAGAACAATTACCGTGAAAGTATTTATAGAATAGGCATAGGGAAGCTACATTACAGAATACAAACATCATAGTCTCAAAAGTTTAAAAAAAACAAAGAGATCAAATCAATTCTCAACCAGAACATAATGTCACAGTTCATGGACCAATCAAAAATCAAGCTATAGTTTCTAAATGGATTTTTTGTTTCACCAGGATATGTATATAAGGAGATAGTCAAATCAAATTAGAATCAATGCATTAATTTTATCAATGTTGTTGTCATCATAAAATAAACAGACCCAAAATACTACATATATGTGCAACAACCCACACAGTCCTCCATAGACATGCTTATATACATATTTCAACCAGCTATTTACACAGGTGACCAACATCTGAATTCATATATTCTTATATATATATATATATATATATATATATATATTATTTATTTATTTATTTATTTATTTATTAATCCTCTAAAATTCACAGATCAATTTCTTAGTTCTGTTACAAAACTGATTAAGAAAGATGCCTTAGTTTTGGTTATTTCTTTTATTTTCCCCAAGTACTTTCAATCTCATCCAAGATCATCTTCAGAGGTGAGACAAAAATTAATGTAATTGATTGTTGTGAACTTTTTTGTAAATGCACATGAAACACACTCTGTCATAGTTAATTTACATTAAGAATATGTAAGTAATTATCTGAGTGGCATGGTACTCTGCAGTCTTTTGCTGCTGTAGTTCATCTACTTCAAGTTTTATCAGGTTGCTCAGAGATGCTCTTTTGTATGCCTCCATTGTAAGAATTGCTTATTTGAGCTCCTGTTGCTTTTCTATCAGTATGAAACATTCTAACCATTCTCCTCTGATCTCTATCATCAATAAACAATGTCTATACACAAAAGTGCTGCTCAGTCAAATATTTTTCTATTTTCTTGCACATTAAAATCTTATCTTTTTCCCTGGGAACAATGACTATGCTGTGTTCAGTTACTTAAATCAAATTAATACATGAAATGAAATTTAGCAGGTTGGCAGGTTCAAAAGCTTATATACATTAAATTCCATTGTTATGTTATTGTCCGATTAAAATTATGCATTAAGTGATTAGTGTATAATATATGTGTGTGTGTGTGTGTACTTATAATATCAACAATGAACCTGGCCACAATATGCTGGCTGTGTTAGGAAAATATAAAAGCATTCCCATTACCATAGTTACGCATATATAAAAATCTACATATTCAGTAAAAAATAATTAAAAAGAAAACAAAAAAAGAAAATCCTTGATAATGGTTAATAGAATAGACAAAACTGCTCAGATATATAAAACATTTAGACAGTTTTTGACACAAAAAGAAAACACTTATATGAACACATGAAAATTGACCAAAATGCTTAATCGCAATGTCATTAATCATTAATGAAACTTTATAAAGAGGGATTTCTTCCCAAATACACAATTTTTATATATATATATATATATATATATATATATATATGTGTATTTAGGCTGAAAATTCTTTTAGGCATGTCTGATTGAATAAATTACAGTCATTATGTCTGCTAATTTTTAACAAAATCCATTCATACTCACGAATAACCTTCCGTGTATTGATGTTAAAGGATGAGAGAAATGTGCTATAGCTGTTTAAATTTCTTTTATTTTAATTTCCCAAGTACTTTCGACCTTCTCTCAAGATCATCTTCATAGGTGCAAGTGGTACACAACTATCTGTTGTTCATTAATATAAGTATTTATATAAAGATATGCGTTGTTGTCCATTATCGTTATTTATATATATATATATATATATATATATATATATAAGTTGTATGAAACTGAGTTTGTGACTCTGGGTTTCACATTTTTTGCGATCATCAGACAAACTGGTTTATTTTTAAAAATTGAATCTATTTATGCTTGTTTGACTATGTTTGGCAGTGGGAGGGGGAATCTAGTTCTGTGTTTGAGTGGGTGGGCACTATCATATGCATAGAGACATACGTACAGGTGGATACATTTTAGTCACACCAACACATCCATATAAGCAATTCAATGCTAGGCGCAGATACATATCTGCGCATTCAGGCATGCATACATACACAGTTGTAATTTTATTTCGGTGTTGGGACCATAGCTTTTTATATGCAGCAATGTTTGTTTCAATAAGGAATGGGTAGGGGTGTTCTTGACATTTGTCAGATCTACAGCATGGGCCGTCAGAGAAACTTACACTTCCTCACACATACACACACTTATTATGTTAGCTCTATCACTGATATTGAGTGCTTTCCACTAAGTATCATGCATATATATATATATATATATATATATATATAAGTGAACATAGAAGTCAACACTTAGAGGCGACAGTCTGTTTCATGCTATATGCAATCGTCAGGCCACATATGCTGTTATTTTTCTTGGCTATTTATATATATATATATATATACGGGTTAGTGGTGCATTGTGGGTATTCTATTATGGCGGTTATTTTACCGGAAGTTGTTTATTTACTTGGGTCAAATTATATTGCTCGTTTTTATTTTTTTGTTTCCTATTTTTTTTATTTATTTATTTATTAACATAGTAAAAATTTGTTTATATCACTTATTTAACAGTTTTGTTTTGGTTTGAGAGTTTAATTAAAGCTGTTTGTTCAATTTTGGAGTTGATTGTTGTGGTTCATTCTAGCTATTATTTTGGCGGGAACAGGTTTTAATTGATTATCTTTATTTGGGATTGGTTTGTTTATTTATTTACTTGGATATTTACACGCTCTATCTCTGATATTGAGCACTTTATTCCATAAATATAGCATACCTTAAGACTATATTTCTTTCTGATGATCGCTAAAGCCTGAAACCCAGGATCACAAACTCACATCTATCCAACCAAATATATATATACATGAATTATTCACACAAAACTAATGCAAAGGTTAATGATTTAAATGGCGAGACATCCATCATCGCAAACAATTCAAATAGTATACAAAAACCTTCAATAATAATAATAAGTGCGACATTACTGTAATTATTGAACAATATAGTTCATGCCACTTTGACAGAAAAATTTACCAGTAAAAAAATTTGTTCATCACCATATTTTGTATGAACACACAAACTTTAAAAAATTTAAAATCAAACTCAGCGTTGCTTTGGCGCGTTCCAAAACCAATAACTCATTTCAATAGCATTTTTTTGATACAACAACACATATATTTTCGTTGTCCTCTTATTACTAAGAGAAAAAAACAAGAACAACATCTATTTTATACCTGAAGATGTCTGTAGGAACAGACGAAAGCTTGTAGTAAAAATAACAACTAATACGGCAGAAATTTATATAAACAAGGATCAATTCATTCATAACGGATTTGGAGGTTTTTGTATACTATTTGAATTGTTTGCGATGATGGATGTCTCGCCATTTAAATCATTAACCTTTGCATTAGTTTTGTGTGAATAATTCATGTATTTGTAAATTGATTGCACGTTTATTATAATAATATATATATATATATATATATATATATATTAAGAATATTTAATGTTTTCATTTTCTTAAACTTTTTAGTAACATTTTATATTCCTCTTATAGAAAAATGGTTTAAAATGTATTACTATCCTTATGTAGAACTTTTGCCTATCCTAACACAAGGCTAAAATAGTTAGGACTTAATTTACTAAAAAACCATTACTATATGACCAGTACCTGTAATTCTGTAATACATTATCCACATATAGAATGATAATGTAAATCCATACATATATCTATATGTGTAGCATTCTTTTGCTAAGGTAGTAAAAATCCTGCAGCATGCTACAAATTTTGTGTCAAAGGAACTTTGAAATTACCTTAGTAGATAAACAAACTTTTAAAGTAAGGTATGTTTTACTATATTAAAAATGAGTTCGTCATAATTGTTTTCATTTATAGGATGGCGACAAATCAAAAAATCAATTGATATTTTAATTTTACTTTTAGTTTAATATTCAGGAAGCATTTCATACAAAAAAGAAAACACAGAACATAAACTTTCTGATAATGCATAAGTAATGTCTTCACAAAATTAAATACATTTGCCATCATTTTTTATTGGCATATGTTGAATTAATGTTCAATATCAATGCAAATTTATTATGGAAACATTCAATCCAGTTTTATAAAATAAATTTTATAAAATATTCAATGATATTTGATCTGTGTGTATATGCAGTTTTCTGTATCGTGCATATATATATATATATATATATATATATATATAATAAAAACATAAGAATTGTTCTTGCATGTTTTTGCTGTAATATCCTAAGATAAATAATATTGTTCTACTATGTATTGAGCCCACTTTTAAATTAAATGTTATAAATGTTGGACATGTACTCTATTCATTCGAATCATACCTGGGGATATATATATATATATATATATATATATATATAACTGATTTAAAAATATGGTTTCACTGCTACACAGGAATTACCATGTTTCAAAAACAAAAACTTCAAATTTAATTATATTAAATTAAAAGTATTAGTTCTGTTTCATCTTCAAGCAAATTTTGGAATAACTTATTTTAAAATTTACTGTTTTGAAAGCACATATATTCATAATTTTTTGTTTCCAAGGATACAGAGAAATCCACTCATTTAGACTGGGACGGTAGCATGTTCTTTTTCATTAACTATTATTGTATCAGTTATGAGTTACGTTCGAAAATGGGTTAAGTCTAGGTGGGGTAGGGGTGCCTTTTTTCAATGTGCTTTTAAAACTCAGTAAATTTTAAAATAAGTTATTCCAAAATTCACTTGTAGATGAAACAGAACTAATGCTTTTAATATAATTGAATTTGAAGTTTTTTTTTTTCTGTTTTTGAAACATGGTAATTCCTGTGTAATGATGAAATCATATTTTTAAATCGGTTAATTTATAATATTTATGCTCTGTAAATTTACATTGAGCACGGTTTTGTAAAAATATCAATAAGAACACCTTAATAATAAGAAGAAATTACATATCTTACTGTTCTTCCTTTTTTACTATAAAATAGATATATAGGGGAAATTGTATGACAAGTGGAAAAAAATTTACTTGTGATGCATTTCGTCATTCAGGAATTCACCAGACTAAACTTATGTTGGTAGGTCTACACATGTGCAATAACAACGGGTGCTGGGATTTTAGAATTTTTTTTTAATTTTTTTTTTTTTATTTTTATCTTTATCTAGCCAAAATGAGTTCGGCTAGGAAAAAAAAAATCACCAGCACTCTTCATTTGTGCACACATGTAATCATACCAACATAACTTTAGTCTGATGAAATCCTGAAGGACAAAATGTGTGACAAGTAATTTTTTTTCACTTTATCATACAATTTCCTCAGTATTGTTCTTCATATATAAAAATACATATTGTTTTATATATATATATATATATATATATATATATATATATATATATATATATGTGTCATTTTGCATAGATAATCTGATTTTATTTATCTATTCAACAGTATATTTATTTATTTAAATCTACTGGCGAGAATATTAGAGAAAACTTGTTGGAAAATTATGCAATTTTCAGTAGGATTTTTCCAACATTCAAGCTGGTAGATTTAAATAAATAAATATACTGTTGAATAGATAAATAAAAATGGAGCATCTACTCAAATATGAGTATCCATTTATAAAAATAACATTTAAACATATAGATTAAAAATCTGTCTGATTTAATCCATTTACCGAAGATATAGTTAAAAACTAGTCATTTTCTGTCTGTTATATTTAATAATCTTTCTTTTTTTTTTTTTTTTTTTTTTCTCGTGTACAAATATTCTTTTAACAAATGTGTTTGTGTGTGGATAAATTGGCTAAAATTCATGTAGTGTTGTCGCAGTTTTTGAGTTACGTGAGTTTGTGTCCTGGTAAAAGTGAGAAAAGAAAATTGTGTTTTAGTATCATATGTGATTATTTTAGTTTTGTTTATATTTTTTGTTTTGAAAGCGTGTGGTAATATTTGTACATTAGAAAAAAAAATGATCAATAAATATAATAGGCTCAAAATGTCTATTATTTTCAACATTGACATCATTATTCAACATCATTAATTGATTAAAAGAACAATTGCTTCCTAAGTATAAGTGTGTGTGTGTATATATATATATATATATATATATATATATATATGCTTTGAGTGTGTATTCTTGTGAATATGTACAAATGTGTAAAGACACGCAGGGGAACTGAGTGACTCCATGATGTTAATGATGCATCTGGATGTATACGAATATGTGTTTTATTAGCTGTTCTTTATATTTTGTATTTTATATCCGTTACAGAGGCATCGAAAATCCTGCTTAACGCCCTTGTCCATGGCAGGTAATGTGAATAATTTCCTAAATGTCTACTTTCTCTTGTGGCAACGTAAACTCAATTTCTTTCTTATTTTTTTATTTTTTTTCTATTTTTTAAACTTATTACTTCCGCTCATTTTTAATCTGTCGCTTTGCCTCATTATTCTTTGCTTTTTATGTATTGTCATTTTGTTACATATACATACACACACTCATTTATTTCATATATATATATATATATATGTGTGTGTTTTTTTTTTTTTTTTTTAATTTTTATTTTATTTTTTTAAATCATTTTCTTCATCACTTATTTTTCTTGAAAAGTAAGTAAAAGTTAATGATGCTGAGAGAAACGGAAAATGAAAAAGACTCTGTCTCTGTCAGATTGCACAACAAATGTGGCTTAAGAATCTTAGTCATTGTAGAGTTTTATCTGCCAACACATCCCCATGAATGAATCAAGCCACTGGAAGATGGGTGTTTTTTTATTGAATCACTAACTTTAGATAGATTGCTTCTAAGTTTGAGCTTCTATATGCTGATTAACACACTGACCAGCTTTGAATTCAAAGTTTTTCTTCTCCTAGAATAGATACTAATCAAAACTTTAGAGCTCAGCTTGACCTGCTATTTAACCCATAGCTTGGGGCATAAGAGGTGGATTCATGTTTTCCATGAGTATCTGTGTGAAAGTGAATGTAACTGACTCAACTAGAATTTGAACTCTGTTCAAAGATTTCCATTCCTAAGCTCCTGTTAGTCTATTCACACATCCTAAATGTAATAACTGAAGATGAATTTATCACTTACTCAATACATTTTTTTTAAATGGAACTACAACTTGTGTAGATTTTGTCTGAGAATTTGAGATCATTTATTTTTTTTATCATTTCATCCCAAGCAGGGCATTAATGCCACTAAGACACAAGGGATTAGTGGGAGTAGAAGAGAATGAGAAGATTTTAGTAAGGAGAAAGGACAATAAAATAACAGGTTTCTAGAAAACTGAAGATGGTGATTGATATTGTATTTATTTAAATTTTTGAAGATTCCAGGTAGCAAAAAAGCAAGAATCCGGAAGGGAGTTCCACAGGCGAGAAGTGCAAGAAAAAAAACTATTAGAATCAAACTTATGGCTACATCTAGTTATTTCAACAGTAAAACAATGCTCCCTACTAGGCAGTCTGGTAGTGTGCTTAAATTCATCTGGTCAAGGTACCAAGGAGGAAAAAAACAGAGGGAATCCATGTCATGGTGGTAGGAAGGTGATTGAAGCCAAGATGCCAGGTCAAGACCAATAACATTACAGACCTTCTTTGGATTTTGTCAAATCTAGTTTTTGTTTTTGTTAGGCTTTCTTCAACTCTATTGCTCGTTCACTATTTACATTATTCAGACTATTGTTCTCATCTTTGTTGCCATATTTATCACAATGTTTCGGCTGATGTACACTCCGGCCTTCTTCTGATGTTTGGAATGTCGAACTGAACCCTTTATTTTGCTTGCTGGGGTAGACTGTTCTAGTTCCACGTGCCATGTCTAATGGATGTAATGTAGCAAACGCCTTAAGGACTCATGGCTCAGTGGATAAAGGCATTGGTTAGATCCAGTGACAGGACCCAAAGAGTTGTGAGTTCAATACCTGGTTAAGGTAGTGGAGAACTTGGAGAGGAGAATTAACAGGAGATAACTGATAACTGACATCCATTAGACATGGCACGTGGAACTAGAACAGTCTACCCCAGTGAGCAAAATAAAGGGTTCAGTTCGACATTCCAACTACCTGAAGAAGGCCGGAGTGTACATCGGAAGAAATGTCGTGATAAATATGGCAACAAAGATGAGGACAATGGTCCGAATAATGTAAGTAATGTACATAATACTTCATCTCAGAAATATAGACAGATTCAATTGTTGGTTTTTGTACCTTTGCAATTTTTAGCCTGTTATAAGAGTATTAATCTAACACTCCAAATTTCACATTGCATTTTCATTCTTTACTTTTTAGTAAAGGTGCTGTTGAAGGCATGAAGGTATTGGAATGGTTGGTGGAAATAAATTTACCTTCTCATCCAATATAAGCATTAATATACCAGTGTTATGGTAACACTTTATTCATGGATGAAAACAAGCATGTATATAGGTTAAAGAGAAAATACTTTATCTATATATTTACAAAACATGAATTTGTTTAACCAGTGATAGTGATGTCCATCAGCGGATATTGAAAAGAGAAGTGAATTAAAGTCTTACTTGGTAGTTGATTTGGCTGTACAATGCATCAGTGATGTGTTCCCAGCTGTAAAAGTTGAAAGACAATGGAGGTCTGGAGTAGACTGTCTTTTTAATGAATTGGTACAAACTCTCAGTATGGCTTAGAATTTATAGTTATTTATCTTGCAAGATTTACTTTTTATTTGTGCATAAATTTACCCTTTGACATGGGAATAACTTATAGTTGAATTAAGGGCAGAATATTAAGTTTTGTAATGCTACAAGTACCTCCAAAAACAAGATTTAAGAAAAATGCCACTTAAAATCAAATATAGAAGAGCGCATAATCTGAATATATATTTGTGCGCCTGAACCTGAAAACCAACACATGAAATGAGTAACAACTCCATAAATCAAGTAAAAAAATTTAAAAGGAATCCATTCATAATTAGTGAAGAAAGAAAAGTTCCTGGTTAAATTGAAATCAAGCAGCAATAACATAAGAGAATTAATGTTGAGATAAAAATGAAAAACATTAACAATAAATAATTAGGTCATCTAATATGACAACCTGACTGGATCCTCATCTGTTTTGGCACATCTGACTCAAGGGATGTAAAAATCATTGGAGCATTCATGTGAAGCCATGTAAAGGTCTGAAAGCAGACTTAAGTCTGCTCAAAGAAATATTCTGGTCTCCATTTTTAACTCATATAATAATGTACTTGGGATGCCTTTTAAAGATCTCAAAGGGTCAGCTATAAGGTTGCTTTAGAGTGTCACATGCATAAACAGATTTAAAAAGTCTAAAATTTTTGTGGATTTTGGAGTCTGTATGCCAAAGTTCACCATCTTTGTCAAATGATCAATGAAAGAAGTTTGGTCCATGACTTTCTGTAAAATCTGGAAGAAAAATTGTGAGAGATGTTTAAGCATGGTACCATACAGCATCTCTGCAGTTGGATGCCAGCTTTTACTGTTGTACAGAATGAATAAGAGAAGATGTTCCTGTCAATTAGATTGGTTTATCATTTCTCCCAGGGCTGACTTCAAACTCTTCACAGAAACTTTCCATTATGCCATTCACTTTAAAGTGACTGTCATTAACTGATGGAATAAATCAGATTCAAATTGCTAACCTCTGTCTGCAATAATGATTGCTGGAATGCCAAAAGGGATACCTGTTCAGAAATAAGATTTACTATAGTGTGCGTGGAAATATTTGCTGTAGGGGAGATGCTTTACACCAATACGAAGAACAATCAATACATACCATAAAATAGGTGTATCTTTCATAAGGTGATAGTGAACCTATAATGTTGTACACATGGTTGAGCCACACCAGTTGATGGAAAGGAACCAGGGGGTGTGCAAGTATGTCTTCCAGTGTTATCTTCTTGGAATTGGACAAAGGTTGTTTTTTTTTTTTCCATAACTGAATATCCAACGTCATGTGCAGTCAGACAAATCTGTTTGTGGCTAGCTTGATGAGGGTGTTAGCACCATGATAAGGCAAGTTATGATGTGTAAAGAAAAAGATATGCCAGAAAGACTTGGGAATAAAGGAACATAGTTGACCGATGCAATTTCCATGTTGTACCTCACCCTGAACCCAGTTGAGCCAACTTCATCAAACTATGCCATTGCATCTGAATGAAGGCTGACCAAGTGTAGTAAAGGTCGTATTTATTCGGTTGTTTAAATTCATGGTAGGAGTTTAAGTGGGAATTTGGAATCACAGTCGGTCCCCATCTGTATGTATACATATTTTAGGATAATGCAATTCAGTTTGAATTCAGTTTCCTTCTCTTAGGTTGCCACCCAAGGCTATAGGACCCAGTCTGCCCTGCTATCTTGCCTATATCTGGGTGGGGGGAATGATGGATTCAATCCTTTCCAAAGGTTATTAGCATGTAAGTGAATGTAATGAACTTGACTGGAATTTGAACTTGGTTCTCTGATCCGTCAATTCAAGCCACTAACCATTACTCCACCATGCTTCAAGTAATTGCCATATTGCCACGAGGAAAAATTTTCATGAGTTTCAAGGATAAATGACTGGCATCTGATACAAAAGTCCAACCAGAATATTGTTGATACTCTGAGATATACAGGGATGATTAGGACATTTTTATGAATTTAGTTTTTTTTTTTTTTTTTTTTTTTCAGGTATGTCATGAAAGAAGAGCTTTATTTGAGAATAAATTGACATGAATTTCTACCCCTTGCATTTACAACATTTTGATCAGGGTATCTCATTCAGAATTATGGACACCTTAGGATATCAAAAGTTACCTTCCAAAAGATAAGCAAAGGATTAAAAAACAGGAATGTGTCATTAGAAAGAAAGAGTACTGAACCATTACATAATATCAGTCCTCCTATGTAGCAGTGAATGTTGTGCTATCTCTACACAGGTGAAAAGGAGATTTGAGACAAAAGAAATATGGTTCTACAGAAGGATGCTGATAATACCATGTTTTAAACTTATGAGAAACAATAAATTTCTAGAGAAAATAGAAATAAAAAGGACATTTAACATCAGAAATGGGAAATGAGTAAAAAGGGGCTTGGAAAATTTGATGGTCACTGGATAAAATGAAGGCAAGATGTATAGAGGAAATCAATGCATAACCTACCTAAGCGAGCTTGAATGAATGGATGGCAGAACAGGGTTTAGGAAAGATAACAAATAGACAAAAATTATCAAGAGCTACAAAGGCCAGGTAATTGTGAAGAACCATGACAGAGAAAGTTCTGAAAGGACATGGCATATAGAAGATACAGTAGGCATTTTTGTTGATGTTAAAGCAGTGATGTTATCTAAGATCTCTGCCAATTTCTGGGAGCCTTTTCCCCAGTTGAGACAAAACTGGGGAATTTCAGCTGGAATGCATTGGAGAAATATGACATACAATGTTGTCATTATTGTGGTCACCCACAAGATGTGATAAACGGCATAGGAACTGAGAAGGCTTATAGACCCCCCCCCCATCCCATCATCTCTTCCTTTAACAGCTGTAACAATTTTCTCCATTGAGAGGTGGATGTTCTTACAATCAATTCTTACTTCAGTTTAGTGAAGGGATTGTCTACCAACAAGAACAGGATAAATGATAGTAAATAATATTTATCTAGGCCAAAATAATAATGCATAATAAATGATGTAATGAAGATAAGTAGACCTGATTGGAAAGAAGGCAGAATTACTACAATATGGCTTGTAGCTGCAATCACCACAAAATAAAGAAAAAAGGATGGTGATTACTTACAGTTGGACTCTGGCACTTGGAGCAGCAGTCAAGTGGGGAAGGATAAGTATGACTGTTTGCATGCCAAATTTAAGATAGAGCAAGAATACAAATGCAGGCTTATTGAATTTCAATCAAGTTGGTTGGTTGTTTTGTTTTATGGCATATCAACCTCAGTGGGCCTTTTAATGCCAGCAAAATTTTTGAAATAGATTCATAGCGATAGTTTAGTAAAAAAAAAAAGGTGTGTATGTATACATATATATATATATTTGAACCATTTTTCAATTACTCATATTTTTGAGTACAATCCAACTTCTTTTAGGAAATTTACAATCTTTTCAATCAAGTACTGATTTAAAATGCATATGAAAAATTGTACTATTTAATATTCGTCCAGAATTTTGCAGATTATTGCCTCATCATGTTGAAACGCTGGTTCCCATATGATCCCCAAAGTTTAATCATTGTCAAACCTGGTCAGCAGTACCATGGTGGGTGACAGTTTGGGAATATCAAGTGCTGTGAGCTTGGATGCTTGGGTGATGTAATGGATAATGGCTCAGAATTGTTAATCAGGAACCTGAGTTCCACTTCCTGTTGGGTTTGTTATATTCAGTTACACATAAATACCCTTGGGAAAAGTATAAATTTACCTATATCCCTCCAGCTATGGGTTAATTAGTAAGCCATGTATCACTAAAACCTCTATTAACTCCCTAAAAAAAATTCTTATAATATAAAAATATTTTCTGGCTTTAAATAACCTGCAAATGGTTGATAAGCCATAGAAGACAATCAACTGAATTTTGCAACAAGATAGCTTTATTTTCAGACTTTATTTGTATCTTATTTTTCCACTTATAACAAGTTCACATTGTTATGTACTACATGCCAAAAGTAAGACAGAGCCAGAAGGCAAATGCAGCCATATTGAATTTCAAGCAAGTACTGATTTAAAATGTATACAAGATTCACATTCCTCTCTCTCAGACTCCAGGAGGAATAACTCCTTGAAAAAGACATCAGAAGGAATGTTTAGCCAGCCTACGAGACAACTCACTTTCTTTTTTCTTGTTTCTTCTTTCTACCCCTTGCATTTACAACATTTTGATCAGGGTATTTCATTCAGAATTATGGACACCTTAGGATATCAAAAGTTACCTTCCAAAAGATAAACAAAGGATTATGAAACAAGTATTTTTAAAAACAGAAAAATATTACTGAACTGTTACATAATATCAGTCCTCCTATGTGGCAGTGAATACTGGGTAATCTCTCCTTACTACTTACTATTCTCTTATGCAGTATATGCAAAATAACGCCAATTATTACATAAAATCTCCTCAGCTGTTAACTCTAGCTAGGAGCATTCCAATGAAAACTTGTCAGACAAATGAAAAATGATAGAAATCTCATTACACATGTCAAAATGCTATAAAAAAAATAAAACATTGTGGGAGTTACTCAATATTAGATAATTTCATAGTTAAATAATGTGCTTATGTTAGTAAATATTGGAACAGCAGGTTAAGGTAACTTTACATTACCATTCCAGCATAAGTATTACCATACCCATGATACTGTAACTCTTTGCTCATAGATAAAAACAGACATGCACATGTGTTTGAGAGTCTACACATTTACAGAACTTGTTTATTCAAGCAACAAACCAGATGCATTTCAACAGATATTGAAATGGGAAGTGAATTAAGGTCTTACTTGATAGTTAACTTGGTCAGTGATGTGGCCTTGGCCATAAAAGGTGAGAGAAAATGAAAGTCTGGAGCAGATATGTTTTTCTGATGAACTGGCACAAATTTGCAGGGTACCTTACATTTCACATCTCTAGCCAGACTGTCATGTGATACATTTTTCACCTTTGACATGTGCATGCATTATAACTGAATTAAAGGCAGATAAATTTTGATACTACAAAACCAAACATAAAATGTGTTCGCCATATCATAAGTGAATGCAGAAAGATTGTAGATAGATAATGAAAATAGGCATGACAGTGCAGGAACAACAATACCCTAAGAACTGTGCAAATTTTTTTTTTTGTTACACATGAATTCTTAGAATTGTTTTTGTTATGTTGATGCATTTTGTATGATCATTGGCTGTTTTATTGTGAAATGATTCAAACTGAAGACAAATACTTGGTTTTAGGGTCTAATATATACTAGCAGACTCTGTCATCCACAGATTGCCAACTGGATTTCACTTGCTGACCCAGCCAGTAAAACTTTTATTAAACTAAGACACATCATGCTTCTTGCATAGATCCTCATAACATTTTCTCTCCAGTTTTCGCAATTATCTGTTGCATGCAATATGTCTTCAGTTTGACATTCTGTGTCTTCACATAAAGGGTGGGTGGAAATAAACTCCTTATTTAAAATTGTTAATGTTGTAGTATACCTGTGAACGATTTTTGTGTCGTCCTTTTTTGTGTTATCTGTAATAGGAGTAGGTAGTCCCTTCTACCGCCCGGTCAACACTCCTCCCCCTTCTATTGGACATGAGTAGAGGCTTACACCTTGTTTCTTGTCTAGGGATGGGGTTCCCTGCTGTCTCTCTCTCTCCGGCCTCTGTATTAGTGCAGGTCTGTTTCTCCCGTGATGCGTGCAGTCTGTGGCAACATCTCTTCATTCTGAGGGTACACGGCTGACAGTTCTCTGGTTGCTGTTTCCGACTGGTAGTTAGGAGCCCTAACTCTTGCGTGAAGTCTTGAGCAGCTGCTCTGATCAACAGTTGTATAATACCGGGTGTTTGTAGTGCCATGTCGCACATGGAAAGGTGTCCCTGCAGTCACCTCCGTGGGCAGCCCTGAGGCCACATAATGATGCGGATTTTGCCAACTCCTCTCTGCCCGCGTCACGGTCGAAACTGTCTGTTTTCTCTTACCTCAGGCCTTCTCATCTTTGCAAATAAATCCAACATGTTACAAAAACCGAAAGATTTACCCTAAACCAGCATCTCAGAAACCACCTAAACCCCTCAACATTTCATTCTCCAACATCCGGGGCATTAGAACAAACTTCTACAGTCTGGAATCCTTCCTCACTGCAAACGCCCGGATGTGCCTGCTCTCTGTGAGACAAACCTTGTCTCATCTATCCCCTCTTCTGATCTCTCGATCCCCATTATCTTCCTCTCCTCAGAAAAGACTCTAACCCACATGCACGGTCTTGGTGTCTCGTCAAGGAACATCTCCCCTGACCAGAGAGTCCTCTCTTGAATCGCCTGACCAGTCATACATGTGTCTCTGTCTCTCTCCTCAATGTGGTAAGCTATCTCTTCTTCCTTTACCGCTCTCCATCCTCTCAAGACTGTGAGATACTTGATAGCATTTCTGACAACATAGACAAGGCTCTCTCTCCACCCGTTTGCTCACATTTTGTGTTTGGAGACTTTAACGCCCATCACACTCTGTGGCTTAAGAATGCTACTACTGACCATGCAGGCATTCAAACGCTTAATTTTTCAATCTCCCATTCCCTCACACAGATAGTTAACTTCCCCACTGCTTTGCCCTCAACCGGGTAAGTAAAGCCTCTCTACTCGACCTGTGCTTTACCTCCATCCCCGAATCCTGCAGCGCCTCGCAACTATGCCCACTTGGTAACTCTGACCATGCAGTAGTATCGGTTAACATCTCCTTTAACTCCTCCCCTATAAAGAACCTCCTACCACTAGAACTTCGTTCTATTATCAACGAGCTGACTGGGACGCGTTCCGTGATTTCCTCCAGAATGTCCCCTGGGATGGAGTCTTTAAGCTCCCCGTCCAAGAATGTGCTTCTGAGGTCTCTTCCTGGGTTAAAGCTGGAATCGACGCTTTCATCCCATCAAGGAAATATAGGGTTAAGACGCGCTCCTGCCCTTGTTTTTCGGCTGCTTGCTCAGCCGCCATCGCCCATAGGAACCACTACTTCCACCTATACCGTGGCGACATGTCTGACTGCAATAGACATCTCTCTTTGCCGCCGCCCGTAACGATTGTAAGCGTGTCCTAAATGATGCTAAGTCACTATTTGCGGCTCGAATGAAGGAACGATTGCATCTCGCAAATTTGGCTCCAAAGATTATTGGCGTCTCTGCAAGAGTGTATTGAATAAGTGCAAACCCTCTATACCTCCTCTATTCAACCAGTTCGAAGTCTTGACCTCCTCTACCGACAAGGCTGAATGCTTTGCTCGAAATTTTCATCCAACTCGACGCTCGACTCTTCTGGTGTATCCATACCCAACTTTCCTCTTAGAACTGAGGCCATATTGAGTGGGTTAAACATAACCTCAACCTTGGTACTGGGCGTTATCTCCAATTTAGATCTCAACAAGGCAAGTGGTGGAGATGGGATACCAGCCATTGTCTTAAAGAAATGCGCGCCTGAACTGGCGCCCGCCCTTTCGAAACTATACAACTACTGCCTCAAGGAATCTTGTTTTCCTGACTGCTGGAAGTCCTCTTCGATCGTTCCTGTCTTCAAGAACTCCGCCGATTCCCTCTGACCCTTCCAACTACCGTCCTATCAGTCTCCTTCCCCTTCGCAAAAATCTTCAAGCTCTAATCAATACCGGGTGGTTAACCACCACATCCAATAATCTGCTCTCAGACAAGCAATATGGTTTCCGCTTTTGCCAGATCTACAGCCGATGTGCTCACAGCCATCACGGAAACAGTCTACCGAACTCTCCAAAATAACGGGAAGCCCGAGCCGTGGCACTAGATATCTCCAAAGCATTTGATAGGGTTTGGCATGCCGCCTTCTCCGCAAGATCCAGGGTTATGGCATTACGGGTCAATTATATAATGTAATACAATCATTCCTGTCAAACCGTGAATTGAAGGTCATTCTATGGATTCTCCTCCAGTTCCTACCCCACGAACGCAGGAGTTCCTCAAGGCTCCATCCTAGGCCCCACTCTATTCCTTATCTATATAAATGACCTTCCTGACGCTGTAACTTCTCAAGTCGGCATCTACGCGGATGATACCACAATTTATTCCTGCCTCAAAAACAAATCCAGTCTCGCTGACAAAACTCACCTTGCCGTGCGCATCGAAAAGGACCTCCAATCGATTGTGATCTGGGGCAAGATTTGGCTGGTCAACTTCAACGCTTCAAGACTAAACTGCTCTCTATTAATCACCACAGAGAGCCTTCCCTTCCCTCCATTATAATGTCTGACGCCAACTTCCCGAGAGCAACTCTCTGCGGCTTCTCGGGTCTCACGCACTGCTGACCTGAGATGGAATAAATACATCGAAATAATTGCCTCATCCATCATGCATGGAAAGTTAGCTCCCTGAGCCATGCTAGGAAGTTTTTCTCCCCTGAGTCGATCCTCCAGATATACAAATCCACAATTCGCCCTTGCATGGAGTATTGCTGCCATATATATGGTCTGGCGCCCCTTCTGTTTGCCTCGGGGTTCTTGATAGGCTCCAGAGGCGGATATGTAATATGGTTGGCCCTACCCTGGCGTCTTGTCTACAGTCACTTTCTCACAGACGCACCGCCGCCTCCCTCTGTCTGTTCTACAAATACTTTCATGGAAATTGCTCCGAGGAACTGCATTCGCTGGTTCCCAAACTTCATGAGTTCAAGCGCCCTCACGAGGCTGGCATCCCGCTCTCACCCCCTTCACTGTCTAAACTCATAAATGTAGCCGTCTCTACTACTCTAATAGCTTCATGTCTCGCACCTCTCGCCTGTGGAACTCTCTTCCCTTCTCCTGTTTCCCTGAGAGTTATAATCTCCAGCTATTCAAGTGTAATGTCAATCGACATCTCCAGTTGCCTTAATCTATCTACTACCCTCATCCTTTCTTCTATCACTCCTATCTGATCTTCCTATTTTCTGTAACCCTTTGCGTCCTAGTGGCTCCCCGCCTTGCTTGGGGTGAAATGCTTAAAAAAAAAATGTCCCCATTCACATAAATATAGTAGTAAATACTGTATGTTGGTCTACAGTTGGAGATTCATTGTGGAATTCACTTGACTCACTTCTAGCAGTTGACTACTACTTTTGTGCACCGCTGGCAAATCTTATGTGTTGCTCTTGTCCTAAGCATTCTCATTCATTACCAACCTTCATGTGATTATTCTATTCAGTAAGCTTCCCTAGGTTACAACAGTTAATAACTTTATTAATTATTGGTTGATTTTCATAAAACCTTTTTTTTTTTTTGAAAAATATATGGTAGAATTACAGTACAGTGTGAAAATTCTACATTGGCACCAGAGTTGTCCGCCAGCATTTATAAGTGTCTTGGATATATACTTGATTGACTTCATTATTTTCTGTACATTTTGCATATTTCTCCCAGTCTGGATGTTGAAAGATGACCGCTTCTGTAGGTATCTACTATAGATCCTATGCTTAGCAACTTAGAATGCTGTCCTGGGTATGGCAATAAACTACATCCATGTCCTGGGTAAGACGATAAGCTATGTCCAACAGCAAAACCTCTGATCAGGTTTTGAGGAGCGTGGAACCACCTCTTAATTGCTAGTGTTCCCAGGTCCGCTCTGACCTGGGGTGGTAGCATCTGTTAGAGTCCCAGCTATGGGTAAATAGTTAACCCCCAAACTGGAATCAAAACACTATGAAAGTGTAAAAATGTTTTAATACCAGAAATACTTTGTAAAAAAAATTATTATCAGCAATACATTTTTGAAAAAAAAAATATTACCAGCAATAAAAATCTTGTCAGCATTAAATAACCTGTTGAGGTTGATATGTCGTAAAACAAACCAAATCAAAACAATCAGCTTAGAATTAAAGTTTCTGATGATTTTGAGGTCCATGAAAACAGTACCACCATCTCAGTACTTGTACCACAGACTGCCACACTTCATAACAGGATGCACACTGAGCATGCTCCTGCAGTGTCAGGGGTTGTGCCAGTCTCGGTGACGCTTATCACCCTTGTATACATGCCATCTGACCACTTTTCAAATCATTTTGTTGTGACACTATTATTTGAACATCCACATAAAAAAGGAAAGTGTGAGTTTATCTTGATCTCAAGTGTTTCATATTTTATGGCCAACAGATACAATCTTTGAAGTTTGGTCTTCTAAGTGGCATCCACTTAACTGAAAGGGGGCATACAAACAAATAAAAGCTTTTTGAGATCAAGTGACAACAAACTGGACATTGTTGATTTCCTGTTACTAGTGTCTATCGACAGTCACAATTAGGATTGAAGATGCCAATTTTAGTTCACTCTGGTGGGGAACAGACTGTTCTTCAGATAGTTCCAACCCCATCTGTTTGTGTTGTCAGCCACACATTGTGATGGGCAGAGAGTTGGAGGGAAGTCAAAAGGCTGCTCTATTAGTCTGGATTAGCAAAAGTTGTCTCAAGTGTCATCTACCTAGCCACTCAGAAAAGACCTGAATAAAATAAAACACCTAAGTATAATGAAAACAGAGTTAGTCTTCATTTCTCACTGTGATGTTTATTTTCATTTTTCCATTACTTACGAATGTGCAGCAAGACTTTCCCAGTTTTTGTGCACACTGTCCATGCTGTACTATCATAGAGAAAGACAGAATAGGCTATGACTCAGATTAAGTCTCTAAATATATGAAACTAGTAAGACATAAAAAAACAATGCCTTTGATGATAATAATAATAATTGTTATAGAGGAAGAAAGTGTCACTACCAACACTGGAGTTTGAAAACAGATCACCAGAGAGCAAACACAGGCAATCCCATTTTGAATAAGTAGATCATGTGATGGTAAAGGAAATATGTTTATGGGAATTAGCGTGGCATCTAAGGGATCACTATACAAATTACTATTCGAATCACTATTTGGTGGTTACTTTCCGAGCGAGTATTATCAAGCAAGTACTATTAGTGCAAATGTTATTCGAAGGCGTCTGACACCATTATTGTTCAACAGCATTACTATAGTTGTATCTGCAATTACAAAGTCTCTACTACAATAATTATGAAAGTGACAAGCATTCATTGACATTACAAAAGTAGCAACAAGTGTCCATTGACATCACAAAAATAATAATAGCAGTATTTAGAAAAAAAATCAGTTTAAATGCCACTAAAGTCTGAGTTATCAGATTATTTTATATTCTCTCTGTGAGTGGTCATGACTCTCCTTAACTTCCTGTTCTTTGTAGCTCTTACTAAATTTTATCTTGTTACCTTCCTTCTCCTCAATTCCACTATTAATTCACACAAACTCATCAGGTACATGACCCATTGCCTTCCTCTATTCATTTTGTCTTTGGTATGTCCTGAGTATGTCAAATTCTCCAAATCTTTCTTCCTCATTATATGCATCCAAGAAATTTCAGCTATGTGTCCTTTTTATTTCAATTTTAGTTATGGTTTCCTCATTGTTTTTTGTTCTCCGTTCATGGTATTCTCAGCATCCTTCTGTAGAACCACATTTCTGTTGCCTTCAATTAATTTGGACATTTTCCTTCAGACCCATAAAGGAATTATATCAGAAGGTATTCAAATTATAATTACAAATTTAAAATAGGATGTTGAACTTACTGGGAAAATATTTTGGGACAAAGTCCTACCACATTTGGTTTAGATCTGTACAACCATTTGGAAATTAGAGAAGGTACACACACAAACACACAGTTATTGACCCTCATGTGCAAAATGTACTTCTAAGCCCTTCCAATCTGTTTTCTAAAGAGTACTTGCCCAGTGCAGATGTTTTTCAAATTGGAAAATCCCTTCTATACTTCTTTTTTTTTTTTTTTTAATCTTTTTTTTTTTTTTTTTTTTCTACAAAGATATCAATTTTCTACATTTAGTTTATCTTTTTCCCCTGCTCAGCATAAGTGGGTGGATCATATCATGTTCAGTCATGAAGGAAACAGAAACACTATAGATAAGAGAGAAAACAGATTTAGAGAGAATTTCATTGTATATTTTCTCTTTCCCACAGTATTGCTATTATAGATATAGAGGTGCAGATTTCATTTTCATGTATATGTACATACACACACATTAAATATATGTATGTGTACATACATATATGGACTTTTTTGTCCTTCTTTAGTGTGAGGAACCTGCTCCCAAAGTTTAAATTATTTTTGATACACCCTGTGAATCAAAAATATATATGAATGTTTCATTAAAAACTTAAGACAAGGTATTACGATTAAGCTTTTTATTTAATTTTTCTTATGTTTGACCAAGTGTTTTTTATTTTTGGGGCACAGAATGTGTAGGAACTGTCAAAATGTTTTCCTACACACTCTGTGCCTCGAAAAAGAAAACATTTGTCCGAACACAAGAAAAATTAAATAAAAAATTTAATCAAAGTAAAAAAAAAAAATTTTAATGAAACATGCATAAATGAATAATTTCTGCCTAAATACACAATAATATATATATATATATATATATATATATATATATATATATAAATATACATACATATTCAAAATATATAAATATATATACATAGGTGTTTACACATACATGTATATTTTTTTTATAAAAAATTCCAAGAGGATAGAATCTAGGTAGAACTCAATGTCCAGGACAGAGTAAATGATATAATAAAAAAACTTAAACACTAATATTCCATGGTCATAATTTATTCCATTGGAATCATAAATACGATCCAATTCATCAGACCTACAAATTCAAAAAAAAAAACAAAAAAACCTTTTTTTCTGTTTTCTTTTTTGCAATTTGGTCTGATGAATTGATCGTATTTTTATGATTCAATGGAATAAATTATGACCATGGAATATTAGTGTTTAAGCCTTTTTATTATATATAAAATGTGTGTATGAATCAATAAATTTGTAGCCTAATAGTGAAAAATGAATTTAAGCAGCAAATGTTTATTTTTCAATATCTCTTTCTTTACAGTTCACCTACTTATTAGAATGTATATTTATCAATATAAGCTTGTGTGTGTATACATACACACACACACACACACATATATATATATATATATATATATATATATATATATATATATATAGTGCTCAATATCCGTGATAGAGTATATGTAAATATAAAAGTGGGCACTGAAGGGTGAGTCTGTTTCATACTTGAATGCAGTCTTCAGGCTATGAAGCCAAAAGATTGCACTTAAGCCTGAAACAAACTGTCATCACTTGGTGTTGACCTCAGTGTCCACTCTTATATTTATACACATACACACAGCCCCTGATATTGAGAAGTTTTACCCATAAATATAACATACCTTAGAAGTATATTTTTTATCATATGTTCAATAAATCAACAAAAGATCAACATATTTATCATTGATCAATTGCTGTGTTTCATGTCAAAATGCTAGTCAGAGCCAGATCTAGGAAGTATCCTAACAGAGGACGGAAAGTGTGACATAGATTTGATGACATAGTGGGATGACCAAAGATGCATTCCAAAAGTTCAAAGTATTACAAGACAGGAAAGTTTCATTGAAAACAAAGAAAAGAGTACTGAACTGCTACATTGATATCTGTCCTCCTGTATGACAGCAAATGCTGGATAATTTCCTCAAAGATACTTGAAGCGACAGAAATGGGATTCAGTAGGATGCTGAATATGCGACCAATGACAAGGTTTTGAAGAAAATGGAAACAAAGAGCAAACTTATACTTAACACCAGAAAGAGGCGGCAGAAATTTCTAGGACATGTGTTGATTTATTGAATATTATAACTCTAGATATCTAATGAGTAATTTTTGTCTGAAGTTCTAATGGCATGAAAAATACAATAAAATCACTGAATTTTCACCTATTTTTTGAGTTGTATTATTATTATATATATATATATATATATATATATGATTTTGTGACCCTGGGTGTCATGCTTTGGCACTCATCAAACTGGTTTATTTTTTAAAATTGAAGCTATTTAGTGCACTGTTATATGGTGTTTTTTTTGTCAACATAGATTCAATTTTGAAAAATAAACTAGTTTGTCTGATGATTGCCAAAGCATGAAACCCAGGGTCACAAACTCGTACTGAACTGAATATATTAGCTCTATCACTGATATTGAGCACTTTCCAATAAGCACCATGCAAATACACACACACACACACACACACATATATATATATATATATATATATATATATATATATATATATGCAGCATATCTTCATTCAAACATATTTCATTCATTGAATAATATACATATTTTGTCTACTTATTTTATACTGATCATTTCCAATTGTCTAATCAGTTTCTTGAAAAGATAAAATTCATCAAGGAAGGCACTGTAGTTTTTAAATTCTGATATTTTCTAAAATTATCTTCAGGGGTAAATTACAAAGACAGATTTATTGTAACTGCATTCTGTTGTAATGGTGATTTTTAAAAAGGTGCGCAAAACACCCTGTAATTGTTATTCTAAGTTTATCCATTGTAGTTATAGAATATTTTGCAAAACAAGTACTTGGATTAAAAAAAAAAAAACTATGGTGTCTTCCTTAATGAATTTCATCTTAACATCAAGTAACTGATTAGATAACTGAAAAGGATCAGTATAAAAATAAGTAGACACAATATGTCTATATTATTCAATGAAACACACACACACACTGGAATTATGGATACCCTGAAACCAACAAAAGAAACCAGGTCTAAACTGCCAGAGAAAAAGACAAAAGGGTTCAATAATCTAGTTAATGAAAACTGAATGATGGAGAAAGCAATAGAAATCCACAATACTGTCTTTGCCAAGAAATTCACAGATAATAAAGAAAAATTTCCTGGGAAGCCATGATCACTCATGTCCTTGAGAGATATGGTATTTATATTTAAAAAAAAAAAAAAAAAAAAAAAAAAGGAAATACTGCATAAGAAATGATCTGAAATATTTAATAATTCCTCATGCAGTATGTTGAAGAAAATGCGTTCCTTCTTTGTTTATGCATTTAAACACACACTCTTGCTATTCATGTCTATTTTAATATCTGACACATGCAAATGGCTGCAATTTCAGATCCTTATTCCAAGGATATAAATGTATGCATTTAGAGAATATCTTGTAGTAATACAGAAGAGGATTATCTCCAGTTTGACAGAAAGAACTTACTGATGTCTTAAGAGACCTTTGATGGCCTCATGACAGCCTGTTGGTGAGAACAGTCAATTGCTGCTTACTTCACTACAGGCACCATAGTTTCTGTTTAGCTGACCATGGAGGACAATGCACTTCCTATGTGATTTAAATAGGAACCAAATAGATACAACAATGTCCCCTATGGTGATATCACTGGTAAAATCAACTTTTTACTTGTTCCTTTCATGTGCTGCTAGCCTTTTTGTGTGTGTTTTAATTTATGTGGAACTATTTGACAAACATGTGTGTTTGTGCATGTATATACTGCATGTAAATATGACTAATATTTTCATACCTCAGTTTTGTATATAATTTTTTTATGTATAATTAATTTATTTTTGTGGATTATTCTAATCCTTTTTACCAATGTGTTAAAGTGTTAGTATATCACAGATATACTAATGTGGACCTTGTTGAGTGGAGAAGGCCAGGAAATTTCATCTCTTTTTCCAAGCACGCTATTAATATAAGAAAAAATACAAAATATGTAATAGCTAATTTCAATTTGATCATGACTCAACCTTCAGATAAATGAAATTATTATAGTTTATGTTTAATAATGTGGCTGAGGTGTTAAATGTGCCAAATATGTGTATAAGAGACTGGACATGATACAGTCTCGATACAGTCTAGATGTCTATCGAACTCTCTGCCAAAGCAGAGAGGAACATGGACAAAGCTTTGCTGAAGGGCAAGGTTTCGTCCGGGGAGGTAGACAGGCCCTGAACCCGTCTAGGTGGGTTCAACGGGTATATTTTTGGCCGAGCATACGGGCTTGGATAAACCCACGTTAAACTCGGCCTTGTTCCACATACATTCCTCGTGGGGGGTTTGTTAAATACCGAGACTGGACATGATTGTGTGGGTGGGTTGTATTTGTGAATTCAACCATTAAAATGTTAATTCCAATCCAGTGCAACAGTTTAATTTTTTTTTTTTTTTTAAACTTCTAAAAAATGTTTTAAGCATTTGTATGCAGCAAATCAATATTTAAAAAAGAAAATGGAAAATTTCCTTAACTCTACAATAATTTACCTGGTAAGGCTCAGAAAAAGGAATAAAGTTGGAATATATATTACAATGATTTGATTTCTGTTTGTGGGTGTTTTTGTAACACAGGAAAATCATATTTTTTGCTTTTAGAAGATGTTAACTTGAAGAATAAAGCAATTTTTAGTTCAGGTTCAGTTTGTGTTCATTCCAGTAATAATTGTCTAATTTAAGTCATGGCTAGTAATAAATTCTTTATCAAGAAAATTCTCTCTCTCTCACCCTTATTAATGGATTGCTGAGAATAAAATGTTTACAAAACGTCACACACACAAACTTGTTTTCTCTTTATATATACGATGTCCATTTTTAAAATGAATGATGACTGGTTCTACAACAAAGCTTTGTCTCAAGCTGAGCTTTCTCACTCTTTGACTTTTTCTCTTTGATGGATTCAGAGAGTTTTTTCAGTCGGCTGATAACATATGATTTAGGCATTAATGTAAATGTATTCTGAAATTTCTTATTCATTTGAGGGTAATGCAAATTTTGGATTAATATGAACTCTGACATCTTTTAAGAAGCCAAGACGTGAAACATACTGGGAACTTATAGAAATAGTATTTGAAAGAGAAAAAGAAAATGTTCGAGGAATTTATGGAAGGTTAAGGACATGAAAATTTGGCTTTGCCAAAATGTTTAATTCCCCAAAAATGAAAAGTAAATGGGGGAATGCATATAAAAGTATGTGTGTGTATACATACACACACACATATATATATATATATATATATATATATATATATATATATATATTTTTTTTTTTTTTTTTTTTTTTTTTAATCAGTATCACCCCAAGCAAGACAGTACAGCCACTAGCATGCAAAGATTTACAGGGGTGGAGGAATTAGGAACAGAAACCTTAGTAATGAGTAGAAAGAGAAAAGAGCAATTAGGAGGACAGTAGAAAGTGATTGATATTGCATTTAAATGTTTGCAGATTAAAGTTGACTGGAAAGCATGGGGCCAGAAGGGAGTTCCACAAGCAAGAAGTGTGTAAAAAGAAACTGTCAGCCTAGAAGTTACAGCTACATCTAGCTAGCTCAATTGTAAAATTGATGAGATCATGCCACCAGTTTTGTACTGCGTTTAAATTCATACAGTGTAGGTACCACAGTGAAGAATTCATCCAAAAGTATTTATAAAAAAAGGCATAGAGAGGCAACCTTATGGTGATGGGCAAGTGACTGAAGCCGAGCCGCTAGATCAGGACCAATAATATTGCTGATTCTTTGGATCTTATCAAGGAGCTCCAGATAAATAACAGGGGTACCGGACCATATGTGGTAGCAATATTCTAAGCATGGGTGAATGGTAGACTTATAGATATGCCAGATAGATTCCAGAGAGAAAAATTATCTCACACAACACACTTTCTTAGCATCTGATCTAGCAACCAAAATTTTTATATTCCAGAAATTGTAGACGTTTTTTACAAAAATTGTTTCCTCTTTATTTTTTTAAGTCCAGTTTCTTCTTTGAAGACAGTTTTCATATGTCGGGAAAGAGAATTGACACAGGCAAATTTTTGTAATACCTCTTCTGGTTACATTAATTTAGATTGTTACATCCATCTGCTACTCAAACTCCACACAGACTGCTTAATTGATAGATTATCCTTTATTTAAACCTGATGTTAAGACACAGTGGTAGACAAATATGTATGTGTATCAGGGTGGTTCAAGCTCTCATTCCCCACCCCAATCTATGATATAGGGTAATTACTCTACTACACCTCAATTTTTATGAGGTTGTATTCATATAAAATGCAAATTTTATTACAACCTAATAATGGATGATGTGAAAAATATCTAAACAATTCAATAAGAAAAAATTGAAAATAAATACAATGTATCTAAATACAACTTAGAGACATGTCATAGATCATTCCATCTTAAATAAATCAACAATGTTTTCCATCAATTTTCTAACATTAACTTGAGATTTTTCTTGCTAAAAAGTTGAATTTATCACATTCAACTTTGTGGATGAAAAATAGTGAATTTTATATACTTTTTTTTCTCTTTTAGACTTAGCATGAGTAAAAGAAATTCACAGATTTGGACAAAGAAAAAGACCCCAAATTGACATCAAAATCTGAAAATCTTTCATTTTTTTATAGTCAGCTGTGCTTAGTTTAAGTTATAACATATATAAATGTAGGAGATTAATAAGATGTAAGATTTTAATAAGATAGTGAGAGTTACTGCCTTTGCCCCCAGTCAGGCTTGGGCCTTACCCCACCCCAATCGGATGTCTTGGGTTGTATGTACAGGCCCTGATAAGTGTATATTTAACATAAAAAAAGCTTATCTCTACTTGAATGTGTTACTTGAAGGGTATAAAATTTCTAATAACTTAACTATATTCATGCTTAAAATGTCCTGGGTAAGACGATAAACTACATCCAACAGCAAGGCCTCTGATCAGGAGGTTTTGGGGAACGTGGAACCTCTTAATTGCTGGTGTTCCCAGGTCCACCCTGACTTGGGGTGGTAGCATCTATTAGGTTCCCAGCTATGGGTAAATAGTTAACCCCAAGCTGGGGTCAAAACACCATTAAAGTGTAAAAATAGGTTTTAGTACCAGCAATACATTCTTGAAAAAAAAAAAATTTCCAGCAATAACAATCTTGTCAGTTTAAAAAACCCATTGAGGTTAATATGCTGTAAAAAAAAACAAACAAACAAATATGCTTAAAATCTAAAACTTTGCAGGTTAATAATTTGGTTATATTAATAACGTATTAAATGCCAGGTAATTAAATTTTATTTTAAGTTGGGGTCCACTCGGTAGTGATATTTCTTATTAATATTTTTTTATTTTTTATTTTGAGTGAAACTGATTAATTAATAGAATATGTTCTAATAATGTCTGCTATAATTTGAATCTGTCTCATTTATATATTTAACCAAATTTTAATTTATATAAGTTTTTTAATTTTTTCTTCACAAACACAACCACTTTGACCATGAAAAAAAAAAAACACACACCTAGTTTTCACTATCTTCTTTGAACTAGTCCTCTTCAATCTGTATACACTGAAACAGAAATAGTACTGCTCACAAAGGTTAGTGGAAAGTCTGTACTACATTCAGTTTGGGCAAGTTGTTGAAATTCCCTCTAAATCTTGAAGAGCACTTTATACAGACATTAATTTATTCTTAAAAATTCTTCTTCAGGAGATAGGCAATGTGGTTTTTGTAAAGGGAATATAAGAGTCTCTAGTTATTTTTTTTATCTTGATTTCATATTTACATTTATGTTCAGTACTACTATTTTTTCATTTCAGTTAATATTTTTCTTTTTCATTAAATGTCTAAATTTGATGACATAATCTGTTTGCATTATAAAACCAAACTGAATATTTTATGCCTGCTTTTTTCTTGTAAATAAGATATATGGAAATCTTTTTTCCTTAAATACTGTTCCTTCTAATTTGACCTAACAATTTTATGTTATTTTGGAACATTTTCATAGTAACTGCTACTATTACAGTGTTTTACTTACAATAGAAAGTTTAAGAATAGACACTAACAGTCCTTTGAATAAATTCTCTTGTCTTTCACCGTTTCTAGTGTACTTATGGGTCTTCCTCAGGTGCCTGTTTTAGTTAAACTTTTTTTACTAGTGCATACATGTTCTTTTCCAAATAAGTTGTGTATTTGTAATGTTACAGCTTTCCACAACACACCACCCATACCCACACAAAATCTTACACTTAACAGCCCATCTCCTGCTCCCATCTCTCTAATATAATATGCAAACTCTCCCCCTCTTGCTTTTGGTATGCAATAGCAGTCACTGAATACAAAGACAATTAGGTCAGACTAATGACCACAGCAACAGATGAAAACCAAAGCTAAAAATAGATTCTCATATACGTGATGAATCACATGACTAGATACAAATAACTGAGCAGGAATGGTCAACAGAACTCAATTGAGTAATAAATCTCGAAGGAAACAGCATGTATGTTAAATTCTCATGTAAATTGACTTTCTGAATTGAAGAGAAGGAAGGAATGACAGCCCCAACTCACATGAAAATTCAACACAAAATTAAACAGAGACAAGTCTTACACACACAATTCCTCGTTCACTTGTTACAGTCAAGCAAGTGAGATTACATGACAAGAAACAAACTCCAATTTAACTTAAGACTGTGCAGCTTACATTATGGGCATCATAGGTGAATGGCCAAATGTGACCACTACCTAAGAAATGCATATGTGATATATTGAAGGATCTGAAACATGAATTCTGCACAGTTAACTCTATGACTTATACAAGTATTGTATTTTCATAACCAAATGTACGATTTCTGCAGTGCTGAAACTAAATGACCAGATAATTACACAACATTGAAGTAAGAAGACTAGATCAAAGAACATCGCTACTTAAGTAAACTGATTTGAAATTAATAGAGACAAAGAGAATCATAAGAGAAAGAGAGAGAGAAGGGAAAAAAACTTCATTTTATTTCAGAAGAAAAACTGAAACTAAGTTTTGTTTCAACTTTTGCCCTCATAAAATAATGCTGACATCTTTCCACACAAATATATGGCACACATCTTTCCACACATTCTCATAAGTAAATATTTTTACATATAATCTAGTTGTAATTAAATCTTGTTAATTTGTATATTGGCATCTGTCTTGGTCATCATTCCAAAATCACGTATTTGACACTGCACTGAATCGTTCAACTGTGGAGTGGTAAACATGGGTGTCTTTTAGACAAGTTGTTTATTTTCTTTTTATATTTTCTTTTTTATATTTTCTTTTTAAAGATTGTGCTGCAGTAATTGGTCATAACAGTAAACATAGGCAAAGTTTAATAAATTGTGTGTGTATGTATATATATATATATATATATATATATATATATATATTCAAAATTCTTAATACAAGGTTAGCATGTATCTATTTGCAAAAAATTAGATACCAAAACAATATGAAATTTGTACTTATCTGTTCAGTTGTCGCAAGCATGGAATTGGTACATCTTGTTTTTATAACTTCATGGAGCAAAAAGAGAATGATTAATTTTGCCTCCTAACAATGTCACATGACTGTTTTTTATTCTCATAAATATTTACAATTAATTTCTAATTATTTTTGCTTTGGGTCAAGGGGAGATAACTTTTTGTCTTTCCCTGCAGAGGTCATTTAGATCAGTTCTCTCTACGCTTTTGCCAGAAAGGCTGACAGGTTGGTCCACTGCGCTAACAAATCAGGATGAGTGTCTACTACAAAAAAAAAAAAAAAAAAAGAAAAGACTTTCTGTTGCTCTCTCCCTGTTCTGATGTACTGCAAGCTACAAACTGTGTCTTACATGAAGTATACAAGTTTGTATAGAAAAAAAGTAAACCTTCCAAAGCCATGTTCACTAAGTGTTCATTCATTGTGAATGTAAGAATGAAAATTCTGTGCCAACCTCCACATTATTTATTGATGCAGGCAGTAGGTTTGATAACTATTATCAGACAGAATGATCTCAGACAATTGCATTCTGCTTGTTATATTTCCTTGTTTGGATTAAGTCTCTTGTTTCTCATTGTACTTTTGTTGGTGACATTTAGGCAGCTGGAAATCCCAGCCATTTTTAGATCCTGTTTTTAAATGATTTGATTCTTGCTTATTGGAAGTATATGCATTTTTTCACAAACACATTAAATGCTGATTTGCCACATATTTTCTAATATCAAATCTATATTTCTTTATTGATCAGTGGCTTTCATATATTTTCTGGCTTTAGTCCCATTTTAATAATATCAATGCTTGATATTATTTTTAACCCTTTCTTTTTGTTTGTTTTCTTTCTCTTCTTATTGCTGACTTTTTAGAATATTGTCGCTTCCACTTAACCAGAGCCAATTATTCCACAGAAAAAAACTTGTAGAATTATCCTTTTCTTTTACTTCCCATGATCCTCTTTGAAAATAGTTGCCCCTTAGGACACGTGTAGAAAGCAAATAATTTACTTTGTAGAAGTTAAATTCTAGTTGATGTTTAATGTAAACTGTCATATTCGCAAGAGATAAGTGAATATTTATGGAAAGGCTTCATGATGCAAGTGCTGTAATGAAATTGGTCAGAAGAATTAATGGCAATCTTAATGAAAAGGGAGAAATTGACATTAGTGGGCAATGATGCAAAAAGGTTTGGGGACCCCTGATTTAAAGAAAGAATTTACAATTAAAGGAAAAAAAAACATCAAGTCTATCAAAGAATGAAACTTGTTAATTCTGAAAAAAAAACAAAAAAAAATAACAATGGAACATCATTTTTTGAAAACGTAATCAAAAAAGTAGGCAAATAAAAATTTAAATCGACTATCATAAATACTGATTTATTGCTTAACCTCTGGGGTGAAAAGTACAAAGCTTTCAGATGTTATGTTCAAAAGATTTCCTCAAAAGCAGAAAAAAAAACTAAAACGACTTCTCTTTTCCTCAGATCACATATGTATTTACTATGATATTTCTACTATATCAGCATTTACTATTCTTTCCATAGTTTACAGCCATATCGCATTGATATGATTACTGAAGTTAAGCAACATCGAGCCTAGTCAGTACCTAGATGGGTGACCACTCGGGAACACCAGGTGCTATAAGCTTGGATGTATGCGTGGTGTAATGGATAATGGCTCAGAATTGTTAATTGGAGTGCTGAGTTCCAATTCCAGTTGGATTCCTTATATTCACTTATGTGCAAATGCCCTTGGGAAAGGTATGAAGCTACGTCTCTTCCACACCAACTATGGGTTAACTAATAAGACTTGTATCACTAAAACATTATTTCCACCGAAAAAAAATATTTTCTGGCTTTAAGTAATCTGCAGAGGGTTAAGCCGTAGAAAATAAGGAATCAATAACCTTTCCATTTTTCAGCAGGTGTTATCGGTTTTCACTATATTTTTTACTATTTTACTGTTGCATTGTTTTGCTTTTCTTTGTAAAAATCATAGCAAATATCAATGTAGTTGGCAAAGAAAAACCTTTTTCAGCCATTATTACAATTTTAAAGCCATAATTCTGATTCTGGATTTTTATAATCATATTAAACAAACTGAAAAATCAATGTTTGATTTTAATTCTAAGTCTAAAAATGAATGAACTTCCAAAGTATGACCTCAAAATGGTGGTTCTTCAGGCCATTATTGAGTCTGATGACTGCAAATGTTTTTCTTTGATTATCTCCCTTTGAATTTCTTTTTTTTTCATTTCACATTTTCCCTTTTTACTTCTACAGTCTCTACAAACATTAAAAATTTCTTTCACAACTTTAAAAACTGAAAACATAAAATAACTTCATAGGTTGATGAATTGCATTAAAACTTTATTTAAAAATGCAACATTAAATTTCTCAATTATTTTGCATGTTGAAGGCAAACAGGAAGCATTCTATGAAACTGATTACATGCCAAAGAAATTTCTATAATATCAGGTCGTCTCATAAGTTCTGTCTGAATTTTGACTAAAGAAAACAAGTGACCAAATGTTACATTTAATTACAGATTCAATCAACAATGTATTTTCCCTTATTATCTATGACTTCCTTCCATCTATTAACAAGCTTACTAATTCCATTACTGTAAAATTCTTTTGGCTTTGATTCGAAGAACTTGCAAATATCAGTTTTAACCTCTTCCTGTGTTACAAAAGCTGTTTCTTCCAAATGATTCTGTAAGCTACAAAACAAATAGTAGTCTGAAGGAGCAAGATCGGGAGAATAAGTGGATGAGGATTTTTCTCCCAACCAAGTTCTTCAATCTTTTGTGACGTGATTCTTGCTGTGTGGGGTTGTGCATTATCCTGATGATACATCATCTCTTTTCGATTCACTAGAGCAGATCTTTTTTTCCTCAAAGCTTGGTTCAAACGCTCTAATTGCTGACAGTATATTTGAGCATTAATTGTTGCATTAGGCGGTAAGAATTCAAAGTGGATTATTCCTTGGCGATCCCACCAGATTGAAAGAAGAACCTTTTGCCCATGAAGTTCCCTTCTCGGCTGTGGCTGGGGTCCTTCCCCTTTACCAAGCCACTGTCTCTGATGTTAACATTTCAATAAAAGATCCATTTTTCGTCGCCAGTCACAAGTCTATCCAAAAAGGTGAAACAAGTTGGTGAGAATGGAGAGAAGAGCAGATGTCAACTCAGGGTTTGAGGTTGTTTTCAGACAATTCATGAGGCACCCATTTTCCAAGTTTAGGAATTTTTCCAAGTTGTTGAAGATGACGAACAATTGTATGGTTTGAAGTGAGAACCACTGCCAATTCCTCAACTGATAAAGCAGGATTTTCTTCAAGGGCTGCTTCAAGAAGCTTTTCATCAAACTCAACTGGACGTCCGGTTCGATCTTCATCTTCAAGGGTGAAATCTCCACCTCTGAATTTTGCAAACCATCTTCTACAAGTTCTTTCATTCACACATTCCTCTCCATAAACTGAGTGAATGTTTCTAGCCACTTCAGCTGCTGAGTTTCCTTTCTTGAACTCATAAAGCATTATGTGCCGCAAATGATTCTTGGGTACTTCCATGTTAGCAGGGTTTTAATCAAACAAAATTTGATTTTATTGTTCTCTGAAATAAAATTCGATCAGTTTAAATGCATCTAAACATAAAAATAATGTTCAGCTCCATTAGACATTATAAAATACTCTTTAAATTTTGTTCATTTTAACAAAAAGTTAAAATTCAGACTGAACTTATGGGATGACCTGATATTTAGATTGCTAATTTTATGGCAGCAGCATGCAAGGAAAGCAACTGCATAAATCAAATAAATATTTATTATCATGCATTTAATTAATTGGTCATGTTATAAATTGTTGGGGTTGTGCGAATAAATCATTAAAAAAAAAACAGTTATCAATCATATCTCGAAGATGCAGTTTGGCTTTTCTAATCTCATCTGCTAACTTCGGTGAAGAGCGTAGTTCTCTTAGTATAACAAGAAATGTAAGGAATAGCATTTACATTTCATGGTTTTTAATGAATTTTCTTTATTTCATATCTCATTATGTCCCCAGAATTTCTGTAAATAATCTCAATTAATTCTCTATTATAGTAATAATAATAATACTGCTGGGACATTTTTTTCATCCCATTCTTAAAAAAAAACAAATTTTAAAATATGTTTAAAAACAACATTGAATCTAAAGAGGCATGATTACTGAAGATTTCATTAAGATAAAAAGAATTGGTTGTGCAAAAGTTGGTTTAAAAACTTAATTCCCCCACCCCACCCCCACTTTATAAAAAGCTCATAATGATTGAAATACTATAGCAGGTTACAAAATTTAATTTGTTTAATGGCCTATCAACTCCTCATAAGTCATTTAATGTCAAAATTTTATTTTCTTGGGAACAATGATTTTTTTTTTTTGTTTTTTTTTATAATTTAAATCTATTGCTGGAAATTTTTATTTTAAAAATGTATTTTTTATACTTTCATAGTGTTTTGGCCCTAGTTTGGGGGGTTTACTATTTGCCCACTGGCTAGGGCCCTAACAGGTACTACCACCCTTGTTCATGGTGGATCTGGGAACAACAGCAATTAAGAAGTGGTTCTATGCTCCTCAAAAGCTCCAATCTCTTAATCAGATCTTGCTGCTAGATGTAGTTTATCATCATACCCAGAACAGCAAAATTTAATTAAAACACTAAAAACATATGTTAAAACAATAAGGAAAAATTAACAAGAAAGAGATGTCTAAACAATAACATTACTGGATAAAGTGGTAATATTGCAACATGATTAACAATAAAGCAGCTAAACTCTCATCAGAGCTCAATTGAGTATGAAAAATATGCACAGTTACTAAAAATGAATAATGAAGACCAAGTGTTGTATAAAATGTATAGCAATTATAGGCTAATTACATTTAAGCCTAATAACTACTCCTCCTACTTACAGAGAAATGGCTGGTAGGACTTAATATACATTGATTCAAATGTAGTTCTGAATTAGCCTTGCTTAGTATTCTGTACATTTCTCAGAACTTTTCTAAGTATATATTAAATGGGGGTTCTTAATAAAAGTACAGTCAAATCATTTGAAGCATCAGAGAGTGTGAAATTAATAAGCAGGATGGTCTTGATAAATTTTGGCGGAATTGGAAATTTTCCTCAAAAGATTAAATGTCCCTCCATTTCATTATAAATATATATATATACATATATATATGAAAATTTCTCTGATTTTCGTATTTTGCTTTGATAAAGTCCATTGGATGAAATCGTCAGCAATTACCAGTTTTCCTATTGTCATTTTTTATTTATTTATATATATATATATATATATATATATATATATATATATATAATTTTATTGTATAGGATTAAAGTGTCATTGCCGACACTGAAGTTTGAACACTGATCACCAGTGAGCAAACATTGATGATCCCATTATTAAATAAGTAGATCATGTGCTCATAAGGAAACATATAAATGGGAATTAGCATGACATCTAAGTGATCACTATTCTCTATACTATCCACTATACTATTTCCTTATACGGATTACTATTCGGCCATTACTATTTGAACAAGTATTATTTGATGGCGTTACCAGTACCTTCATTACAAAGTCTCGTCTACAACAAATATTTTGGAAGTGATTGACCTAACAAAGTTATGAGAGCATTTAACATCACAAAAAATTTCATTATTATACAATAGTATAATTGTTATATCTTATATTATATAATAATAATTTAATTATTATATATATTATAAATATATATTTTTGTTATATAATTGCGATATAATAACACCATATACATGGGTGGAACAGAATGGCTGAAAAGAATAAGACCTGTTTTGTTCTCAGACTTTTACACCACTAAGACATTCACAAAAACTATATATTTATTTATATTTATTTATATATATATATATATATATATATATATATATATATATATATATATATATGTGTGTCCCACACGGAAAACAATATATCACATATATCTACACAGCAAAGCAAAGTGTAAGGAGAAATAAAAGAGAATGGTCTTACATACGATATGGAGATACTCCTGTGTCTGGAGAAGCCATATTTATGACTCCAGATTCAAATCAAACAGATTCATCTATTACCCAGGCAAGGAAATATACCACGAATGGGGAAACAGTGAGTCTTAGGTTCTCCCAAACTGAGTTCTGTGAGCTGATGTTTCTTTTTCTACCTGAGAAAGATATATTCCCAAAAGGACCACGGACTTGCAAAATGTAAGGGGAGGCAGATTTAGCCTCAGTTTGGGCCTCTTAGCTCAAGCCAAAAAAATCAATGGCTCAGTTTGGCTGCTGTAAATAAACTGAATGCCTGGCTAGGGATATCTCGTTTAGTTCTTATTTTAGTACTGCTCAGTTATTTCTTGCCATTTCCACTGTGTGCAACAACACATTGCCCAGACCAGGGATTGAACTCACAATTATTATGTCACCAAATTCACAAACCATTGCTTTAATCCACTAAGCTATTGTCTCATGGGAACAAGGTTAGCAATAACTGAATGTAAGAATTGGACAAAATATCTCTAGACATGGGCAGTGGAACCAAAAGAGTCTTTCTCTTTATCTCTCATTCTCTTTATCTCTCTCATTCTCTTTATCTCTCTCATTCTCTTTATCTCTCTCATTCTCTTTATCTCTCTCATTCTCTTTATCTCTCTCATTCTCTTTATCTCTCTCATTCTCTTTTATCTCTCTCATTCTCTTTTATCTCTCTCATTCTCTTTATCTCTCTCATTCTCTTTATCTCTCTCATTCTCTTTATCTCTCTCATTCTCTTATCTCTCTCATTCTCTTTATCTCTCCATTCTCTTTTTATCTCTCTCATCTCTTTATCTCTCTCTTCTTATCTCTCTCATTCTCTTTATCTCTCTCATTCTCTTTATCTCTCTCATTCTCTTTATCTCTCTCATTCTCTTTATCTCTCTCATTCTCTTTATCTCTCTCATTCTCTTTATCTCTCTCATTCTCTTTATCTCTCTCATTCTCTTTATCTCTCTCATTCTCTTTATCTCTCTCATTCTCTTTTATCTCTCTCTTCTCTCTAATTCATTTTGCCACTAATATGCAAGTAGTTATGGGGAGTGTAAGGGAAAGAGAAGACCCCGTATAGAGAGGATTGAGTAAAGGACAAAAGATGAACAGAGGTCCAAGAAGACAGAAGATACCAATTGATGTTGCATTTAAAGATTTGAAGATTTTATTTGTCAGGGAAGCAAGTAAACAGAATGGAGTTCTACAGGTAGGAAATGCGAGAAAAGAAACTGTTGGAGTAGAAGTTGCAGTTGCATTGAGCTATTTCAGCATTAAATGAGTAGAACCTGGATGCCAATGTCAAAGCACACTTAAATTCATGTAGTCAGGGCATCCTAGAGCAAAAGTTTGTCAGAGTATTTGTCATGAAAATATTTGTAGAAAAGACAGATGGAAACGACATCATGTCAGTGAAAAAGTGACTGAAGTTGAGATGCCAGGTCAGGATAGATTACATTGCAGATAATTTTTTGGATTTTTTTTTTCAAGAATTTTGAGATATACAGTAGGAGAACCAGACCAGATATGGAAACAGTATTCAATGCATGGATAAAAATGGTAGAATTGTAAATGTGCAAAATGGATTCTGAGAAGAAAAATTTTCTAGCACGACACAGTGACCTAACTTTCAGTTCAGTAGATGTAGCTATTGATTTGTTGTAATTGCTCCACTTCAAGTCAGTATAAAATGTGAGGCCAAGATGCGACTCCCCCCAATAAAGATGTCAAATACAATCATTTGTGCCTAACAATACTTAAAAATGTAAAATAAAATAAGAATTATCATAAAACTAAATTAGAATAATATTATTCTCTGTTTAAAACCATTTTTTTAAATAAGTGTAGGAATTGCTGGCTGTAATGAAATTGGAGAGGTACAATTTATAGGGTTTGATTACCAAATGTAAAGGGTGTGTATTATGCTTGAGTAGAAGCATTTTCCCACTCTTTCAGCACAATTTTAGGGGTACGCATTGTGAATGAAGGCATATCATACATAGGGAATTATGGTATTTCACTAATTCTCATGCTTAGAATTTTCCTCAACTAAAGTTTGTGGGAACTTGACAGAACTTAGTCATCCAGACTGAGGGGATCCTTTAAGAGAGAAATTTTCCAGCCGAAACCAGTCAAATGATTGTTGGCATGAATCCAATAGAAAGAACAAATATTTCTTGCTATTACTGAAAAGCCCTTTTTGAATTGCTACAATGTCTAATACTGGTCTAATCTAAACTTATTTTAAAAGAGTAGAACTGATGCAAATGTTAACCCATTCTAACATTAAGTAATCTGCAAAGAAAGAAAATGGAACATAAGAATTAATAGTAAATTTTAAGTGTTGAGAAAATACTCTCAAAAATACCCTTAAAAATACCCTAAAAATATGCCCTCAAAGTGATCGTGTCAAAAATGCCCTCAAAAATACCCATAAAAAATAGTCAAAAATGAAATAGAATTTTCTTTCCAACCTAATGGCTGATAACAGATGGCTTTGATTTAAATTTTGTTTGAAAATATATTTTTTAAATTACTTTTTAATTATCTGTTTCTCATAATTCAATATTTTATAGTTTATAAAACATGAGCCATAAATAAAGCAACATTGATAATCTTAAATTCTAGGAAACGCATTCTGTCTCCATTTATATTATAAATAAATATTTTTGTACACTGATATCTTAATGTATTTATAAAACATATTGGGTTGTATAATTATTGCCTATATTTATAAATTCTCAAATGTTTTAAGTAATTTGTTTCTACTTTGATTGCAGGAGTTTGCATAGAAAAATAACCAATGTTTAATTATTATATTTAATGTTTTCTTTCTATGAAAGATAGTCTAAAAAAAAACCTCAGATTAGAAATATTACAATTCTATTCTATTTTGCTTTTAAAACCAATGAACAAATTAAAATTGAATTCATAAATATTTTCTTTTTCATTGCCACCCTCCTCTCTTTTTTTCCATAGCATTTCTCCTGCCCTCTCTTTTTACTATTGCCTTTCTCCTGCCCTCTCTTTTTTTTCCCCCCATTGCCTTTCTCCTGCCCTCTTTTTTTTCCCCCATTGCCTTTCTCCTGCCCTCTTTTTTTTTTTCCCCATTGCCTTTCTCCTGCCCTCTTTTTTTTTTCCCCCATTGCCTTTCTCCTGCCCTCCCTTTTTTTCCCCATTTTTCTCCTGCCCTCTTTTTTTCCTGCCCCATTGCCTTTCTCCTGCCCTCTTTTTTTTTCCCCCATTGCCTTTCTCCTGCCCTCTTTTTTTTTTCCCCCATTGCCTTTCTCCTGCCCTCTTTTTTTTTTTTTCCCCATTGCCTTTCTCCTGCCCTCTCTTTTTTTTCCCCCCATTGCCTTTCTCCTGCCCTCTCTTTTTTTTCCCCCCATTGCCTTTCTCCTGCCCTCTTTTTTTTCCCCCATTGCCTTTCTCCTGCCCTCTTTTTTTTTCCCCCATTGCCTTTCTCCTGCCCTCTTTTTTTTTTTTCCCCCCATTGCCTTTCTCCTGCCTTCTCTTTTTTTTTCCCCCATTGCCTTTCTCCTGCCCTCTCGTGCCCCTCTTTTTTTCCCCCATTGCCTTTCTCCTGCCCTCTCTTTTTTTTCCCCCATTGCCTTTCTCCTGCCCTCTCTTTTTTTTCCCCCATTGCCTTTCTCCTGCCCTCTCTTTTTTTTCCCCATTGCCTTTCTCCTGCCCTCTTTTTTTTTCCCCATTGCCTGTCTCCTGCCCTCTCCCCCCATTGCCTTTCCCTGCCCTCTTTTTTTTTTTCCCCCATTGCCTTTCTCCTGTCTCTTCCCCCCCCCCCATTGCCTTTCTCCTGCCCTCTCTTTTTTTCCCCCCATTGCCTTTCTCCTCCATTTTTTTCTGCAGCATTTGAATAGATCAAAAGTAAGATCACATAGTGCCAATCTTCTAAGTAGAGAAGGCCTTAGAAGTTTTAGGTTTTGCTATGTTTATCCCAGTGAGATTCAATCTCATCCACTTAGTAGGCTTAGAGTAATTGGTAAATTTTAAATTGCCATTTCTATTTTTCTATTTTCTATCTTGAAAATATATCATTCAAAGAAATAATACATTCTTAAATTCTGTTTAGTATTTCCTCTATTTTATTCATGTCGCTTTTTTTTTTTTTTTTTTTTTTGCGCAACTCTCAGACTTTCATTCTATGGATATTAAATATTCCCAGATGATAAAAGAATAATGAAAACTCTTATTGTATCTGTAAGCTTTCATTTTTTTTTTTTTAATTCATTTTAAATAAAAACATTTACTGAGCTTTTTCTGCTTACTATGAATTGAGTAAGTAATGAGGAAGTCTTAAAGAAAATACCAACAAAAAGGATACTTATACTCAAAATTAGGAAGATTGGTTGTTTGGTTTGTTATGGCTTCAACTAAATATATTTTGAATGCAATTTTTTAACTACAGATAAAATGTATTGCTGGTCATGTTATTTTAAAAAGGTATTTTGCTAATTTTACTATAAATAGATATTGTTGCTAATTTTTTACATAAATATGTATTGCTGCTACTTTTAGTATAAAAATGTATTTTCCTACTTTCGTAGTCTTTGGGGTTTTACTATTAGCCAATAGCTGGGAGGACCTGGGAACAACTGTCTTTTCTTTTTTTCTCTCTTTTTCAAAATTTTTCTCTTTCATCCTTAAAAATGCATCGTTGTTAATTTTACTATAAATATGTATTATTGCTATGTTTTACATAAATATTACTGCTACTTTTACTATAAAAATGTATTTTCCTACTTTCATATTATTTGGGGTTTCACTATTAGCCAATAGCTGGGTGGATCTTGAAACATCTCTCTTCTTTATTTTCTCTTTTTCAAAATTCTACTCTTTCCTCATTAAAAATGCCATGTTGCTAATTTTAATACAAATAGGTATTGTTGATTTTTTTTTTTTTTTTTTTTTTTTTTTTTATATATACTTTCACAGTGTTTTGTTTGGGTTTTCATTATTTGTCCATAGCTGGGTCCTTAACAGGTTCTACCACCTTAGGTCAGGATGGACCTGGGAACATAAGCACTTAAGAGGTGGCTCCACACTCCTCAAAATCTTCAATCTCCTGATCAGAGGCCTTGTTGCCAGATGTAGTTTATCAACATACCCAGGACTCGAGAAGTAATAGCAGAAATTTCTTGAACACGTAATAAGATAATAGAGAACTTGATCCTCACAAAGTATATTTAGGGGAAAGCAGCTAGCTACCTACCCAGCAAGCTTGTGTGAGTGGAAGGTAGAAGGGAGGGCAGTTGGCTTGGCAAAGAAGTACTACTAAGGGCTATAAGGAATAGGAAGTTTTGGAAAGCCATGATTTCCCATGTACTGAATGAACACAGAACTGCTATTATTTGAAATCATTCCAGTTGATAAATTGAATGAGTTTACAAGTTCTCTGCAATTTTCAGATTATTTCCAACTGCAATGCTCAAAATATTAAATACTAATCCATTTTTTTTCAATCAACTAACCTCTTGGTTTAAACTTTGATTAATTAGTGTAAGGCTAAATTTTGTCTGCGCATCCTCACCTTACATCAGTCAAACAAAACAGCCAAATTCATACCACTAACATGAACAATTTACTTTGTCTTTCATTACTGTGTTTATGACATATGGTAAAGTTTAATTTGCATAACAAATTTTAAAACTATATTTTAAGATATTTCATTTATGTTATTTATTTTTAATTAAAATTTAAAAAATTGTCATATATAAGCTATGTTTCTATCAGTTTTTTTTTAATTCATCATGTATGTATATAAAAATGTATATCTACTGTTTTCAAAATTTAGTCATAAATTAGAGATCCTATGGCGTTCATAATAATAAGCATTCTTATCATCTGATATGTCACATTACTAAAATAAGTATGTAAAAAAAAAAAAAAAGGTGTTTAATTAGATTTTCATGTCACATTACGAAAATAAGTATGTAAAAAAAAAAAGTGTTTAATTAGATTTTCATGTCACATTATGAAAATAAGTATGTAAAAAAAAAAAAAGTGTTTAATTAGATTTTCATGTCACATTACTAAAATAAGTATGTAAAAAAAAAAAAAAAAGTTGTTTAATTAGATTTTCATGTCACATTACTAAAATAAGTATGTAAAAAAAAAAATAAAAAAGGTGTTTAATTAGATTTTCATGTCACATTAGTAAAATAAGTATGTAAAAAAAAAAATGTGTTTAATTAGATTTTCATGTCACGTTATTAAGTATGTAAAAAAAAAAAAAATGTATTTAATTAGATTTTCATGTCACATTATTAAAATAAATATGTAAAAAAAAATGTGTTTAATTAGATTTTCTAAAAACTATTGTATTAACAATTCTGAGTGATTACCTGTTACACAACCACATATCCAAGCTTACGTCACTTGGTATTCCCAAATGGTCAGCCATTTACTTAATAAACAAGCTTGATGTTGCATAATTTCAGTGATCGTAATTCAAGAAAGATACTGAGAAAATGAAGGACTAAATGATATATCTATAACTTTCTAGAAATCAGCACATGGCTAAGTTTCATCTATATGTCCTCAACTTTCAGAAAAAATCGCCTAAATCATATTATTGACATAGTTTTCCTATCAGTCATTTATATACATATATTACTAACAAATTGCATTTACAACCTAAGTAGCAATATTTGCATAAAAATTTTTAAAAGCATATTTGAATAAATATTTCATTGTATTATACATAATTCAAATTTTTAAAATTGTCATACTTATGTAGCGATGTACAAAGAGTGCATTGGGTTCAACATTTAATTGGAGTTAATCTGTTAAAATACTTTATTCTATAATATGCATTTTTTTTATAGATACAAATGAATAATTATCTATGATTAGCATTGTGACCCCTAAGGGAGGATTTTCAATTTCCTAAGTTCAGAAATGAAACTGATCAATATTTTAAAATGAATATTGCAGTGAGGGAAACACTTTTATATTAAGTCATTTGGTTTATGCCCCAAACACAGAAATTGCTGATCCTCCCTTAATATTCAAATACTACTACAGATTTTCTAAAGGTCAGGATATAAAATATAAGGCCTCCCCTCCTCCCCACAATCATTTAAAGCCCTTAAAATTAGCCAGATTAATTTGATAATAATTGATGTTTTGAATTTAGCTGATTTGATTTCCGTTCCTTTTTTTCTTTTTCTCAAGTTCAGGTCAATCTTGGCACACTGACAAATTTGTAATTTTAAGCTCCCCCACTGCTAATGCCTAGGAACAAGATTGCTCCTGAGCTATACCCCTGCCTTTAATCAATATTACTTACATGGGATCTGTGCTGCTTTTCATCCCCACCCAATTGGGGATCTGCATTGCTTTCCATCTCCACTCTCTAGTCTTGGGCCTGTGTTGCTTTCCAGTCCCCCCCCCAAACACACACACACACACACACACACAACTCACTATCTGGGAACTTTCCAGACCCCACTGCCTGGGATCAGTGTAGTATCTGTGTACTCTGCTTTAGTATTTGCAAGTTAATTTTACCCTGCTATTCGAGCAGCAGATTTAGCCTAATGGATATGACAATCCATTGTGGTGATGCTATGATGTTGAAAGAGTTAAATGACTACAAAGTAGATGCTGAAAATTTCTCAGCCTATGTCACTTGCTAAAATCTGACCAAATGACCAAATATGAGAATTTTCTTTTTGAAGGACATTTGGTCAGGCTGAGAATTTTTCAGCAATCCTTCATATTTTAAAGAGAAAATATTTGTATGAATCAAGTAGTAATCCCCATGCAGTTAGCCCAAATCTATTTCTAAATTCTCAGTTTTGTTTTCTGAAGATATCCTGCCCTTGAATTTGATGAACTTGCCATTTAGTAATAAATATATCCTAACTGACCAATAAAGATTCATCTTTGGTCTTTTGTAGACTCTCTTTGACAAATTAAGCCACTTGCTCAAAATCTTTAAGTTTTCCTTATATGAAGCATTATCAGGTATTATTAATTAAGAGTTTGTGTCAAGTCATTTCGTTCATACCCAAACACAGAAATTGTTGTCTTGTTTTTCTCTCCCTAATATTCAAATACTGCTAAAATATAGCCAAGTGGATTAATGACAATTTCTTTTTTTCATTGCAAACCTTTACCTTCTTAAATCTGTAGTGAGAGACAAAAAGTTATCTCCTCTTGATTAAACAAAACTAACAATGAAAATAATTATAAATATTCACAAGAATAAAAATCAGTCAAGTGACCAGACAAGATCCACATCATTTGGCAGAACAGTCAATTTTTCTCTTTTGCTCGTGGAAGTTAGGGTATCAGGACATATCCAATTCAGGCACATGACAAACCAAACAGATAACTACAAAATTCATATTGTTTTCGGTACATAAACTTTTGAAAGTAGATACATGCTAATCTTTTATTTAGAATTTCAGATATAAAATATATATATGCAAGTGTTTTTATACAAAGACTTTGGTGTTTTATTTGAACTTTTATATATTTATGTTGTGATGTTTCATTCACTTTTTAGATGAGGTTGATGTTTTATATCCCACAAAACAAATCTATACATATCCTTGTAGGATAAATTCCAGATTTCTAATGGTCAGGATGACGTTATATTGTTTGTTTTAAAATATAAACCCCCCTCCTAAAGTCATTTTAAAGCCCTTAAATTTTGCCAGATTAATTTGATGATAATTGATGGCGGTTTTATGAATTTAGCTTACATGATTTACCTTCCTGTTTCCTGACAAATATGTAATTTTAAGCCTACTCCGCTTCAACTGCTTAGGATCAGTGTTTGCTTCACAGTGTCTTTTTACATGGAATCTATGTTGCTGAAGTTATGCAAAACCTGAAAATCACTTTTTACTACCATAGCAAGGTAATAAAATCAACAATTAATGACCGCCCCGATATCATCAGTTCCCAGGTAGGCATCTATGCGGACAACACTACTATTTACTCCTGCTTCAATAGTAAATCTGGTATCATTGACGAAACTAACCTGACCACTGATCTGAAAAAGGAACTCTAATCTGTGGTTGACTGGGTAAGGAAATGGCTTGTAAACTTTAATGCCTCCAAAATGAAACTGCTCTCTTTACCCACCCTGCCTCCCATCAGAATGGCCTCAAGAGCACCACCTTGCACCTGCTTGGTCTCATGCTGTTCATTGACATGAGATGGAACAAATACATTGAATCAATAGCTTCATCTACCACAAGGAAAGTTGGTTATCTGTGTCATGCCAGAAATTTTTTCTCGTCTAATTCCATTCTTCAAATCTATAAATCAATCATCCATTCTTGCATGGAATATTGCCCCTGCTGTACATCTCAAGGTCGTTGACAAAATCCAGAGATGAATATGCAATGCGATAGGTCCTGATCTGGCATCTCATCTACAGTTGCTTTCTCACCGACGTATCGTGGCTTCATTCTGTTTCTTCTACAAGTATTTTCATAGCAACTGTTCCAATGAGCTACTTTCACTGATTTCCAGACTGCATCTCGGTCCCACCCTTTCACTGTTGAAACAGTTAAATGTAACCGTCTCTTCTACTCAAACAGCTTCTCTCTCACTTATCATCCGTGGAACTCCCTTCCTCATGCTTGCTTCCCTGATAACTATAATCTTCAAATATTCAAGTGTAATGTCAATCGACATCTTCTGATACCATGATCTTGTTCCTCATCCTTCTCTTTATCATTTCCTCAAACACACCTCTTTAATCTTGTTCTCAATCCTCTGTAACCCCTTGTATGCTAGTGGCACTCCTGCCTTGCTTGGGGTGAATTGCTTAAAAAAAAAAAAATATTGATAAGCACTAATAATAGAACAAATAACAAACATATGATATGTCTTTGAAGCATTTACATCTTAATATAATGACCCTTTTTCTCAATAGCAGCCAGCAATCTATTATTGACTGATTTTGTTAAGCAGATTTGAGTTATTAAGGAGGTTTATGGGATTAACATAATAACTTCAGACTGTAGATTGAATGAAGGGTTAAGTTCAAAATTCTCTTGAAGATGGCTGGAGGGCACAATGGTGAAAACATTGTGATGATGACGACAAAGATATGAACATTAATCCAACTGTTAATATGTCCTGGGTGTGACAATAAACTACATCCATTCTGGGTAAGACAAACTACGTTCCACAGCAAGGCCTCTGATCAGGAGGTTTTGAGGAGTGTGGGACCACCTCTTAATTGCTGGTGTTCCCAGGTCCACCCTGACCTGGGGCGGTAGCACCTGTTGGGGTGCCAACTATGGGTAAAATAGTTAGCCATCAAACTGGAGTCAAAACACTATGTAAGTGTAAAAACAGGTTTTAATGTCAGAAATACTTTGTAAAAAAAAAAGCTATCAGCAATATGTTTTTGAAGAAAAAAATATTACCAGAAATAAAAATTTTCTTGGCATTAAATAATCCATTGATGTTGAAATGCCATAAAACAAACCAAACCATACCAGCAATATATTTTTGAAAAAAAAATATATTATCAGCAATACATTTTTGAAGAAAAAAATATTACCAGCAATAAAAATTTTGGCATTAATAACCAAGTGAGGTTGACAGGCTGTAAAACAAACCAAATCAAACCAACCGTTAATAATATATAGCATACCTCAGAGATCTGCTTTAGATCAGAGTATCTGTGTAATCTCCCTGGGATTAGTGTTAATGCCCAGCACCCCCCACACACACGCACACACACTTTACCTGGGTTGTGTTGCTTCCCAGCATTCCCCACATACAAATGAGTGCAAACTTTGCTTGGGATCAGTGTACCTTCCCAACTATTCCCCCCCTCACTGCCCAGGATCAATGTTGCTTATTCTTCTGCCAAGTTAATTATAGAAAAGAGATCATCACCAAATCCTTTATCATGCATGACACATAAGGAAGGAAGGACCCATGTAAAATGGCAGGGTGTTTAAAATCTGTGATTCCCAAATTATTTGTTAGTGACAAAGAGAAAGAAACATGTGAGGGACTGCCTAATCTTTGCATTTAAAGACACATTTTCCTACAAGGCAAAAATTCTCACTGAAAAATTTTGGAGGGAGGAATTACTTTTTTATCAGGAAATCTTGCTAATTTTCAATTCACAGGCCAAATAAAAAGTTACTGCCATTGCCTTCTTTTCCTTATTTGTGGGACTTATGACTGTCAACTGACCCTATCAAATAAATCATATTTCAGAAATGCAATATATTTTCAATGACCAATGTGGTTGTTTTTTTTTGGGGGGGGGGCCTCATATTTAGCCTTTATTTATTCTCCTTTATTTTACGCACACAAAGTCTGGAGTAGATGTTATGTTGTTCTGGTGTGACAACTTAATTTTCAGGCCTCTCGCCAGACTGTCACATTACACATTTCTTACATTTTGACATATGCGTAATTTGTAGCTAGGTCAAGTGCAGATAATTAAGTTTTGTAATGCTACATTACCTTATATTTCAATTTTTTTCTCTATTATTAGTAAATTGCTGAGAGAAGACCAAAAGTTGACACTAACACTCACATTTAAAAAAAAAATTGTCTTGCATAAATTAAAAAACTTATTTTATCTGTTTGTCTTTCCAGAAATGCGACACTTCTCTCACTTGGGTCGGCGGCCACTCAGCGTGGTAGATATGAGGTACTACCCGACCAGGCATCCGAACAAGTACAATGTACAAACTATTCTAGCACCAGTGGCCGAAAACGACTGTGGCCGGCGGCACAGTCTCGTCACCTAAGCCCCTCCTCAAAGTACTCCTTGCCTTACAGTGAACGACGTCAGGTTGTGTCAATGACAACGCAATTGTTTCCATGACAGCGACTGAGATACTCCCACCAGTCTCGTGGGATAGACAGACGATTCCTCTACGCACATGCTGCTTCAAATTGGACCCTCTGAATATCTGAAGAAAGAAATGATAAAAAGAGCCAAAATGTGTGGCCAAGTCTTGAAAAGGAAAGAGAAAAAGCTCACACTAACAGAAAGGAATAATCAGTTCTCCAAATACATTACATACATACATACATATATATATATATATATATATATATATACACAAGAGGCTGCTGGAACGTTCTCAACTGAAACCATTTGTCATAATCTGCATTTTAATGCTTAATCATTGAAATAATCATTGGAGGAAGTGGATTAGGTTAAGAACTTTTAAACATCCCTCGTGTTTGTGGCTTTTATTTTTTACTTGGTCTCATATTGCAATTTTTTTTTTTTTTTAACAAAAAATTAACATTTAATTAATCTAAGGTTGTGAATTAAAGAAAATATTAAAACAAATTTTCATCATAAAAAAATCTCTGAAAGTTATTTTTTTGCTTATCTTAAATATACCCTAATCAGTGGTCATATGAACCGACAAAATACCTGAGGAAGGTGAGTCTTTGTTAATGCTAAAAAAAAAAAATGTTACCTTCATTACATTTGATTTTTATCTTTTTGCTTTTCTTTTTTTTTTTTTTTTTTTTTTTTTTTAACCAATATTTTCTGTTTTTATTATAAAAATATAATTGCATTATTTTTCTTTTGCTACTTTCAAAAATTTCACTTGCAATATGCAACCAGGTAAAAAATAATTTTTTGTGTGACTAAATAGGCGCATAAATGTAAAAAAAATGATTAGTATTTTCAAAAAGAAATTACTGCTACTTTATTTCTTGGTCCATAAACTTGTCTTGATGACAGACCCACTATCATTATCAAGGAGGGTTATTACATTTCTACATGCTATTAACTGCATCCAATATTTATTAAATGTATATAAATGCATATCTATAAATAAATATGCATTTTTTATATATATATATATATATATATATATATATATATATATATATATATGGGTTTCTGTGTATTTATATATGTTATATGATAAAATTAATTGGTAATCCGTATGGATAATTCCAGAGAGCTCAAAGTAATAACAGAGCAAATGATAATTAAGAAAGCAGACTTCACAAAACCATGGTGAAACTGTTTGGTCTGAGGAAGCGAAATTAAGATTTCAATTTCGCAAAATATTACCATGGCTTTCTGAAATCTCTGCTTTCTTATATATAAGGATGTTCCAATAACTTGGACCGATTTTAAATGTGAATTAAGTTTAAGGTTCTAATGATTTTCTTTTTCGTTCAGATTCAACAACTTAAGTCTTTGGCAATTTCAACCATGGAAAGATTAACAATCAAACAACATTTTAAATTTTTTCAAAGCCTATTACAAAAAAGGACATTCAAACAGAAACGCATCTCATGCACTTCATGATTTTTGGGGTCAATATAATTGACCAACCGAGAGTGGAATGGGAAACGATGTGATGTTGTTGTGGAGAGGTTCAAGTCCTGCATGCAATGATGAATAGAGGTGTCTGAATTTTCGGACACATTCTTGTGCACTGCAGCAATGTTTTCAGCTGAACAGCATAAACAAGCCCGTAGTGGTGTTTTCACATCTGCCACCAACCCAGTTTGTTTGAATTAACAAACAATTTTTCCAATTACACCCTTGAAAATTTAACATGTTGTTTGGTTGTTAATCTTTCCATGGTTGAAATTGTGAAAGACTTAAGTCATTAAATGTGAAAGAAAAAGAAAAAAATCATTAGACGCTTAAACTTAATTCACATTTAAAATCTGTCCAAGTTATTTAGCAACAAATAAAATTCAATGTTCAACTTATCTGTCCTTACTCGGAGTTTCATAGATATGGTATCCACTTATTGGGAGGACTTGAATTGAATTTATTTCATTTTATTCAATTTTGCTCTTACAGTGGATACATAGCCCCAAAACTTAGGGAAAGATAATTTGAACATCTAATTTAATTTTATTTCTTCTTATTAATGCTCTGTCTCTCAATATTGAGCACTTTCATTGCAAAGACTTCTTGCCTTAAAAACACTATCTTCCAGTAATATATTTTTTTGGCAAAACACAATCTTTTGTTTATATATATATATATATATATATATATATATATATATATATATATATATATATATATATATATATATATATATATACCCACAAAATACGGATATAAATATTAGAAAACTACGTCCAATTTTTAAAACCCTTTGAAACTGTGCTTTATTTGCTTTGGTCAAATTTTCTTTTTGTAGCAAATGGGTTTTCTTTAATATATATATATATATATATATATATATATATATATATATATTTAAATTTATTTGTTTAAATGTTATTTTTTAAATGGATACTCATATTTGAGTAGATGCTCTGTTTTTATTTATTTACATCTACTGGCCTGAATATTTTGGAAATCTTGTCAGAAAATATGCGTCCTCCAGCAGGACACAAACCTGTGTCCCCTAGGGAAAACCGTCATTAGATCTGACATGACTTAGATCAACTCGGCCACATAGGACCTCCTGACCAAACAAAGCCAAAATAGTGCTTTCGAAAACATTATTCAGGCTTTGTTTGATCAGCGGGTCCTATGCAGCTGAGTTGGTCTAGGGTATATCTTATCTAATGGCAGTTTCCTCTAAGGGATGCAGGTTCAAGTCTTGCTGGAGGACACATATTGTTCTGACAAGGTTTTCTTGAATATTCAGACTGGTCAATGAAAATAAATAAATATACTATTTAATAAATAAATAAAAAACAGAGCATCTACTCAAATATAAGTAACCATTCAAAAGTATCATTTAAACAAATAGATTAAAAATCTGTCAGATTTAATCCATTTCTTATATATATATATATATATATATATATATATATATATATATATATATAAACAAGTGTCTAATTCTATAATGTTATAGAGTTTTACATTTAAAGCATGTCGGAAAAGTATTCCCTTCTTCTGCTAATGACAACTGTTTTATCAAAACATGGTTGTGAAACTAACACAGAAAAGTACTGTCTTTTTTCTTCTTTGAAAATTGTATATATGTATGTACATGAATATTTTGGAGGTTTTTTTTTTTTTTTTTTATTCCAAATACATTTTTTATGAATAATTTTTGACAATTGCGATAACTTTGTGTTGGAGAACTGAATAAGCTAACGAGAAAGCATTATGATGAAAATATTAAAACAAAAATAAAATGGATGAAAGGAAAAGGAAACATTTAGAAGCAGCATACGAATCGTACTTTTTCAATTATCAGAATCACAGAAATTGGCTGTGATCCACAAAATTTGTTCCTACCAGTGGAGAAAGCCAGCTGAATTGAAAAAGATTGCAAAAAAAAAAAAAAAAAATAATACATATCACATTCTGAGGCTTAAAAAAAAAAAAAAAGACTGTCTTAAAGACATCTTTCCTCTGAATGTATATGACAACCATAATGAAGTTCTTTCAAAGTGTTTATTCACCACAGCCACATTAAACTTGACCTTGTGTCACATTCAATGTGGGCACATGGATAAATCCCTACTCACCAGACTCTTCATCTTCTAAAATCTACAATAACCAAGCAAATTAATTTTAAACTGGCCCTTTGGTATATGATTGGTCTGAATTTGATCTTAGTGATGGCGTCTTTCCACTGCAGGGAATACATTCATTTACTTGTAAAATCCATGATATCTACAAAGACCGAATAATCATTTTTGACATCAGCATCATTCAGGAAAACATTGGACTGTTAACCCAAAGGCTTGAAATTTAATACCAAAGCCCAGTTTAGATGTGTTGTGATAAATTCAAGATGAAAATTAAAAAAAAAAAAAAAGCTACAAAAAAAAAACATGCTTACACTTACCAATCAATTGAGTAAGTTGTAAGATCTAAAATACTCACTTCATGTTGCTGGACTGATGATGCTCTTTAAAAGAAGAAAAACATCTGCAAACTTCTAATTGGAATTTCAAATAAAAAAAAAAAAAAATTAAAAGACAAACATGCTTTTTTTTTTTTTTTTCCTTCTGTATACATAAACCTGTTAATATAACATCTGTTCATAAATAATACATAGAAATTTATATAGGGCTGGTTTCATAATTTCTTAATGTATACATATGGAACTTTTTCATCTCTTGCCTCATAATAATGTAGAACTGAAAACTGCTGTTGGAATTTACAATTAATAAGATAAACTTTATGCCAATGAAGCTATAGAATTTCATTAGTTCCCTTATGATAAATTTTCTCAGACAGCAACACGGCATGGGTTTGCAATGCTAAACATGTGGCAAGTAATTGCATCTATGAACCCATTTGCTACTCCCTTCTACCTGTCCAGTAGAGACCCCACCTCCAATGCACATTATCTTGAGAAAATACTAATTTAATTAAAGTAAAATGTACTTAATACCAGTAACAGGTAAATTTTATTAGAAAAGGGATGCTGAGCTGCTATATAATATCTAATATGGCAGTGGATACTGGACAATTTCCTCACAGATGAAGAAAAGATCTGAAGCAACAGAGATATGGTTCTACAGAAAGATGCTGAGAATAACATGGATGAAAATATGAGCAACACGGAGTTTTAAGAAAAATAGGGATGAAAGAGACACTTGTACCTTAGAATCAGAAAGAGTTGTAATTTTTTCGGATACATAATTAGGAAAGAAGGTTTGGAGAATCTGATACTCACATAATATTTTTAAAGCAAGCAGGACAGAGGGAAACATTGAGTCACCTACCTAACAAGTTTGTGTAAATGGATGGCAAAACAGAGATTAGAAGGTATAGTAAGGGGACAAATATTGCTTAGAGCTAAAAAAAAAAAAAAAATGATAGGAAGTTGTGAAGAGCCATGATCACACATGTCCTGAAGAGAGACAGCACATAAAAGAAGAAAAATAAATATATTTAATATTGTTATTTACATTATACAGACTGTTATCCTCATTTTCATAGCCATATTCACAATGTTTCGGCCATTGTACACTCTAGCCTTCTTCAGGTGATTGGAATTTTGGACCAAACTCTTTATTTCCCATGGCCCAGTGGATAAAGACATTGGTTAGATCCAGTGACTTGACCCAAAGAGTTATGAGTTCGATTCCAGGCTACAGCAATGGTGAACCAAAAAAAACTGGAGAGTTAAGGGGAAATAACTGAGACATCCAGAAGAGGCATGACACATGGAACTAGAACAATCTACCCCAGTGGATGAAATAAAGAGTTCGGTTCAAAATTTCAATCACTTGAAGAAGGCCAGAGTGTACAACGTCTGAAATGTTGCGAATATGGCAATAAAGATGAGGATAAGTCCGAATAATGTAAATAATCATAATACCTTATATCAGATATATAGATAGATATTTAATATTGGTTTTGATCTGTGTAAAGCTTTCAATGTCAATATTGAAGTCTTCATTGAAATCTCTCTCTCATTTCTTCTTCGCAGTATTTCTTGATTGACTCTATTCAGTTTGAGTTTCAATTAACCTCTTCCACAAGTTGCAGTTAAAACAGTGATCATTAAAACAAAAAAAAAGAAAAAAAAAACAAATGTTCTTAAATAGCCAAATTAAAACTTTCATATGGATGAAACTTGTTCAGAAATATCTAAAACAGTCAGCTGTATAAAACCACTTTCTCAGATCAAAGGTTAAAAATGGCTGCAAACAAATGAACCTTATAGGTTTTATAGAGGACTATCCTCCTTTAAATTTTGTGGACTGGTGCTACAGGATCACAAACTAATTCTGGACCAAATATCAGAAGCCATATCACTTGAGGAATTTTAACAATTAAAATAGCATATGTATCTCAAAAACATGATCTGAATGTTCCACACTACTTCAAACAAAAGGTTAAGAAGAAGCCCCCCATTAATATTGGGAAGAGCAATAATAGTTATTGGACTTGAGAAAATTATTTTCCTGAATAAAAAGTTTTAAGAGAAAGTTTTTATAAATTTGAACTGAAAGTATCACTGACTGCTCAGTCAATGAATGCTGAATGTTTCCTTATAAGGAAACAGCTAATATTACTATCAATGTCAGAACAAATTCTCTTGCATTTGTAAACCCACCAAAGCAAGTCTAAAACTGTCCGGTTAGCAACTTGCTCATTGGGACTGACTTGCTTATAAAACACAATCTGCAGAACCGTGTGAGGAAGAGGTGATTATTTTTCATATGTGCTGCCTTTTTGGTTGGATACTCTGCAGTATAAATAAATCTAAATGACACTTGCAACACATAGTATAATAAAAAATTCCCAAACTGGTCATATTCTATGCTACTATATGCCTATGCTAGTTTGGAAATAGTCAGTTATGTGCCATATGTGATACACAGGAGATCATGTATCTTACAATACATGACTGACAAGGCAGATTTTTTCCCTGCAGTAGGTTGCCATTTCTGTCTGCAGTAGACCAGTTGCCATCCAAGGCTATAGAACCTGATCTGTCCTGCTATTTATCCATAGCTGGTGGGGAGAAGAAGAGGATTCATGTCTTTCCCAAGGGTATTAGCACATAAGTGAATGAAATTGATTCGACAGGAATTTGAACTCGTCTATCCGATTTCTCAATCCAAGCCACTATCCATTACTCCTTTGAAGTGTCAGTCTCTTGTATTTGCATTATAAACTAATTAGCACTGAGTACTACTTGGAAATATTACTCGGTGCTAATTAGTTTATAATGCAAATACTAGACTGATATTTCATGGTGTCTTGAAAAAACACACACACACATATATATATATGAATGTCTATTCATTTTTATTTTAATCCTTTTGAATTCTCTGATCAACTTCTTAATGTTGATATTAAATCATTAAGGAAGGCGCTGTAGTTTTTTCCATTTATTTTCCCAAGTACTTTCAATTTCATCCAAGATCATCCTCAGGGGTGAATTGCTAAGACAAAAATTAATGTATTAGGTTGGTGCAAAAATAATGACGTAATAATGTCGTTTTTGACCTTAAAAAATACGTCAAAAAACGACATTAATATGTCATTATTTTTGCACCAACCTAATAATTGATAGTTATGAATTTTTTTGCAAATGTGTATGAAACAAACTCTGTTATAATTAATTTAAAAATTAACTGTTAAAGCTATTATGTTTGTCCATGTTTTATCTAAGGGAGATAACTTTAATTTATATAATTGTAATGTTTTATAATTACTGTATTTGATGGCATATAAGATGCATGGTTGTATAAGATGCACCCCAATTTCAGTAGACAAATCAAGAAAAATTAGTAATTAGTGAAATTATTAGTAAATGGTATAGCCTAGGCTATATTTATGAGGTATTATTTTGGTTAAACAAGCCATGATTACAATTAAACAAAAAATAATAAGAAAAAAAGAACATGAGCTTATAAAAACTTTTTTTATATCCAAAGGTAAGAAAACAAAATAAAAACCAAGCAATTATTACAATTGAGCAAAACAGTACAGTTACAATTAAAATTCAATCAAAAGTTTTCCTTTATATGATCTGTACAACCTGCAAATTGTAAAAGGCTTATTGGGATAATTAGGATATAAAAATTCTGATTGTATTTATACCAATGCAACCAGAACTTATTTTAAGAAAAATATTAATGAAACAAATATATTTTACAAATATATAATTTGAATTTGTTACATAAAATTTTAATGAAACAAAGTATTAATATTAAATGTGATGAAATTAATAAAATGAATATTATCAATGATAACACTTTTAATCCACATAATAGCCTTTTAAATAATGACAATAGTTATATGAAAGGTACTCTAAAGTCTAAGTTAATAGGAGTTGCCAGGTAGATAATTTCAGCCAACTATCGCAAATTTTAAACTTACATGTGTCATATAAGTCAGGGGGATTTAAAAAAATATTTTAGTAAAAAAAAAAAAGTGCACCTTATATGCTGTCAAATATGGTACATTTTAAGTATTTTAAAAACATTACTATTATCAGTCAGTCAGTTATGTGCCATGCATGATACACACTTAGGGGATCATGTATCGAAAGATACATGACTGACAAGGCAGATTTTTTCCCACAGTAGGTTGCCATTTCTTTCTGCAGTAGACCAGTTGCCATCCAAGGCTATAGAACCCGGTCTGTCCTGCTATTTACCCATAGCTGGAGGGAGAAGAGGATTCATACCTTTCCCAAGGGTATTAGCGCATAAGTGAATGTAATGGATTTGAGTGGAATTCGAACTCTGTTCTCTGATTCCTCAATCCAAGCTGCTATCCATTACTCCACCATGCCTCCTCATTACTATTATAGACATTTAAAAAAATTGTTACTATACTCATCACTAACCTTATTTAGTTTTGGTTGTATTTTTCTTATATAGAGGGCCTGAAGAATTAATGTAATTGAAGTTTAAATTACATTAATTTTTGTCTTAGCAATTTACCCAGGCCTTGTGATTGAAATTGGTTTTGACACAACTTTTCTGAAACCATTGTTGGTTCTGCTAACATAAAGCCACAAAGAATACATGACTGAAAGTCTGAGTGTACTGACCTTGCTCAAACGGCTGATCATACCAGCAGATTATGCTTTCTCTCCTAGAAACTGTAACTAAGGTCTGCTCAGCATAGATGCAGTATAAACCTCAAATGCACTCTTTGGATATTCAACAAACACGAATTGAAATTTTTAATCATTTCATGCAAGATGATAATGCCACGAGGATGCAGATAGCTACAGGCAGTGAAAGAGAATGAGAAAACTTTAGTGAGGAGTAGAGAAGAAAAGAACAATAAAGGAACAGGATTCAGGAAGACACATTGCAATTTACTTTGCATTTTATGTTAAATATTAGGTCGGTGCAAAAATAATGACGTAATAATGTCGTTTTTTTTGACGTTAAAAATACATCAAAAAACGACATTGTTACGTCATTATTTTTGCACCAACCTAATATTTGAATATTATACATGGCAGGGAAGCAAGAAATTGGAAGGGAGTTCCACAGTTTAGAAGTGTGAGAAAAGAAACTGTTAGAATAAAAATGACAGTTTCATTTAGCTAGTTCAATAGTAAAAAAAAAGTGATACCTATTTGCCAATCTTGTAGAACATTTAATTCATGCAGTTGAGGCACTAAGTAGATCAGCTCGGAACATTTGCAATGAAAATATTTTAGAAAAGACTGAGAGGAAAATGTCTGTAATATTTAATAAGACAAAATGGCTTCCACAGAGAAAGAAATAAATTGGAGAAGAATTTTTAAATTTTTTTTTTTTTTTAATCCTATATGGCAGTGAATACTGGACAATCTCCTCACAGCTGAAGAAGAGACTTGAAGCAACTGAAATGTGGTTTCTACAGAATGATGTTAGAAATACCATGAACCAGACATGTGAGCAACAATAAAGTTTTATAGAAAATGACGACAAAAAAGATCCTTATACTTATCAGATGGGCACGCCAAGGCAGTGTAATGGTTAGCAGACTTCTCTCGCTAAAGCAGTTATGACTAAATCATGAGTTTGATCCTCACTGGGTGCCCCATACTTTTGGCTTTGTGCTACATCTAAGCTGCGCTTGGAAAATCATTTAGGGCACCTCGAGGCGGTGTAATGGTTAGCAAGATTGTCTTGCTAGAACAATTACGACTGAATAGTGAGTTTGATCCTCACTGGGTGCCCCATACTTTTGGCTTTGTGCCACATCCAAGCTGCACGTGGAAAATCACTATAACATCAGAAAGAGATAGTTGAAAATTCTGGGGCATATAATGAGGAAAGATGATTTGGAAAATTTGATGCTCACATGACAGATTGAAAGCAAGAGGGTCAGGGGAAAATAACACATAACCTACCTAGTGAGCTTGAGTAAATGGATGGTAGAACAAGGTTTAGGAATGATAACAAGAAAATAAAATTTTATTATTTTATTAATGATGGGGAACTGAAGGAACATGGCACATAGAATAAGAGTATATTCTGAAATTGAGAATGAAGATATAGATTAAATCCGATAAAATGATTAAATGATGAACATGTGTGAAAATCTCTGTAAATTTAATTTTTCATTTTATTTATATTCAACCTCAATCTCAGATGGCAGTTAATTGTTGACTCCGTCATCTTTTCTGTAGTTGTATAGTCTGTGCATTGCCAGGGTTACATACTGGTTTTGAATTCAGAGTTGTTCATCTCCTGGACTAGTTGCCAACTAAGTCTGCCTTTCTATTTAAACCATGTGTCTCCTTTTAAAGAAAATAATAAAAACTTGATTGTTACTCTGAACTTCAAGCTGTAACCAGAAATGAAAAAAGTTAACTTCATCTAATACTGAAATGGCATTTTTTTTAGTTGTAGATTCCTGTTTATTGACTGAGAGTCAAAGAAATCAGATTTTTGAGTACAGCAATTTAAAAACCTTCTGACAGTTTCAGAACAAAATAGATTTCAAGTAAAAAAAAAGATTCTATTACCTTCCAAAACTCTTTATATTCTAAGGTCTTGCTTAGATATAATCATTTGGCACTATTTAAATAGACTGGTCCACTTATAAAACAATAGGGAAAATGTTTTTGAAAAAATCTTTTGTAGATTAGCATTTTTTTTAGAACTTCCTTAAACCACACCAATTGAAAAATATTAATTTGTTATCAATTTTATCCTGTTTATAATATCAATACAGTGTTAAATTGATCCCTGACTTTTACAGAATGATTGGACTTAGACAAAATCATTCAGCTTTTTGAAAATATGTTAAAATCATTGATATCTGCATATTTATTAAGTTTCTGAATTTTTAAACTTTTTATTTTTTAACTTTTTTTTTTGTATTGATTTTTTTGGGAGACACAAACATTTATGATTGACAAATATTTATCTTTTAATTATTTATATATATATATATATATATATATATATATATATATATATATATATATATATATATATATATATATAAACAGAGGATGTCTGTGTGTCTGATACCTTTTCATTCAAGATCCATCCAACTGATTTAACCAAACTTCACACATTGTACAATGTAAGAAATAGGTTCTTCACATAAAAAATCAATAATTTTTTTAAAAATCAATAAATTCAACTTTTTTCCTCTGATTACATTCAAACTAGGTATGTAGGTTACTTACATCATGACAAGCTCAATGATACCTCATTTTTTATTTCTATGACACTGCATTTAGTGAAAAATGAAAAATCAATTTCAACACAAACTTTAAACTAAAAACTCCCTCAATTTTCAAGCAATCTAATACAAACTTCACTCAATTGTAGCCAACAATAAGTTGATTGCTTAACACTCATTTAACTTGATAATTGAGTCCAATATAGTGAAAACCATGTAAATAAAAGAAAAATGGTGATTTTTTTACTGTTTTCTTTCTTATTTTTCATTGATCTTTCAAGCAATTTTCATCAAATTTAACAATTGCTTTATAAATATATCCTCTTTTACATCCCTGGTAGCACATTGACAAATTGAATTTCAAAAATTCCAAAATAATTGTGGTCTGAAGTGGGTTTTCATGTTGCCTGTTTTACCCCTTCATGTCCTTGGCTAACTTTGATTGAATAAATACAAACTGTTTCTGTTATATCGGTAACTGCATTAATTCAAAATATTTTTTAATGAAAGTACTTTAAACTAATTCAAGAAGATAGACTCTGTTACATCTAAACATGTTGATGTTTTTGAACGCTTTTTCTGATCGACCCACTGGATATGGCTGCCAGTCAAGAATATTTAAAAATGGATGCACAATTTATTAATTGATGCAAATTTTTGTTTTTTACTTAAAACTGTATATATCCATTTGTTTGTGATTTAACAGAAATCTTTTTGTAACCCCACCTAAAAAAAAAAAAAAAAAAAGTTTCATATGCAGCCAGGACTAATAACCCTGTAAAAGTCAGGGATCAATTTGACACTGTAGTGATAATATAAACAGAACCTCACTTCTAAATTGATAACAAATCAATATTTTTGAGCCTCAAAAATGTTGACATGTAAAAAAGGTCTCTAGAATGCTAATCTACAAAAATTAATTCTCCCTGCCACCATTTTTTTTTATTGTCTATGAGTGTACCACTGTATTTAAGTAGTACCAATAATTTAAGCATACACCTTTCTTCAAAGTAAACTGGGCAGATTTATTCATATAGAAAATAAAGAGCCTACAATTTATTCAAATACAGTTCATATAAAACATGAGAAATAATTGGTGGTAGAAGAAATGATATCTCATATGACAGATTGTTAAAATCAGGCAAAATGAGTGGAGAAAATGATTATAAGGTTACTTAAAAGTTTAGGCATTTCTATAGAAACACTCTTCTCCAAAAAAAATAATCTCTCATCAAATTTTTATATTCATACCAATTGATGACAAACATACATATAAAAAAATATTTTAAATGTAAAAAAAATATTTAAGAACTGGATTCAGTTTGCTATATAAATTCATTATAAATTGATCTCACTATACAAGCTCATCCAATCACCACTAAAAAATAAAGGTTAAGGGAAATATTTTATAAAAGGAAATGGCAAGTAAAAATATACTTCAAATTAATATTTGGCAGCTGCTTTGCAATTATTTGAAATTTTCTATGTAAAGTAAATAAAAATATGCTTTAAAGTGTGTAAATATTATTTTTTTTATATTAATATGAAATTATTGACAATTTTGTGAGTAAGAAAATTTATCATGTCATAAGAATGTTATGGGGATGAGTAACATAGGGGAATCAATTTACCATGAATTTATATGTCAAACAGACCCTTCCATTAAAATTTAGAAAATTTTAAAAAAAAAATTACATTAATGATCTGCAGTGGTTATTCAATATTAATATAATTTTTTTTTTTAAATTCTTTCTTGAATAGATGCATTCCTGTAAAAATGCTAAAACTTTGTCTGATGATAAGGAATAATAGTTCCAAAATTAAACCCTAAAAAAGCCAAGCATATTTTTAACTGAAAATTTTTAAATTGTAAAAATACCAAAAAAAAAAATCTTATAAATTAAGATTTAATTTAAATCCTTATTTTGGGGTATTTTTAAAAAAAATAATTTTCAACAAACAATGTAATAAATTTTCAGTCAAGATGTGTGTGTGTGTGTTTTTTTTTTTTCTACATGATTCTAATTGTATGAATATTTTGTTCCTATTGGTTTTGTATCGGAAATAACCACACAAGCATTCTGGTTGGAGTTTTCTCCCCTGTCTTTGAAAAACGTCCATGTTAATTTAATCTGTAATGATCAGAAATATGTTATTTATCAATACCGCTGAATGTAAAATTTAAGAACCATTCTTCAGATGCGGCTTTGGTTGGTTGGTTGTTTTATTTTATTTTATTTTTATTTTTTTTTTTTTTTAAGATTAAATTTCATTTTTGTTTTAAATTTAATTTTTTTCCTTTCTGAATACTTATTATCACTTTTTAGTAATAGTGAAAAGCCAGTGTTATAAAACTGTTTTAGAAATTTCCCAGTCTCAAACATCTGAAGAATGAAGAAAATCAAACAAAAATTTAAGAATTTTAATAAATTGTTTCATTTGCCACAGTCATCATGATCCTGCCCTTCCATAATCTTTTGTACATCATATCTTTCACCTACTGTTTATTCTTTACAAGTCTAATTAATGCATTTCATGTTCTTTATGTAATTTGTTGGCAGTAAAAGAAACAATAATGTTTTCCAATGTTTTTAAAGTCTTGCTACTTTTCTTGGGAAATATTTCAATGGTGAAAAGATGCCCAAATCAAAAAGCATTTCCTGCTTTACAATTGTGGGGATTTTAAAAAAAAATCTTTGGGATCATAAATCAATGATATTTAATTACTTAAAAAATCCTAATGGGTTGGAACAAATGTCTTTAGTTTTTTCAATAGTTGGCAATTGAACACATGATTTTGTTTCACATGACAGATTTATGACATGACATATTCTGAAAGGTTACATTCTAATGTGTCTTTTTGTGCAATTTGTGTGTGAATTTTGAATTTTATATGTTTTTTCTGTTAAAAGTGAAAATTGAGGAAAATTACATGCATTTTCATCATTTGATACTTTTATTTCCAGAAGGAAAACATTGCTGTAAAAATAGCAAAAAAAGATATAGGCCATTTAAGGGGATGGTGCCATAGCTGAGAGTACTGTTTGTAAGCGGTTCACTAGGTTCAGAAGTGAAAATTTTGATCCTGAAGACATAACATTCCAGCTGACTTGCAGCCATTGATGATGACCAAACGAAAAAGCTGATTAAAAAGATAATCCTTGTTACATGAGCAGCTATTTCTTATGAGCATTGTAATGCATTTAAAAACATTTGCATGCATCATTCGCTATGATGTTTAAGTGCCTCACAAATTAATGGGAAAAAAATTTAACAGATTGCATTTCCATCTTTGATTCACTGCTCAAACACAACAGAAATACCCCATTTTTGAAAAAAAAAAAATCACAAGTGATGAAAAATGGATTGTTTACAACAATGTGAAGTGAAAGAAAGTTCCAGAGAAAATGAAAGGAGTCACTATTGATGACTCCAAAAGTCAGTCTGCATCCAAAGGTGATGCTGTGTAGCTTTTTTGATTGATTGATTTCTACGGCTTATCAACCCTTTTACAGGTTATTTAAAACCAGAAAATATTTTTAGATTGTAAGAATTTTTCTTTCTTTTGGAGATAATAAAGGTTTATTGATACAAATCTTACTAATTAGCCCATAGCTGGGGCGGGGGGGCAAGAGACCAACTCTTCTTAGGTCAAATGACCATGATGGATATTAAATTCTGTTCGGACTCTGGTATTTCCTGGCATGAATCACATACTACACAAGTACTTTACCATAAAAAACACCTGAACAATATAAAGGTGATTTTAAACCCGTAAATACTACAGCAATTTGAAACACTTGCAAAGTCCCACATAAAATGGCTGAAAGAACTATAGTCGATTGATTCATTTTCTATAACTTATAAACCATTTGCAGATTATTTAAAGCTAGAAAATAATTTTAGATTGAAAGAAAGCTTTACTAATTAACCCATAGCTGGGGAAGAAGAGGTGAATTCATATCTTTCCTAGGGGTATTTGTACATAAGTGAATATAACGGACCCAACAGGAATTGAAACTCAGCTCTCCAATTAACAATTTGTAACCATTATCCATTACACCACCCACATATCCAAGCTTACACCACCTGGTATTCACCAGTGGTAACCCATCTAGGTACTGACCAGGCTCAATGTTGCTTAACTTCTGTGATCATACGATGTTTCAGTGTGATGTGGCCATAAGGCATGCTGTGTAGCGGGTGAGATTGAAAAGGCATTGTGTATTACAAGCTCCTTCTGTGAAATTAAATGTTGAATTTGGCCAGGTACTGTTCCCAATCAATGAAAAGCATCTGAAATTGGCCAATCAGAAAGGTTCTCACCTTCCATCAGGACAATACCAGACTTCACCTCTTTACAGAACTAGCAGAAATTGGTCCAACTTGGCTGGAGTGTCCTACCTCCACACCATACTCACCTAACCTTGCACCTTCATATTACCACTTATTTCAATCCCTAACAAATTAATTCTCTGAAAGCCTGTAAAAACCATTTAGATCATTTCCTCAGTCAGAAAGATTCCAAGTTCTGGGAGGATGAAATCATGAAGTTGCCTCAAAGATGGTGAAAGGTAATGGAACAAAATGGTGCATGTGTGGTTGAATAAATCTATTTACAAATATTTAAATATTGTTTCAGAAATTTGCTTTGTTTTAATCTGATGAAATTTCATTCTGATTAAGCCAGTGTATATTAATCAGAATTCCATGAGATTTTCTAATTTTCAAAGCCAAGCATTACAGACTCTTTCCTTCTTAAAAGAAACTAATATTGTATGCAAGTCTTATGAAAATTATACAAGTTTCCATGTAAAATATAACATTTGTTGACTATTATGATAAAAATCAGAAATACTCCTTGCTATAATAAGCTTTAATCAACACATTTCATTAGATATATTTAAAACAAAATAAACATAAATTATATATGTTCTAAACCAGGTGTGCACAAAATATGGCTCAGGAACCATGTGCTGTCTGTGAGGCTACCTTGTGTTGCCCATGAAGGGTTTTTTAAAATAGTAAATTTTTATGTGTTCATCATTCTATGACTGATCACATACTAAAAAAAAATCAGTTTTGTGGAAGCATAATTTTATTCAACCAATATTTTACTATCTAATTAATTCTTTTAACTCTTCATAAAAAACAAAAAGGAAATAATTTTCTTGCCACCCCCCTCTCTCTCTCATATATATATATATATATTTATTTAAAAATATGAGACCTCTTATGTTGCGAGTTGGAATCATATTTTTAAATAAATAATTATATTTATGCTCTACTTTTGTATCGAGCACTATTTTTTAAAAATAATAACAAAAATACTAAGGAACTTTGGATTATTTACCTAACCAGTTCTTTCCTATTTTCTATATATTTTCACATATATTATAAATTAACTGATTTAAAATATGTTTTTTCGCTACACAGTTCTAACCATGTATCAAAAATGGAAGCTAAAAGCTCCGAATTTAATTTTGTAATTAAATTAAAGACATTAGTTCCATTTCATCCTCAGTTGTGTGTGTAATCTGTTTCTATCTCCCACACACTCAATAATTCATTCTAAAAATTCACTCTTTTTTGATCCATGACTAATTTTCTTAAGTTATTTTGGCCCTTCACATTTTTTGATTGTGTGGCCCTGTTCAGAACTGATGTCTCCATTCTTTGGCTGCTATGGAGAGTTGTGCTCCAGATTCAGTCTTTTAGGAAATATTCTTTTCCATGATTATTGTTTAGCTGATTTAAGATTCTACATCTTCTCTTCTTTAGTGGACCAAACTTAAAATGTTATTGCGAATCATTTGACAAGGGGGATTAAATTATAATGAAAATCAGCAATGCAGTTGATAATCTTTAATCAACTCTTTATTAACATGAATTCAGAAATAAATGAATAGCATATTATGAAAAAAATATATAACAACTGAATAATAAATTACTACCTAAAAATACATAACAACTGAATAATAAATTATTGTCTAAAAATACATAACAAATATTAAAAAAAACACAAAATTACAATTGAATAGAAAAATTAACAAATATTAAAAATAACATAATGAATGAATAGCAAATTACATAAATTATATAAAAATAACACAATAAAAATTTACATAACTTTCCTCAAGAATAATTTGTAACTGAATAATAAATTATATAATGAACTTTAATATTTTCTTTTTACAAAACAGATTTTCAATAATTAAGTTATTTTTAAGATGTGTTATTTTCACAAGGAAAATATTTTTAAAATGTTGTTGAAAGAAAGGGAATGCATTTTTTGCAGGTGAAAATAATTTGGAAAACAGTTTTGTTATGATTCTCCAAACAACCTTGATAACCCCAGCCTTAAAAGAGTGCTATTTACTGGATGATCTGAAAGTAATGCCTCCAATTTATTTTTTTTTTTCACAGGAGTACAATAAACGCCATTAGACAGAGTAAGTTTTCAGTTGTACTACAGAATTTTTTCCAGATAGTCACCCACTATTGTTTCTGCATTTTTAGCCAATAATGAATAAGAATGTGCATGTTGTGTTCGTAAAAATCATCTCCAGTGGAGGCAACTGACTTTTTCACAGCATCAATGATGGCATCATTATCAGAAAAAATGTTATTCATGGAGTCTATCTTTCATCAATCTAAACAGATGAAAATTTGGAAAGGGGCCAAATTCAGTCTGTATGGCTGGAATGGAGAAACAATTTGGCCAAAATTTGTAATGTCATCCATGGACTTCAAATTGATTTGGAGACAGGAATTATTGTGTTTGCCAGCAAAAGGTTGTATTCTCTGGTTTGAATTTTAATCTCTTCAAATCTAGGGTAAACCATTATCTATCCTACATATCCTTTTGCTCCCTCCTTGTATGAACTTATAACAACCTCATTTAGTAGCCATCTATCTTGAGGGAATCTTAGGCCTTATATAGGCTCTACAATACTATTAAGACAAAAATTTCTTTCCACAAGATTTTAGGATTTGAAGTGGGTGAGCATATATGTTTCACCAGAACTATGGCTGATGCTAACTTCCAGAAGAGTGACTCATTGTGCCTTCATAAGATAATGTTTTTCACTGATATGAAATGGAAAGAGTATATTGAAAAAATTGTTAGGTCTGTTGGTAAGAAAGTTGATTTATGGTATCATACTAGACAATTTTTCTTGTCAGAATCTATCTTACACATTTATAACTCTACTGTTCATCCATAGTTTGAATATTGTTGCCATGTTTGGTGTTCCTGCTATGTATTTAGAGATTCTTGATAAAATCCAAAGAAGAATCTACAATGTTATTCATCCTAACCTGGCATCTCAGCTTCAGTCACTTTTCCACCACCATAATGTAATTTTCTTGCTCCTTTTCTATAAATATTTTCATGGTAATTGACCTGATGAACTTTCTTCTTTGGTACCTAGATTTTACTATGAATTTAAGCATATTACTTGATTGACAGATAGGTCTCCTCATTTTACAGTTGAAATGGCTAAATGTAATCATAAGTTCTATGCTAACAGTTTCTTCTCCCACATTTTTCACTTGTGAAACTCTCGGCTTCTTGCTTTCCAGTCAACTTTGATCTTCAGAAATTTAAGTGCAATTACGTTATTTTCTGTCTTCTTAATTCTTGTTCTTTTATTGTTTTTGAGCCTTACTAATAGTTTTCTTTTTTTATATATATTATTTCACACTCAGTAATCCTTTGTGTCTTAGTGGCTTTATTGCTTTGCTTGGGGTGAAATAATTAAAAACGGTTCATGTGACCCAGGAGTGGTTGGCTAATAATTTTCATAATCATGTTGCACTTAGACCTCTTCATTTAAATCCCCCTACAGATTGATCAACCAACAGCCCCACTTTACCAAATTGTGGACATGATGGCCAGTATTAACAAGAATTACCTGACCAGCCTTGAAGTTGCTTCCAAATCTTCATTGAAGTCATCCTCAGAGCTGAGGGTGATTTTATTCAATAACATATTTTTTTTTTGGTTACTCTAAGTTGAACAAATCTACAAACATTTTTGAAAATATATTTATACATGAATATATTTATACATGAACTTTGGACAGTGATTGCTTTTTTTATGAGTGACGGAACTAATTTCAACTCAGAACTAATTTCACCTCAAAATTAATTTCAACTCAATTTCAAATCAAAGTTATCAATTTCTATGAATTACTAAACAAAATGCAATGAGTTAGTGTTAATTTTTTAATTTAACATTAAAAATCCTTAGTAGATAATTCAGAATATCTTTTCTGCAACTTTCATTCTTTTTTGCTGCAAATGAATAAAGTGGTACTTTTTTATTTACTTTTATTCATTTAAATCCGATCCAATTAAAATGCAATGTTCTTTGTAGCAAGAACAGTAGATTGCTTAGCTGTATTTATTTATTTTTTTTTTGTAAAAACTCTCATTCAAAAGAAACCGTTATTGATCAAAATTTAAGAAAATCAATAAATTGCTTTTGCTTTATAATAATAAAAACCCATTAGACTTATAAAGCATAGATCCTTTTCTTAGTCCACAAATTGCAGAATAGTTGAGAGAATTACTGGTACTTGAATTTGAAGTTGACAAAATTGAAGTTGATTAGCTTAGAAAATTTCAGGTGGGAATGAAAATGTCAGGCGGTGGAGCAAAAAGGGTTCAGCAGTCACTGCCAGAAATTAGTTCTGAGTTGAAATTAATTCTGCACCCCTTTTTTACAGCTTATCAACACTTTGTGGGTTATTTAAAGCCAAAACATATTTTAGATTGTAGGTGGTTGCTTACAGTACCTGGTGTTCTGAAACAAGCCCCCATCTAAGTATTGACTGGGCTTGATACTGCTTAACTTCAGTGATTGAATGACAATGGGTGTCTTCACATTGATTTGACCATTAGCAGAATTTCGCTATGTGATGAGGAGAGGGTACTTCATGTTCGACAAGACCTGAGAGAATCATATTGTCTAATGAGGATGATTGCTGAACAAGCAGGACATGTTCTGTTATTTTTTCTGATAAGAAAAGCTTTGACAATGCCCAGATGTTAAACAGGAGGACTGAACAGTGATTTATACCAAACCCACAAAGTTACCCTTTACCAGAGCTGGATTATCCTATAGGTTAGTATAGGTTGCAAGTTAGAGCTCCTAAAGATTGGTCATAATGCTGTTTTAACAATTTTTTTTTTACTACAGTTGTGTTGGAATAAGTGCTAATTTGATTTGCAATAAATAATAAAATAATGGTATTTCTTAAAGAATATTATTTTGAAAAACAAAAGATAGCTATTCTAGTTTATTTAAAAGAATCTACAATAAGTGTACTTCAAGCTTTATAAATGTCATTCAAATATATCACTAGTAAAAACAAATATTCAAGACAGGTGTGGGCAAGTTAAAAGGTGGCCCCACCTGAGCTGAGAGGGAGCTGCATAATTACTCTGAGTCATGCTTAGAGCCAGATCATCTTTTAGGGCCCCTCAAGCTCTGATAAAACAACAATTTTAATTTTCTAGATGTTATAACTTCTAGTTTCATAAACTGAAATGATATCACTATGGCAAACTCATATTTGACTTTTCAGGAAGTAAAGTAAAGAAAAGAATGTTTTAGTTTGTCATTGTGTTTCAAGTAAATGTTTTGGTTTTAGTTCAATCTTAGAAATTTTTATAAAGCAATGATTTTAATTTTCTAGATGTTACAATTTCTTAATAGTTTCATAAACTGAAATGATATCAATATGATAAACTTATATTTATTTTCTTTTATTGTTATAATGCCAGTTATAAAAATTGTTTTGTTTTTTTTACTATGGTTGTGTTGAAATATGTCCTAATTTGTTTTGCAATAAATAGTAAAATAGTGCTATTTCTTAAGAAATATTTTTATTGACAAACAAAAGATTCTAGTTTATTTAAAGAATTTACCATAAATTTACTTCAAACTATGTAAATGTTGCTAAAATATATCACTAGTAAAAAAATATTCAAGACTGGTGCAGGCAAGTTAGAGGGTAGTTCAACTGAGGGGATGGGTCATAATTTTATTATCCAGAGGGCCCCAAAAGGTCATAATCTGGCTCTACACATGATGATGTGCACTAAGTTCATGTTGTTTGTTATGGACTTGTGAGTCATGAATAACAAGGGCTAGATCATGACATCCTACTTCTTTACAAAGTACCTCTGGATCATTATCACCACCTACATTGATATGTTAGATACAGTGGTACATATTCCAGCAGGACTCAGAGCCCTCCCGCCTGGACCATGCTATCCAGGAGTGGCTGGCCAGGAATTTTCTCAACTATCACCCCCAACATATGAAACCCTAGCTCTCCTGATTGGAATCTCCAAGCAGCTGCATAATACCAAGTTCTCGTAGAGGACTGCCATTGCGGATGTGATAAACATTGACTGATACATTTTGTTTTGTTTGACAAACAAAATAAAAGCAGACTATCAACATCACATTGCTTCCTCATGATGCAGTGATAAACAAGTCAAGCTCTCAGATAAATTTGTAAGGAATTTGGTTCTTACTAGTTACACCATACTTATGACTTCTCTTAGAATCTCATTAATTGGGATGTAGAAGACAGTCTTGGATTTGACAATGATTTTCATTTTCTTTCCTTATTAGAGGTTTATTCCTTGTTCCCTGTTTACGATTGGATTTCTGGTTCCATCTAAAATCTTTTCCTTTTCTTTCACTTCCAGTAACCCCTTGTATCTTAGTGGCATTATTGTTTTGCTTGGGGTGAATTGATTAAAAAGAAAAAAATCCATTTTTCATTCCCACTGACAATTCCAAAATTCTTAAATTGCTGAAATGCCGACCGATTTTCCCTTCTGTAAAATTTATTTAGAACCCAATCTCGGAGTCTTTTATTAATTTTTCTTAACGTTTCTAAATGATATCCTAGAATTGGCTGCAGAAATGGTTATTTGTGCAGAAAGACGGACAAATTAGCTGTGTTCAAATTCCAGTCTAGTCTGTGGTATTCATTTTCATGTAAATAATCTTGGGAAAGCATGGATCCATTTCTTCTTCCCCTAGCTATGGGTTAAATAGCAGGGTAGACTGCTTTTGGTTGCAGCCGGTCTAGGACTACTCTGATTTTAAAATTGTTGAGAAAAAAAAGAAATCACTACTCTTATTTTTTCCCAAGAAGTGAAGGTAATTCACATATAATAAAAAGGTGATCATGGCTCTCCAAAGATTCTATATCCTGAAGGGATTTGGCGTTAAAGAAGAACCAGAAAAATATGAAAGAACTTTTGTGATTTTACAAATATTTTGCAAAGAAATAGGAATTAATAACTTTTTCCAATAATCTATGTACGCTATTGCCTTTTTTTTTTTTTTTAATTCTCAGCACTCTTGGTTCAAAAATCCTACCAGATTGTCAACTTTGCCTGATCAACATCAATACAATTCTGATTCCTGAATTATTTACAGGCCATATCATTAATGCATTTGAACTGTTAGAGATTTAAATTAAACATTTCTCATTAAATTGTTTAATAATAATTTCGGATAAGACTCACCAGAATTTACATCTAAAATATACTTCCTGAAAAGTAAGTGACAATACTTACCATCATCATGTATTTGGATAACAAACATGCAATTTGGTGGTAAGTATATAAATTATTCAGTAGTGCAAGTGAGCGGAACAGGTCTTCAGACTAAGAATTTGGCAATTTTAAGGTAGGTAGGTGACACTTGAGGCATCTTTACTGCTACTTCTGTCTTTTCGCATGACAGACAAATGAACTAGATCTTCCCTTCAGCGAGCAAGAATCCCAGCATGCTCTGCAGCTCTTGTTTTGTTTTGCTCATCAGTGACTTTGCCTCTCTTCATCTCCACTGATGGCCTGGCACCCACCAACAAGCAACATTGGAACTGACTTATTCTGTCACTCTGCCTATATAAAACTATCATCGGAATTCCCTAACTTCTGGACAAGTGACACTTGATCGTAAAAATTCTCATTCACTTCCTTCTACCTACTTGTTGACAGTGGGTGAAAACTTTACTGCTGGTCATAAAACACCAGCCTTTTCAGTCTTAGATAAAATTGAGTACCCACTTGACTTTGTGTGTGTCTGAAGTCTACTGTAGGCACAATTAAATGTGTCGTGGAAATTATACAACTTACAGACTTGGAATTTGGCTGGAAGTTTTTCTCAATTCTTGGTTCCATTTGCTATTTTAATTCTGTACAAAACTTATTTTCTAAGTATATCTTAGATGTGACACAGAGTACAGGACATCCAGTGAAAATTAAACTCGCTGCTCAGTTGTAATTGTTCTAGCAAGACCAGCTTGCTAACCATTACACTACATTGAGCTGCCTTCCACACATGATCTATGAATGCCTTTTTATTCATAAAAACATGACCAAAAGAACTGGTTACATTTTTTTCAAGGAAAGAACAGATATTAGGTTTATGGATACAAAATTCTACCCTACTCAATGTGATGGAACACTGGCTTAGTGGGTATAAGTGTTAGGTAAGTTGTTAACTTGCAGCTTGTCTGGTAGTCATGAGTTCAATCCCTATGTGGAAGAATACATAAAGAAAAAATTATTAATCATTCAGTAATTTGGATGCATTTGCTGTCTTCATGAAGAAACAGTTGAACTTTGAATAAAGATGACATGCAAACTATTGCCATTCAACAATAAGTGGTTTGTTTTAGCTTTGAAAAAAAGTAGTTCATGAGAGGTTTAATATTAATGAAGAATCAGTTGCATCTTAATATCATTTGCTAACGATAACGACCTAGGCACTTTGACCCTTTATTTGACCTACAGGAAGAGGCTACTTTCATGAATTTTTCTACCTCACCCAGAGATTGAACTCACAAACCAAGGACTGAAGTCCTGAAGGTAAACTGCAACACTTATACCCACTCAGCCATTGTCTCCCCCAGTAGGATAACGCCATAAAGTAATACTTGAAGCTGTAGTCCATATAGAAATGATGAAATCCAGTCAGGCTGATAATATGTAAAGAGGAAAGGCTTTCAACAACTGCTATTCTATGAAAATAGAATAATAGCTATATTCGAGAGTGATGAGGGGCACCTCAATGTGATGTAATGGTTAACAAGCTTGTCTCACTAAAACAGTTACGCCATCATAGTGAGTTCGATCCTCACTGGGTGCTCGTAACTTTCAGCCTTGCGCAACATCTAAGCTACACTTAGAAAATCATTTGGGCACCTAAAAGATGGTGTAATGGTTAACAAGCTTGTCTCGCTAGAACAATTACAACTGAGTAGTGAATTTGATCCTCACTGGGTGCCTCATACTTTCGGCCTTGTGCCACATCCAAGCTACGCTTGGAAAATCACTATATGCGAGAGTGATGGTACATATGCAAGACTCTAGTTGGTCTTGTATAGACTTGAACAGACATTCCACTGCATATTTGTCCCCTAAGACAATGACCCAGGGGATGTAAGCATTGATCACATGTATACAGTTGGCAGCAAGATCTAATGAGAATATTCGAATCTGTGGTGATAAACCAAAGGGTTTGAATTGTATTATAAAGAAGGGAAATTGAAGACGTCAATTCAAATATATCAGATCTTTTTGAGATACCCTGAATTTGTTCCATCATCATATCTCTGTCAGCACTGGGGATTAGCAATGACGAGCGACTAATCTGAGAGATGGGTCTCTCGATGACCTATACAGTGTTTCTTGTTTAAAATTCAATTTCATTTTGGTGGCAAAGAGTAAAAGGGGAGAGGAGGAAGAGAGAAGTTGAGCAGATAGGGATCGAGTGAGGCAGGGAAAAAAAAGTCATCGATTTTCTTTTTTTTTTTAACAGCTTATCAACCTTCTGTAGGTTATTATAAAACCAGACAATATTTTTAGATTGTAGAATTTTTTTTTTAGAGATAAAGATTTACTGATACAAGCCTTACTAATTTATCCATAGCTGTGAGGAGAAGAAATGGATTCATACTTTTCCCAAGAGTATTTATGCGTATGTGAATATGACGAAGCCAATGGCAATTGGAAGTCTACTCCCAGATTTCCAATTCTGAGTCTTTAACCATTACACAGCCTCCACATCCAAGTTTACAGCACTTGGTATTTCCAATCATTCACCCATCTAGATACTGACCAGGTTCAACATTGCTTAACTTCAGTGATAATGAGAACTCATGTTTCAACATGATGTGGCCTTTAGCATTTTCAGTGAGATTAGTGGGTGGAATTTTAAAATCAAACCAGAAATAGTGCAAATATATATTTACAGTTAAAACAGACTTTTATATATATATATATATATATATATATATATATAAAACAGAGGATGTCTATGTGATACCTTTTCGCTACAGATCCGTCCAACTGATCTTGACCAAACTTGGCATATACATTGTACAACGTAAGAGATAGGTTCTTAGTGTAAAAAAAATTGATAATTTAAAAAAAAAAAAAAAAAATCAATAAATTGATAAAGCTGATCAAAAAAAAAAAAGAAAAAACAAAGAAAAAAAAAAAGAAAAAAATTTTTTCCTTTCTTTTTGTTCAAACTCATCATGACAAGTTCAATGATACTTCATTTTTATTTCTAATGTTTAGCAAAATTGAAAAATTGATTTCAACACAAATTTTAAAACTAAAAACTCCCTCAATTTTCAAGCAATCTAATACAAACTTCACTCAATTGTAGCCAACAATAAGTTGATTGCTTAAATCATTTAACTTGAAAAAGAATAGTGTAAACCCATGTAAATAAATAAAATGGTGATTTTTTTTTTACTGGTTTCTTTCTTATTTTTCATTGATCTTTCAACTAATTTTCATCAAACTTAATTGCTTTATAAATATATCCTCTTTTACATCCCTGGTAGCACACTGACAAATTGAATTTCAAAAACTCCAAAATAATTGTGGTCTGAAGTCGGTTTTCATGTTGCCTGTTTTATCCCTTCATGTCCTCGGCTAACCTTGACTGAATAAATCCAAACTGCTTCTGTTATATCAGTAACTGCATTAATTCAAAATATTTTTTAATGAAAGTACTTTAAATTGAAGTTAGACTGTTACAACTAAACATGATGCTGTTTTTTGCTACATTCTAATTGAACACTTTTTCTGATTGACCAGCTGGGTATAGCTGCTAAGTCAGAAATAAAAAACACCAGTAACAATTAGGAAGATGATAGTTTCTTTATTATAAAAAAAAAATAAAAAATTGAGAAAAGAAATGTTTTATGCCATAAAAGGTAAGTAATGACAAGGTTTCAAGTGGGGATAATGAAAATGCGAAGGCAACGTAACAAAGTATTTTATATGAAAAGATGAACATAAATAACATTGCAAAAAAAGAAAAAAGAAAATTACACTTTTTTTTTTATCATGATACAATACTGTACAGCATAGAAGATGTATCCAAAGTCAAAAAGTCATGTCCTAAACAAAAAGCTTTGAACGTAACTCTCCCTTGATAAGTTATCCTAACTTACCTGTAAATGATTTTCTTCAGATTAACGAATATATATTTGTTCAGAGGATATTTCAATGTCTCCATTGTATCCTCAGGTTAGTACACTGGTGAATTTATATATTGTACCACCTGAGGACAGTCAGAGATCAGTTTGAGAAATGTTGCATTAATAAAAAAAAAAAAAATTTTTGATATTTTTTTTTTTTTTATCCTAAGCCCCCCCATTTCTCAATTTATACACAGGGATTATGTGGGGCATAAATTTTACAAGATGAGCCTACAACAGTAGATGAAAGGGCAAGTGGGGTGCGTTCATTTTATACAACGTAGATTAAAGTAAATGAGACAAACATCTTTTTTTTTTTCTCATTTCTATAGGTGGATGAGCATTTTCATATTTCAGAATAATATTGAATGAGGTGTAAGAGCGCATTGCTCTAATTAGAAATCAATTTTCTTTTCCTAGGTGATTTGTTAATAAGCATCACCAACCAGGCACTTAGGTTGAACTCTCACATCAGCCATTTGCTGTTTTAATTCTGTGCAAAACCCACGAATGCCTCAAAGAATGTTTATATTTACAACAAACTTTTTATTTTGAATATATAGTCCTTGCTTTAGAGTCGCAAACTGTGATAACTACAGGAAGATGATTTTTTTTTTTTTTTTTTAAGCTGTCCTAGGGTAATTCTCCATGATCATGAATGTGGTTTAATAAACCACAAAACATAGTAAATGGTAGAAAATGAAAATATGGTTCAATGTTGTTTCATCATGTGCTTTGAGGGGGGGGGGGTAAAGGAAGAGTAATCTAAGAATGTCCTCCTCCCTACTCATGAAAACAATGTTTTGCAAAGTTGTAAGGAAAAAAAAAAAAAAAAAAAATAGTTATAATTTACAAGATTGAAATATATCTTTGAGCTTAAAGAAGTCAAATAATTATGATCACCAACAGCTGACAATATATTGGGAAACATCAAAGGTTAACTCTACTTGAACCAAACAACCACTCCTGCTTTCACAGGGGTGGTTGGAAGGACATAATATAAATTGATTCTAAAACTGTAAAGTGAAAATCAGAACATGGTAGATTGATAATGATTTAATAAATACTCATCTATTGCCAACCCAGATAAATTAATGCACCTCTGCAAATTGTCTTGGTATTTGCTGATTAATCTTTGCTTCCATTAATCAGCAAATACTGTGAAAGGCATTTTGGAAAATTTGCATAGGTGTGTCAATTCATTTGGGTCTGTGAGAGCCAAGCATTTATTAAACAACTATCAATGTGTCCGGTTCTATAACATGTTCTTGGTACTGAGGAAGGCTTACTCCAACCTTCACCTTATGGTTTTAAAGTCAATTTATACAAGGAAAACGTAACAGCTCCCAAATTCTTTCAAAACGCAAATCTGAAATTTTTTGTTTTCACCAAATGTATGATACAAGGAACACATATTATTAAAAACATCAAACGAGAAATATAAATTATTTTTAATCAATTTTATAAGCAATATCATTAATTTGTTTTTACTAGTATTTTTTTCATTTTAATTTCAAGTTTGAAATTAAGATGAATATGAGTCAATAATAACTGACAATGCTTCATCTGAGAAATGTCAAATATAATAATGGTAATTTTTATTTTATGTAAAATTTCAGGATTTTCTTTTAGTTGTAATCCTTTCCTGTTTATAGTAACAGAAATGTAAATAATCACTAATTTCAGAATTGTAAAGTGATTCAGTGCCAGTGCTTTACCTGATGTCTACAGTGAGCCAAAAAATTGCTATTTTTTGTTTCTGAGGTTTCAAATGAAAAAAAAATTTTCTGAGAAACATACATAATATTTAAGTCAGAAGGAATGGGGAGGGTGAACGAAGGAAGAAAATTAGAGAAATAAAAAATAGAACCACATGAGAAAAAGAGAGCAAAAAGTGGGAGGATGGATTCGACTGGGAGAGAGACTATCTGACTAGATTATCAGAAATAATGAAAGAGATTGTAAAACAGGTACAAATGGAAAGGTGTAAAAGATGAATTATAATAAGATTTGAACTAATATCATCATCCTGTGAAACACTGTGATAATGACAATAAAAATGATGACATTAGTCACAATGTAAATAACATTAAAATTCTTTATAGGGAGAGAGAGATTGCAAGGGAGCAAGAGAGAAAGTAAGAACATGATAAAAGAGATGAAATGGTAGAAAAATATGCATTCTTTATGAGACTAATCCATTTTTTTTTTGTATAGCATTAAAACCTGAACTGGCAACAAATATTGTAAAAGAGAGGAAGAGAAAATACAAGCCAAGGTTGTGAGAAAAGCCGATGGATTAGAATGGATAATCTGAATTGACAACATCTATGTGATGTCCAGATCCAGCTTGGTTAAATTCAAAGTCGTGATGAATTTAATAAAAGGAAGACACAAATTAATTGCTAATATCTTGACACTTTTACATGGGAGAATAGGATATATAAATAGCCATTTATCAGAACCCTGTTAGTCAGTTGAATGACAAAGTGGAAAAATTGTGTAATGCGTTGCGTTCTTTAAAAGGACTTCATCAGACTAAAGTTATGTTCTTATTGATGGAATTATATATATGTATAGGAGGACATATAAATGTAAGTTGTAATTATGAGGAAGTGCTGAACATGTGGGAATGCTAAATTTCAAATTTTTGAGTTTCAAAATTTTCAAAATTGGAATATATATATATCAGATGTATCTGGACATATCTTAACTGATCTTGTTCAGTTTCCTTTTTGGTTTTATCATTGTCTGCCAAGAAAGGTGAAATGCTGTAAAAACCAATTTTTGTAGATATAAATCTTCAAAATGTGTCATTTTTTTAAAAATTAATATTTCTTTGGTGATCTTTAGCAAAACATTCAAGATCATTTTTATATGTACTGAGATACTAGTCAAAAATTAGTGATAATAACAATGCTTCATGTAAGATATTCAAAGGCTATTACTACTAAGGTAAATAATTCAAACAACACAGCAAAATAGTAGAGATCAGAGAAATAAAGGATTATAGTGATATGACTAATTTGAATAATGCCTACTGCTTAGTATTTGTAGCTTAATTGGTAAGGGATTGTTATAGTAAGACAGGCTTCCAAAGACAAGATATATAAGTTCAAATCTCATTGAAAGCAGCTTGTTCTTTATTTTCAATCTATATTTCTGACTTTAGAGTCAAATGTGGAAAAAAAAAAAAAAACTTAATAAAAATCAGAATGGTAAAAGGAAAGCAATACTAATAACAAAAGTATTAGTAATTATTACAATTCATAGTTTCTAATTTGCTCTTCAATTAGAAACCTATAAATGTTCTTGAATGTATTTCGTTACTGTCATATGAATAGGAGAAAAAAAAAAAGACAGAAATATATGGAAGATAAAACTCATGGCTAGTTAAGATATAAATCCTGATACACTAATCTATATGGTAACAAATGAAATTGTAAGAATTTTCTGACCTATTACAAACCAGTTTTTTTCTCAGTTTCAATAATAATTTTCTTGAAAAAAATTTGGATTAATGACGGTATCATCTCTTAGCAGCGTTTTAGATTGTCCTTTCTCATTTCTAAACATACTTTACTTAAACAATCAACATATTTCCAGTATATTGATGATGCTTTATGAATATAACTCTGCAAATGAATATTACGTGATTTATGATGAATTTACTTATGAAACGGAAACAAATAATACATTAATTTTCAGAGATGTTAAACTGTACTGACAATGATCTAAAACTAAACATCTATTGAACATCCATCCATTGATAAAAATCATCTCAAACTTCTGTTCACACCACAGCAACTAAATAAAATCTGGAATAATTATAGGTTTATACTTAGAATTTGTAGCCCTCAAGATTTACATGAAAAATTTAATATTTTCATTTTTAGTTTAAATATAAGCTATCTTGCCTATTGGGACAGTGTTGCCTAAGAATCATGCAGTAGATAGTTTTAATTGGAATCTTATTATATAAGAAAAAACTTGAATAGAAAATTGTTTTATTTTTCTTTCTTGCTAAAAATGTTAATTTTAAATATAAACCATGTATGGTGCTTGATTACATCAGTACAGATAAAAGAAAATGACTTAATTAGAAAATGTCTGTCTCTCACCTCAAATTTGTATCAGTCAAAGAACATTTAGGTAATTGAATGACAAAATGGAAAAATTTTATGTAATGTTTCAACCTTTAAAATAGGAATGGGAAACCTTTTCTGATAATTGTGATGCATGAGATGGTTCATCATAAGGTGGATATGGTTTATTTTGTTTTACAGCATATCAACCTCAATGGGTTATTTAATGCCAACAAAATTTTTAGGTGCTACTATAGTACTATAGTATGATATCTACCGAGGCATTTGTGACCTACCGTATATGACAATGCACTCACTATTGCTGGAAAAACGATTAAAATTTAAAATTACATCAAATCAGTTTACCAACATTAAAATCATTATTTGATGATTTTTTTGTATAAAAAATTGTTAATGACTTTTTAATACATAACTGTCTTTAACTGTACCCCTAATATATTCCATACTTCCAACAGTTGGTAAATATCATACCATAGTAGAAAACATGGTAGATATCATGCTATAGTAGCACCAATTTTTAGGATTGGTCCATATGAATAGAATATGTATTCTTTGTAAGAAATCAGTTTGTAGATCAGCTTTCATTGATGTATTTTTGAAAAGAGGTTTTTTTTTTTCCGTTGAAAGTCAAATGTAGTGCTGGCAATTTTTTTTTTCAAAAAATGTATTACTGGTATTTTTACTATAAACATTTTTATACTTCCATAGTTTTTTGACCCTAGTTTGGGGTCTAAATACTGGGATCCTAACAGGTGCTATCACCCCTCATAAGGTGGGGTTCACTAGTAAAAAGATTCAAGATAATTTTTTTGTTGAAGGTGCCATTTTCACTATACCAGCCTTAAAAATGGGGAAAAGTTTTTTTTTTCTTTGGACAAAAGATTTTTCTAGAATTAAAAAACTGAAGTCTCAGAATAATATTAACACAGTGCGATTAGCACAGACCACTTTGTGTGATTAATTTATTCACTTGAAAATACAAAAAAAAAAAAAAAATTATGAACATTTCTTGGTACCAAAGCAAAAGCTAATTACACATCTAATCTTCCTTGGTGAAAATTGCAAGTGGTTTCAAATGAGAAAAACTTAACCTTTGACAAACTTTTAAAAATTCAAGAAACATTGCACTTAATTATTGTTTATGCATGTAGTTATGTATGAGAAAGTGGGAGCAAAAAAATGTGAACAAAATGAAACAAACCAAATTTTAAGAAATATAATTTTTCTCATGAAATTAGGCATGTTATTCAGAAAGATAAACAGGCTGCATGTGGCCCACAGGCTGCAATTTGCCCACGACTGCTCTAAAAAGTACTTCATCAGACTACTAATGTTCTTAGTAGTGGAATTATATATATATATATATATATATATATATATATATATATAAAGAGGAAGTAGTATAAATGTAAACATTGGTTATAATTATGAGCTGAGGGGGAAATGTTGAAGATGTAGGGACACTAGATTTAAAAATTTCTAATGTATCTAGATGCACAGCCGAGCCAATCTCATTCGGTTTCTCCATGTTTGTTTTGCTGTTTTAAAATATCCCACACTAGAAAATGTGTTAAAAAAGGTGAAATGAAATGTAAGAACCTGGATGCAAGTTCCTTTTAGAGGAAATGTGATACAAAGTTTTTTTCTGTTTTTTTTTTTTCCATTTTTTCATTCAACATTGTTCTTATATATAGAAATTTATTTGTCTCATTCTCCCAAAGAACATTCATAACAGTTAAGCAGCAGTGTTTCATCCCATGACTTTCGGCTAACAACAAAATTTACCTTCAGTTCTGGGATATCTGCATTTGAAAGGATCACAAATTTTATTTTCTTCTTTTTTTTTTTTGGAGTAAATCCAGAAAAGTATTTTCTGCATGAAATTTTGTACCATTAATTATGAGAAATATTAAAATATTGAGATTTTGCCACAAAAAAAAAAAAAAAAAAAAAAAAAGCAACTGTATTTTCAAAATATTTTGTTAAAAATAAAAATAAATGCTATATATATCCCATCTCTGATGCTGGGAAGTACCTTATTTTTGTTTTGTTTTTAATTTGATAGTTTTATCCACAGAACTGAAATTTAGCAAAATCAAATTATATAATGTTTAAAGAAAGTTTTATTCATTATTATTATTATGTTATTACTTTATGGGGATGTTTTGGTCCATTTAATGTCAAATATTATTGAAATTATTTGGTTAGATATATTAGTTGCACTTCTAAATCTAGTCTGCATGCAAATGGAGAGTTGCAACCACTACTTTGTGAATATGAAGGTGACTCAAGTTATTGAAAGATATGAGAATGAATAATAATTCTGATCAGTGTCGAGTCCACAAATATGAGAAATCGTGGCAAGGTGGGGAGGAGGGGCTTGGAGGAAAAAACAAACCATCTCATCTGGGATGCAACTCAAGGTCAATTTAAAATCACAATGAGTTCTGTTTATAAGATCTGATAAAATTTCTACAGAGCAAAAAGCAAAAGTTATTTCATAGTAATTTGATTAGTTGTAAAGTAAAACAATTATGTTGTCAAAAATTTACTTTCATTTCTGTATTTGAAAATCCATGATTTATTTTAATATTAGTTTATTGCTTGCATTTTATATACCTAAATTTACAGTTTAATGATGTGAGAAAAAAAAAAAAAGCATTTTACACAACAAATATTTTCAACATCTTTTCAATTTCCTTCCTTGAAAATTCCAAACCAAAATTCAGGTAATAACAACATGCCAGGCTATGGAGTTGTTGATTCATCCCTATGTGAAGCAATAATTTGTAGAATATTAACAGACAGAATAATCTTAAACATTATTGGACTGATAAAAAAATGACTTATTCTTTCATGTTTTTGTAAATTTTGCTAACTCAATGATTTTTACAAGATAGATTTCAAAACATTGACAAGTTTTCTTGAATCAATGACTTTGATTGTCTTATAATCATGAATCAATAACCATCAATAAAGAAATGAAAACAAGTCTATTGATGTAAAAGGCGAGCACTTAAATACACCACCAAAATTTACAAAAAAATCATTGGCTTGGCCATTGTAAAAATGGTTCAAAATGTGTAAAATTATTGTGCATGCAGTAAAAAATACTAAAAGTAAACCAATTACTTGTTAATATGATCAAGTTTAGAAACTTTGGGATCACAGAAATAGATGTTAATTAAATTCTTTTTTGCTAATATTGAAGCAGAAATTAAAAATTATTCTAATGTGAAAACTATTCATTTTCAGATATTTATCTTGTAAAAATAGGGTAAAGAAAATAAATTTTTACAAATGTTTTCGCATTTAATTTTCTATTATAATTTTTTTAGAAAGATGTGGAGTTTAGCACTTATAATAACCTGTTTACAAAAATGATAGGATTCTTTTTTGCAATATTATAATAATGGCCATTTACAACATATTTTAAAGGAAATGGTGGATTATGAGGAGGTCCCCAAAAGTTCTTGGCTTGACTAAGAGATTAAAAAAAATCTGCTGTTTAGTTATTTGGTCAGATTTTGAGAAGTGGGTTGAGCTGAGGGCTTTTAAGCACCTCCTTGTACATCATAAGCATCTTAGTTGTTCATATCTTTGGCTTAAATCTAAAAAAAATGGTTAGCAAACCATTGTGATTACCAAATTACCAAACTACAAAAATCTCTATTCTGGGAGGACTGAGCACAGCATGTAATTCGATGATGTGAATAAATTCCTTGGGTCAACTCTTGCCAGAGAGAAAGGTTCAAAGGTTAGTAGATTGGTGGGATTGCTTTTGAGATACTTGATTCAGATTATCAAGACTTGGAGGAGCAAAGTTTAAATTCAGATGGTAGAAGAGACTGAGCTACTCTTTACATTGACAACATTAATCAAGGTCACCAAAATAGATAATTTCTAATTAAAGTCCAAAACAAAGATGCTTTATGCCCAGATACTTGCAAAACCAAGGAGCCAAGAATTTAAGTCATGAAAAATGTTGACACTAAGTTACTACAGTGGACATTATTGTCTTTTGAGAAGTTAAGTTAAAGGTTGTTAAGCCTGACTAGAAAGCCAAAATTGAGTTGTTTCACTTGCAGAGATAATACTAGAGGCATCATTTTCATTTGTGCTTAAAGTGTTCATTGGACATAATAATACAAAGGGATTGACTGATTTTTTTTTTTATGATTTATCAACCCTTTTTAGGTTAGTTAAAACTGAAACATTTTTTGGATTGTAATAATATATTTTTTTTTTTTTTTTTGCAAGTGAATATTGCATTAACAGTTTTTTGAGATAACAATGATTTTTCCAGATACAAATTCTACTATTTAACCCATAGCTGGGGAGAATAGATGGATTTGCACGTAAGCAAATGTAATGAACTCACAGATTTCTCATTCTGAGCCACTATCCATTACACCACTCACACAAATTTTAAAGATAAATCTTAATGCATATGATGCTGGGTGTAAAAAAATAACTTTTATGTTCCAAAATTCATTCTGTGTGTGTGTGTGTGTGTGTGTGACACTTCTGACTTATAAAACAAATTAATCTATTTGTAAAAAATGTAATAAGTAAACATATTTTTATATTTCACTAAAGAAACAAAAGTGGGAGAAATAAATCCACTATGCTACCTGTAAATATGGCTTATTCTGTATAAATTATAAAACTTGAACAGACACTAATATGAAAATATAAAAATAAAAACTTTGTCATATCGTGATATTGCATGGAATTGTCTATGTTTCGTATGACCCACCCTGGCTGCTTGTAAATGTTGGTGCAGAAAAAAAGAATTAAGGAGCTTTGTTCAGCTTTTTTATGGTTTGTGATGTTTAATATTAAGATAATTTTTATTCATTTGTATTTTTTTTTATATCAAAAGTTCTACAAAACAGCTGTCAACTGGCAAGAACAGATAATAGACTTTATAATTTGATAAAAATTATTTTGCATGGCATTAAGATAAACTTTTTCCCCTTCTGTTTCACCTATAAAAGGCAGATAAAACTAGCATTAATATGGCATAAAAATAATTTTATGTCAATGAGGGCCCCTCTTTTTAAAGATGGAATATTAACAATGCTGCCAGAGGATGCCTGATCAAAAATACAATGAGAAAAAATTATGATGAAGATATTAATTCAGATGCACTTCTGAATGTCAAAAATATTCTTCAAGCAATCTATCTGGAATTTACTAAGCAGAGAAACACAGCTGAATGGGCAACTGACATAAAAGATAGAATTTCAGCCTCCCAACCAGACTCTGATCATATATCTACTTTTGCCATGAATGAGATAAATAGAAAATGTTTGTAGTCTGCTTTAAAAATAATAGCAGCACCAGTTTATTTTTAAGAGTCTGTCCCTCAAGAACCATACAACAAATGTCTCTTATTTAGATTTTTTAATTAATATATAAATAAAAACAAATTGAGCAAATTATATTATAAACTGAAAAACAAAACTGTTCAAGTTTTTTCAAGGACATATGACAACAGGTGTAGAAAGTAAAGAAATTTAGGAAAGAAATGAATTCATATTTGTCAAAAATAAATTCTGGAAAAGGTTTTCATAAAAATGGATGCATTCATACAAATTAATGAATCTTGTAATATTTATCTTCAAATGCAATAATGTAAAACCAAAGAGATCTGGAAGCTAAGATAGAAACAGATAATATAAACTAACATACATACATACAAAGCTGAAATATTAGATTTTTCCCAGCAATGAGTATACATCAAGAGAAAGTCAAGGGTTTATTTTGGCCCCTTTTTATGTTCCTATTTCTCTGCTAGCCTTAAATAATAGCACTGAGGACTTTAGAATTTACAGTAATCTTCTAAACAAGGAGTCAGTATCACCAGCAAAATATATTGATCACAGAAAAGAATATTTTTTAAAGTTATATGTAGGTTTCCTTTACATTTTAACAAATCTATTTTAAACCAAGTATATCAATAGCAAAATATCCAGATTAAAATCACTTAGAAAATTTTATTTTAGGAACACTGGAACTAATTAAAAAGTTATTTTTTAATAATGTGTATGAAAAATATTGAAAATTTCAACAAGTACAAATCCTTATGTAAGCATATATCAACACAAATTTACCTCCTGTCTGGCAAGGAATGATTACAATATAAACACGAAGAAAATAAATGCTAAGAAACAGCAGAGCAGAGAAAATACCAAATTGCTAGTGAATCAGATACTGTTTTAAATTAAAAACATTTCAGTTAGTAGTCCCCAATATTCATTGTGTAAATGCATATTCTAATTAGTAGCAGTTAACTTAAAACTAGAAAGTGTATTGAATAAAAAGAAAAGGTTCTAGAAAAGATAATATGAACTGATCCAAGTCATTTCACATGATGGTAGCCAAGTATCTCCAAGAGGTTGAAAAAAACATTTTTGAAACAGCACAGTGTTATTTTCAACACTGAATATTGAAGGATTTACAAAAGCAATTATACACTTGCCAAAGTGAGTACAATAAAAAAGATCTTAACCCATTGCTATTAAAAAATAATCACTATAAAAGGCAAGTTATGTATGACAAGGTTTACTCTAAAAATTGGGAATTAAATATCAAATTACTCCTCTAAATTTGTACATTACTAAGCAATTATTTTATACGGTGCTCAAGAAAACTTGAGAAAGCAGGAAGAAATTTAAAAAAATCACTATGTAACATTAAAAGAAGATAATTTTGTGGAGGTAATTAATACTTTCTGTAAGGTTCCTTTTTTATGGTTGCATGAATACTCGAGTTTCATTACAACCTCAAGTATTCATACAACCATAAAAAAACTTTTCATTAAATGATAAAATATAAAAAAATTGAACTTTTATGACAAGAGATAGCCTTTAGTTAGCTTCTAATATTTAAAATCTCTTGATGTTACTTTGATAACTTCTAAAAGGACATGTAGCCATTTTAAATATTTGGGAACTCACTGTGAGATTACTCCCAATATATCAGGTATTTGAGAAAACATCTTTAGCAGACCATAAATGGAAGATGGCTTAACATTGCATAGTACAGATCAAATTTTAACATTTTCACTTCTCTTTTAGATGTATTGAGAATATTAACAAAGCAATTTCCAATTTGACATGGAAAATAAAAAGGCTTGCCATGTTCATGGAACTAGCTTCCAATCATCATGATTCAAAGATATCCAGTTTCTTAAAAGAAGCCCAGTGAGTAGATAAGTTTTAGGTTGCTCTACACTGAGCACATGACAATACATACAAAGTACACTTCACATCATCTGTGGAGACTCCACTTCTTCCTTCAAGGTCTCAGGGTCAGTGTCATTACCAACACTTATGTACTAGACATTAAAATTAATAAAATGACCATACCTGTCCTAGCTGGACTATGCCTATGTGACCAAGGCAAGCTAAGTATTTTCACAATCATAGTATTGCCAATATATAGCTTCCTTGATTTCCCTGATTTGAAATCTCTAGACTACTATGTCAGGGTGTGTCCTCAAGAAGGAGACCAAACAATTGAAGCCTATCATCATGGATGTAAAGGACAACATGAATCAAATCCTCCAGATCTGGACATACCACTTCCAAAAATCAAAATTAATCTAACAGGAAAATATATTACCCCTCATAAATAAAAATATTTCTTATAAAAGATGCCAGGTAATGTTTGTTTTTTTGTGTTTGGTCAGCCACTTTCAGTACAAAGTTAATGGTATAATTATAATTATATAGTATTTATATATCACTTGACACAGTGTTTAATTTTAGTGAAAGAAAAAAACAAAAAAAAGATCTTAATCTGCATACACAGAAAAGAATATATAAAATTGTAGAGAAATTGAAAGGAGATTGTAGTCATTTCCCAAGTATCCTAGTAGGTTTCTCTATATAAAGAAATCAATTGTTTTTGCTTATTTGCACAAGTTTCAGATGCTGTGTTGCTAAATATAATGCCTTCACTCTAAATATAATCAATGCCAACAATATATCTACTTTTATAAAATATTGACTATTATCCATATTTTATATTAGATTTACTGAAGGTTGCTATGAAAATGAATAATAGACCATGAGGTAGTGTACAAAAATGCTATAATAAATATGTTATAACAAGCAAGAAAAGAACAAAATAGTTAAAAGAAAATTAAAAAAAAAAAAAACTTTTGTTCATTTTTAGAAAAATAAAAAGGTGACGAATAATGGGAACATTCTGAACAACAATTTTTTCTAAAAAATATTTTATCCTGAACTTATTTTTTATATTTATCCCAATGCAAATTTAAATTACGTTTGTAGTATATAATGAAAACTTTTCTTGAAATGTAACAATTGCATAGTATACACCAAAGATTAACATTCTCATTTCTCTGAATTTCTAGGATGAGGAGTTATTATTATTTATACAATTTACATGAGGACTATTGTACTTATCTTTGTTGTTATGTTTCAGCCAATGAAGACTGGAGGGCACAAAAAGTCAAAATGTTAGGATAACAGCAACAAAGCTGAGGACAATAGTCCACATTTAAATTGTGTAAATAATAGTATTAACATAGCAAATCAAAAGGCTTGTCATGTTCATAGCACTATCTAGCAGCCACTATGATTGAAAGATAGTCAGCTTCTTGAAAGGAGCCTAGGTAAGTTAGAGGTTCAAATATCTTCAACCCAATGACCTTCATAATGAAAAAGAAGTCATTCCATGTCCTTCTTGAAATGACAAAGGCACCTTAAAAAATAATGTAATCGTTTGTGCACATTCTTGCTACTAGGTAGAGTCAAATGAGTTTGTATTTTTTTTAAATTTGAGTAGTTCATAATAGTGGCTTAGATCTGCAGTATATTAAATATGCTTCAGATTGTTCAACTTTAAATTTAAAACATTTCAGTTAGTAGTCCTCGATATTCATTAAGTTTAAATGCATATTCTAATTAGTAGCAGTTAACTTAAAACTAGTGTACTGAATAAAAAGAAAAGTTCTAGTAAAGATAATATAAAGTGATCCAAGTCATCTCACATGATGGTACCCAAGTGTCTCCAAGAGGTTGGAAAACAAGATAGGTAAAATATTTTTCTCTTGTATGTATATATGTATGTATGTGGTGAAATAAATATGTGGGTAATTTAGTCAAGGAAATAGAATTTTTTGTAGGCATAGATGGCAGTCTGTTGGATATTTTGTGAGGAAAAAAAAAAAAAAAAAAGAAATGTCCAAACTGTACACTTTTTCTGTAGCACTTCAATCACTCACATTTCACACTTTAACAAAAGAAACAAAATAGAACAACAGTCAAAATAACAGTCAAAATAACCTGACGCAGAAACATAACACAGGAACCAATTAGCATTCTCAGTGTCTGACATGAAATTGTAAACACATCACCTGGAGACAATCATACATTACTAATTAAAAATTTGAACACTTCACTTAAATAAGTACGCAGTAAGAACATTTTCTTCACAAAGTAAACTATATGAAATTTTAAAAAAATGTTGTATATTTTTTAGCAGCAGCAAAAATATTTTTCTATGGAAGCCCCTCAAAAAGCAGCTGACAAAATAGCAATGATAATCCTCTCTAACTTTCAATTATGAACATTTTGGGGCTGATATAATGTCATCCATATAAAAGCAGCCTCATGATAAACAGAGACTGATTTCACTGCTGCAATTGCTTGTGTAAAAAATATTAATTTGCTTCTATGAACACTATGAAATAATTATTAAGATTGTTTTGCAACAACAGAAAATTGTTCAGAATGTGTTGTAATGAATGAAATCATGGTAAATGTATATATTTAGGTGTAGAATTTATAAGGAAACAAATGCATTATTGTAATGGGCATGAGGTGGGAAACTCTTGTTCAAAGTCTAGATGCCCACATATTGGACTGGACTTGCATTAGCCACATTCTATATAAAACATGATTAATTTAAGAAGTGTTTTTACCATATGAGCCATGGAAGCAGCATCTTCTTAATCTGGATGTAAGTTGATGTGAATGAATAGGAGTTAAAAATGAAAACCTGAATGAGAGCAAGATTACATGGAGTAGAGGGGGTAAAGACTGAGCCATGGGTAGGAAAGGGAATGTTAGGATTTTGGTGGTGTGGGCGTAGCCCTCTTTTTGCTCTTTGATTTACTGGACCCTGAGCTTGATTGCTGTGAAGATGAGCTGGACTGTGGATGTTTGTATTGGAGCTGATGGAATTGCAGTTGAGATCCTGTGGACTGCTGAGAACTGCTTGAACTCCCACTGCTGGATGCAGCTCCACTGCTACTTCCTTGCAGTTGGCTGGACTTGCCTGTTTGGATGGGCACCTGTGAAAAGGCTGTAATGGTTGGCTAGTTAGATTGGGTGTCAGAGGTCAAGAGATATACAAGAACAGAAAGAAAAAATACAAAATTACTTCTAATAAATGGATGCTACATTCACTCAAAGACGCCAAACCATTAGGCTAAAAAATAAAAAAATAAAATGTGAAATCCAGAAAACAACCAGAAGCGAATAATACTATATTTTTAAGTATCTAAATGTATTTTAGATGTGTTACAGTGGTGCTTAAAACAATTTTGTTTCTTCATATTATGTTACTATTTATTTGTTGCAGCTACATGCACTAAGAGAGAGAAAAAGTTAGTCATTCATGAGACAACTGTAAGTTAGCAGAGTAACCTGCCTGCATTGCAATAAACTCTAAAAGTAACAGTAAAAACCTCGAACCATAACAGTGGCTAGCTTATTGATAAAAACAATGTCATTGAGAGCTTAATATTTGCCACTTGTACTAGAAATGTAACGTTTTGAAATGTATTTGTTAGACTATGCCAAGAAATAGCTATATTAAGCACATGTTAGGTATTCTTTTATTTTCTAGTTGATAATTAGCTTAGCTTCATTTGAGACTAATTTGTTTAACTATTCTGATCCTTACTTGAAATTGCAACATCATTACAATTCAGGATTTTCAGGGTTTTGTTTGCAGCTGACATACAAGAAAGACAAGTGGGAGCACAACCAATCTTCAAAAAGGATCTAAGGAGTTCTATCATTACTCTAAATTCGAATTGAAGAAAGAAAAGGTGAAACCTCAGTTACCTGTGGAATTAACAGAAATACCAGTTGGGGTGGTTGGGGTATTGCGGCTGTTCTGTGTGGTGGCTGAAGTTGTTTGCGCTTGAGTTACTTGGAGGGCAGGTAAAGTGCCTCTCTGTTGTGACAGATTCAGCAATTGGATTGGTTGCTGGTTCTGGAGCTTAAAAAAATGTTAATGTTCACGCTTAATTTTCTTAATAGAAAATTATTTACCTTCATTGAAAAACATTTTTAAAGCAAAAAGTTGAAAAAAAAAAAAAAAAAAAAAAAAAAACAATGAGCTTTTTTTTTTTTTTAAATATATGTAATGATAAGTGATACATGTAGAATAGAAAAAAAGTTATTGCTGATAGCATAACTCTCAGTTAGTATCTCAGTTGATTAGTAATTATTTAAAAAGAATAGAAAAATATTGCATAGTAGTGTTCCTTATACCATGGACTGTTGTGTCCCTTATAATTAGTGAAGAAACATTCATTATTTATGCTGAATACTGATAGATTACTTGATGGATACTGACAGATGTAAATAACAGTTGATAAATATTGCAGTATTTCTTATCCAGGTGAAAAACATGCAAAAAAAAATGTAAGGTGAAGTATTCTAATTAACTTTTTGGGAATGCAATTCTATTTTTGCAACCAGAAGGACATAACTTATTGAATTCATAAAAAGCAGTTAGTTAGGTCTGTGAACACTGATTGTGCAAAAACTGTTTGACAGGAAGATAGGAAAACCATAATTAAAAGAATTGACTTACCTGCATTACAGGCATAGATGGGGGTCTCAGGTTTTGTGCAGCCCCTTTCAGTCCAGCAGGCATCAACTGACTCAAATCGATGGGGATGGGGAGCATGGAGCCAGAATTGGTAAACATTCCTACAACAACAAAATTTACGTCACACACAAGAAAACAAACTGGGAACATATCACTTAAAAGATGACTTTTGGAAATACTTTTCACAGACTTTAATATAAACAACAATTTTTTTTTTTTTTTTGCAAAGTGGAGAGAAGATTTATGGAGATAATATCAAATTACTTACATACTACAAAATAATTTTATAAATCTAAAATGAATTTCCAGAAAATATTTTTCATCTATGAAATCATTCAGATTAATGTGAAATTTTTCAAGTATATAGTATATACTTTAGAAGTGTGAAAAAAAAATTAAAATGGACAATAATTTGGTGAAACAGTCATTAACAACTTGGGTTGTTGATCTTTTATCTTTAAGCATTCAATTTTGTACATGGTCTCTAACAATAAATCATGAAAAGAATGATTAAAATTCCTTCCATGAGCTTTTGGAATGTTGTATAACCTTTTACCTTTTGAACTAGGTCACTTGACTGAAATTTAAAATCTTTACACTCCAGAACATTTTTGTAACTAATAAAATGAACAAGGTATGTATTTTTTTTTTTAAGTCAACTGACCAACATTTTAACTTCATTCCACATTGTCTCAATTAAATAAGTTGAAAATGAATAAAGTTAAACCCCTTTTATGTGCCATCTTTGTCCACATGCTTTCAAACCAAGGAAAAGGAAGGGGTAAATTACTGATAATGTCACATTTAAGCTTTGTGATTACAAATAATAACTGGGAAGTAATAATTGTTCTAAAAAGTAAACCATAATAAGAAAGACTCCTTTTGGGCATTGTTGATCTAACTAAAAATAAACTTAATTTCTGAAAATACCTCTCACCTAATATAGCCTTTATTTAGAGTTCATTTAACTTTTCCTAAACAGATTCATAAGTCTTACTTTCCACAGCATTAAGGTTTATTATTACAAACACAGAGGACCCCTATCCAATGTTTACATGCTAAGCAATTTATTATCAAGAAATAAACTAGTTTATTCCAAATCTCTTATTAACTTGTTTTTATTTTCACTTAACTACTTTCACAGAGACACTAACATCAAAGAGAAAAAAACAAAAAACAAATTACATTTTGCTACTGGATTTATACTCTTAGAAAAATTAGTGCATCAATACAAAAAATATTATCCAGTGATTTAATCTTTAGACAGCAAACCTTTTTCATTGGGGACTTGACTTTTGATTTGAACTTGTGAGCAATTGATTATATTGTGGAATCTACATACAGCTTATTTTGAATTCGAGTTGTGAAGATGTGATTCTATTGCACATAAGATTGTGTTTAGGGAAAAAATAAACATTGAGAAAACATTGGTTTGGAGAGATTCAAATAGGTCCAGGTTAATATACCAGCAAATAGTGGGTGGAAAAGCAAAAAGCATGCGGGCAATAGAAGCCAATGGATGACTTACCTGATGTCATGGCAACTTGTGTTGTGACTGGATTGCTGTTGACAGTGGTTGGAGTGGAAGTTGTCTGAGGAAGGGAGGTAACCATAGTTACAAGTGCTGGTTGTGACAATGATGAAGCAGACTGGAAAATTGGAAAAAGTGAAATTTGTTGCTACAAGTTATGCATGGGAGGAAAAGGAAAGAAACAAAGTCTAGGGAAGATGTCACTGTATGTGAGTGATCTAAAACAACAGTTGATGCACAAGGCAGCACAATAACACCACTGGATAGAGCAAGTTTTAAACTACAAAACTACATTATTTTCCCCGCAACAATTCACTATGTATTTACAGTGTTTGTATTGCTATATACTCATAAAAATTTGCACCAGTAGAGATGAACCACTTTTTCATAGTGATGAGTGCATTGTTGTCAGGAAAATGTTGTTCACATAATCAATCTTTCATTAGTTCAAACAAAGGGAAACAAACTGATGTGGAGCTTGGCATTATGTTGTGAGTGAAAAGTAATCTTTATCTTTAACCTAAATTTGAAAATTTGGCCCTTCAGCTTTGCAATGTAACAGTCAGAGTTGATGGTTTATCCAAGTTTCAAGAAATCCAAGAGGATCATGCCTTTCTTAGCCCTAAAACAGTGTATATCACTTTGCCCACTGATAGCTGAATCTTTAACATTTTCTTTGATCAGGAATTTCCATGTTGTCACTGTGGACTGTCATTTTTATCCTAGCATAAGATGCAGGTCCTAACTGACTGGCACTCCATATTTTTTTCTTATGCAAATATCCACAAGTTTATTGCACAAATTGTGAGATAAAACATTACCCAGACTGTTTCCAGTGCATTGCAAATGATATTCAGTTTTGCACATGGTTATTAAGTCATTTTGTGGTTTGAACACTGTCTTGCTACCCAGAAAGTGGTGACAAACACATGCAGATATTACCACTGCTGAAACATAACTCATTGCATAACTGTTTTCGCATACATTGTTTGGGCTTTGCAAATGTTCACCAAATGTCACTAAATCTGAATGGGTGCAATTATTTCCACATAAAGGAATTCAATGACACTTCTGTTTTATATGAATCTTTATGTAAGATACTATTTTGTCAAACAGTTACTCAACCACTATTTGCAACAATGCAAAATTTGAAATTATGAGTTATTGGCAGATGATTGAATCTCTGCTGCTATACCACTACTGTCTGCCTCCAATCAACTCCCATATAAATGAATGAATGAAGACAGGAGAAAGTAAAAAGTAAATCAAAAAGGATTAAAAAAACTACCCCGTCACACAAAAACAGAAGTGACATTACCTGCTATTTTATGAGTAGATGGAAGACTAGTGTAACCTGATCAGAAGGTGTTATGTATATCTACTTTTATTAATAAATGTTTTATATCTCAGTATACTTGATGGATAAAATCAATATAAATTTGTAACACAAAAGAAGCAAGCAGAAGTAAATATTATTCTTATATAAGCATAAAATTTATAAATTTTAAAGTCAAAATGATATAAAAAATGTCTTAGAAATAAGATTGATGAATTTAAAATACTGTTATCTTCTTCCTATTCCTATGGACAAATATAAAACATAGAATGTGTGAAAGAATTGTTATGGCTTTCCGCAACTCACCACCCATACCTGCACAAAATCTTACACTTAACGACCCATCTCTCTTATAATATGTGAACTCTCCCCATCTCTTTTGGTATGTAATACCAGTTGCTGAATGCAAAGACAATTAAGTCAGACTGACAAACACAGCAACACCTGGAAGCCAAAGCTAAAAATACATTCTCATACACATGATGAATCACATGGCCAGATAACAATCAAGCGGGAAAGATTGGGAGAACTCAACTAGATGACGAATCTCAAAGGAAATGGAGTGTATATGAAATTCAGATGTAAATTGACTTTCTGAATTGTAGAGAAGGAATGACAACCCCAACTTACATGAAACATCAACACAGAATTAAACAGAGACGAGTCTTACACAGACAATTCCTCATTCACTTGTTACAGTCAAGCAAGTGAGATTACATGACAAGAAACAAACTCCAATTTAACTTAAGACCATGCAGCTAACATTAAGGGCATAGGTGAATGGCCAAATGTGACTGCCACCTAAGAAATGCATATGTGATATACTTAATTGGACAAAGGATCCAAAACATGAATTCTGCACAGTTAACTCTATGACTTATACAAATATTGTATTTTCATAACCAAATGTACGATTTCTGCAGTGCTGAAACTAAATGACCAGATAATTACACAACATTGAAGTAAGAATAGATCAAAGAACATCGCTACTTAAGTAAACTGATTTGAAATTAATAGAGACAAAGAGAATCATAAGAGAAAGAGAGAGAGAGAGAAGGGAAGAGAAAACTTCATTTTATTTCAGAAGAAAAACTGAAGCTAAGTTTTTGTTTCAAGTTTTGCCCTCATAAAATAATGCAGGCATCTTTCCATGCATTCTAATATCTAAATGTTTTTATGTAATGTCTAGTTATAATTAAATCTTGTTAATTTGCATACTGGCATTTGTCAGTGGTTATTGTTCCAAAATCATGTATTTGACCCTGCACTGAATCCTTCCACTATGGATTGGTAAACCTGGGTAACATTTAGACAACTAGTTATGTTTTTAATCTTTTTTTAAACTTTGTGCTGTGGTAATTGGCCGTAACAGAATAAAGTCCAGGAAATGCACCAGACAGCATTTCTGTAGAAATAATCCTTTACATACTGATTTCTTTTTTCAATAACTTTTGACTGATAATAACTAAAGTAATTAAAACAAATATTTACTATCAAAATGTGTTACTGGGCACAAATCAGAAAATTGTGACTTGTTACTGTTTGATTTTAAAATTTAAATGTTTTGATTGTTTAATTTTAGCTTTTTGTTTATTTATGAAGCTTAGATGAATCTGACATTGGTAAGGTTAATAAAAAAAAATATTGAAGTATATGATGATGAGTTAAAAAAAAAAAAAAACACAGCTTTCATTTTAAGTCTCAGGAAGGATACTAAAAATGGAAGAGATCACTGACGATACTAGTATTATGAGAACATTTAAGTTATTGGATATGTTTCTGTAGATATTTTCTATCTGTATTACTTTTCTCAGTGTGGAATACAGAGTAAAAGACTGAAGACTCAAAGTTTTGAAAGCTTCATAACCAATCTAATTTATAATAATGTGTATAAAAGCATTACTTTCTTTTGCTGCTTTAGTTCAAAATCAAGCAATTTTTTTTTTACGTGACCAAGCAAAGTTTGGTCACCCAACAATATTTTCTCTGCAGTAACAATGCAATGCTAAGTAATCCTTTTAGAAAAGTACATTGCAGAAAAATCCAATCAATGGAAATTAGATATAGGGTGATTCAGTTAATTTTATATTTGTTTTAGCATATTGTGCATGTGAAGGTTTTTTTTTTTTTCTCCAAGAGTGATTCAAGCAAGTTGGAAGGACTTGGGTCATTAAAATTAAGTGTAAACAACAACAAAAAGGACATGTAACAATAACTTTCACAGGTATTTCTCAGATGTTTTCTTTTTCTTTGATTGCTTTATAATGAATTCTAACTTTTTATCCTTGCAATTCAACAGTGAAAAGCAAACATTAAAAAGATTCATTTTTTTTTTTAGTTCTATGTTGGAAAGAATTTAAGTGTGACTTCAAAATAATTAACCCCCCCAAAAAAAAAACTCCCAGATTGAATGATTTTTGAATGAAACATTTCAAGTTTTGGGCAACAAATTCTTAGAACTAGATATCCTTCCTCATACTAACATTATGTTAATTAAGGAAAGCATTAATAATTTAAAAGCAAGAAAGAAAATGGGATGGGTTTATCTAAAGGAATTGACAGATGTTAAAAATCTGTTCTATAAAATGTAGGAAAGACTATTGAGAGGTTGGATACAACATGTAACTCCCTCAATATTCTAATTAATGTGCAAAAAGGACAGCAGTAACACAAGTTGTATTTACCAATTTTCTAACATATTACAAGAAAAGAAAAATTAATTTTGCATTAGATAGCATAGAAAAAAAATCAGATAATTATGTAGAAGTGGGTGTGGGGGAATAGGAGAAGCAAAACTTCTGGAGTTATGGATAATAAATCATTGCATTAATAGAAATATACATGGAGCCAGACTATAGAAGTATTTTAGGAAAATCTATCACAAAATGGGAAAAACATTTTTTTGTATGATGAATTTTGTCCTTTAAGACTTCATTGGACTAAAGTGAACCCAATGAATTCTTAAAAAGGTGAAATAAATCTGTTGAATTTCTTTCTTACTTTTTTTATTAAAAAAATAACTTTAAAGCCAAATAATAATAATACAACACTGTGTGTGTGTGTGTGTAATTCTTGCACATATATTTTTTCTCTCTCTGAGTTGCAACCATTGTTTTTACCTGATTTTGTAGGAGCCCTGTGTTGTTGTTGATCATAGTAATCGGGACAATTCCACCAGTCAATGAAACTTGCATATTTGAAATGGCTGGGAGGTTGGCAATATTGAGTCCAGTAGCAGGAAGGTTTTGGATATTGAGATTGGGTGGCAAGCTGGCCAGGTTGGCAATATTGATGCCTGATGTTAGGCCAGCTGCTGCAGCAGCTTGGCTGAGGGCAGCGGAAGTGGCAGCACTGTCACTACCTGAAGTAGAAATTAAACACAAATTATCATCATCTTTGTACTAATAGGCTACAATGGTATCAGATTTTGTGAGTGCATAAATGAACAGACTACAGAAGATATAGGAATTTCAAATTCTAAGTGTTTAAACTTGATCAATATTTATTCCAAATTGAAAAGTTATAGTACAAATCACTTTGCTCAAGGGACTAAATCTTTTCAGATGAATAATTTTTTTTTTAACATCACTAAGTCAAAAAAATTTGCATTATAAAATCAAAAAGAAATTTAGGAAATTATTAAAAATGAGACATTCTGAAAAATTCATGTGACTTTTCCCATTGCATATTTGATGAGTTTTTCTACTGTAGAACAATAATGTGAATTTATATTATAACAAAGAAAACTTGATTGTTTTGCATTTATTTAGCACTAGTTAATAATAACAAGTGTCTTTACTACATAATCCAAAGCAAGGACTTTAAGCAGTTATGGATTGCTTATAACCAATGATTTAGAATATACATCAATTTATTTATAGTTATCTCGTTGCTGATGATTACAATATAGATGTATATGCACCAAGAAATACTTACTTGTTAGAAATGCCATTTGATTGGCACTTTGTTGTAAAGGGTTCTGTGACTGTACAGTAACAGCTTCACTTGTAGTACTTGGACGACGGATAGTGTTAAGGGGTGGAGTAGGTGTTGGAGCTGGTGGTGGTGTAGGTGTAGGGGTGGGGGTCTTCTGACTAGGTGGTCCTGACTGTTGGCTTGAGGCAGACAAAGATGTGCTACTAGAGTGCTGTGCTATAATAAACATTAAATGCAAAAGGATTATATTTGTTTATTATATCACATACCATTATAATTTATATGCACATACATTTTTCTATGTTACAAACACAATCATATGCGAATACAGTAATATCTGTAAATTTATTGTAATAAATATTAAACTATAATAAAATACAAGTCTAACTGAATCTCTTCAACATGAACTCAGGCGCACAAATTCTATCTACTGCTAGCATATTTTTAATTCATTTTCATTTCTCATATTTTTCAAAATCTTAAAGTTTAGATGAGACGATATTTGAATAATATCTGGGAGGATATTTGCAAGAATAAGAACATCATTATACATACATTCTAATATAAATATTAATATCTTAATATAGATATCTTAAACAGCTATTTTCATGCAGATAAAATAACATGAAGAAAAGATGAGATATGATAATACTTACAATTATTACTAGACACTGGGCTTGGACTAGAGTTAGAACTGAATGCAACAATAAAAAAGTCTTAGAGAAAAAAATGTCAGATTAATGAAATACATGAAATATTTTTCTTCTGAGCACGAACTTGTATTTAATAACTTGTTAGAATATACATTTGAAAAATTGTCATTTTTCAAGAAAATATTTCAAATAAGGTCATTACTTTTAGTTTTTTTTAATGTTTTTGGAAATGTCTTTATAAATTTCATTGACTTAATAAATTCAACATTCTATAAAGTTACTTTTGCTTACAATGACACTTGATGTACATTGTTTATCTTGTTTTTTATGTAATTTCTATCAGTTGATATAAATATTTTATGTGTGATTTGAGGCTTAAAGTTCCATGTGTATGAGAGTGTGTGGGAAAGATTTTCATCTGACCAAGAAGCTTCCCCCACAATGAATTTATTTTTAGTACCTTTTTGTATGTTTAAAAATAAGTCAATAAAAAAAATGTATTATTTTATACTATAATAATTTTCTAGAAAAGACAAAAAATAAAATTAGAAACCAAAAATTTACCAAACCCTGTTGCATATAACCATAAACTCTTTTGGACTAAGTGGTAATTGCTATTTCTAAAGAACATCTTAAAGCAATGTAAATTAAGATAATTTTGGAGAGCATGAAGTTTTTAAAAAGATTTAGTCTTTCTCTCTTGTTAGAATCTCAGCTCCCATTCAACAGATTGTCAGATTCCTTGCAAATTGAAATAATTAAATCTATGTCATAAGTCATAATAGAAAACAAGAAGTATAGATATTAAAATAGTACAAAGTAAAAATTCTTTGCAAAGGTTTTAACTTCCAAATTTGCAGTAATCCTAGGATTTCTCCTGAAATATAATTACAATATTTTATGGACATTAATAAGTCTTATTTGTTAATAGAAACCCAAGAACAAACTGATTAAAATAACATTTAACAGATATTCAGAAAAGAATGGACAAGGTTCCATATAACTAAAATATGCACTCCAAACTGTAAAGATAAGAACATAATCTAAATAAATGTCTTATACTATTACTTGTTTGATGAGAGGATACAATAAAAATCTCTATCACTGATAATATTTAATTACAAAATCAGAAAATATACTGACAATTATTTTGTAAATATTGACAACATCCTGACACAATTAATTACTAAGTGGCCTATATTAAAATTATCACAGCAGTTTCAAAGAGCTTAAAATTAATTTCATTCTTGAAAAAATATCATATACATACACCAATTATCAAAAAACACTGTCATATCATTGTGGTATTTACCAACAAAATTTAGTATAAAGTCCACACAAGAATTTCTCGATATACTCTGTTAAACCAATTCATGGTATCTTAGCTTTGTTAGATACTGAAAACTTGTTCACCAATATTTGTGAATGATACAATAAACACTATAATGCATTTTCTCTCCTACGTCCAAAAATCAAATTAACTATTCTCTGCAAATTTTTTTGTTTGTACTACTAAAGTTCTTATGAACACAATGGCAACATTTCAGATGACATTACAATTTGCAAATTATAACTATAAAATACAATCTTCAAAACTTGGTTAAACCTATAATTTACATTAGATATATTAATATCCTGATAACCTTGACAAAATAAAAAAAACAAAGGCTACATTTAAAATTATCTGATCTTCCATTTAACTTAAATAGCCACATTTTTATGATCTTGTACAAAAATCCTACAATGTCTTCAACTTGTCTTAAATTGTAATAGTAAACATTTGTAGAGATATAAAGAAAGTAGTTATAAAATAAAAATATTTAATAGTGCCCACTTATTTCCTCTTTCCATTCATACATTTTAGAAAGAAATCAACATTAAACAAACACTTATAAAGAATGGCTTCTCTAAAAATGTTCTTGATTAACAAATAAAACTAACTTTGAAGAAAATGAGGAATAACAACATAAATAGTAGTGACAACAAAAATAACAAAAACACAAACCTATTTTATTGTAATCAGATGCATCACAATTTGTACGTTGGCCATACAACATCCATCTTATCCTGTAGACTAACTTGCTGCTTGTCCAGTCAACATGTGATCCATGCTCATATTGATAAACATAGACTGCTAGATACTGGTGCTTCTCCCACTAGTATACGCCAAGTACTTGTTGATAATACGCATATACTATACCATATTAACTGCAGAAAAAGGTTTCAGATTCTTGAAGCCCTTATTAAAATAAAGAACCCAAAATTGAATAAGATATTCTTCAATCAAGGTATTGGGATTTTGAATGTATTTAATATTCAATACATTTTGCTCAAAGAATTTCTTTGCGTAGAATGATAGTCTGTTGAGAGAAGAATTTTGCTTGTGTGCTGCCTTGTGTGCTACGTCACCATAATGTACAAATACCACAATGCCAAAATTCAAAAACTGAATTAAAAAAAAAAAAAAAAAAAAAAACAACTAATATCTATGATCGGTCTTTGTTCCCAACCATTAAAGTCTTGGATCTTGATAATGGCTCAACAAATAGTCAAAAGCACTTGATCAAAACATTTTGGACAATTCTCACATACACTAAACTACATTCATTCATACAGAAACAGAAAAAAAATTAAGTAAATAAAGCTAAGAAAAAAAAAAATTGTCTGCAGCTTTTAATCAAAGGATTAATGTCTAATTACATATACATATATTAAGATTTTAATTTTTAAAAATATGACCATAAATCCTTAAAATCAGTGGATTAAGAAAAGACAAAAAAAAAAAAAAAAGATGCATCTTCAATACAAAAATTTGCAGGATCAATCTGTTGCTCATTAGCCAAATAAGTTAGTTTGGGTTTTTCACAAATATTTTTATAAGTTTTAGAAATCTTCAATACATCTATTAATAATCTGTGTAAAAATAATATTTAAGACTTCCACACAGAAATTACAGTGAATCAATAATAGAAGTCGATATTAAAATATAAGGATTTTATTCCCAAACTATCAATCACTTATGCCTACAAAGAACCCAACAGAAGTCACATTTTCCACATAATTCAAAAATCATTTCTTTTTTATAAATATCACTTAGTCACTTTTTGCAAATTGGTGTTCAAAGAAACAGAAAAGAATCTTTTGATTTTGAACAAGAACAAGTTACAAATTTGGTACTTTATCAAGTCAGGTTCTTTCTTTGTAACAGAGGAGTAAATGCAAAAATGTATATAAAAAAAAAAAAAAAAAAAAAAAAAAAAGTATTCACATTGCATGCTGTCGTCCTTTTTGGGACTGTCCACTGTGAGACTGGGACTGAGAGTTTGTAGACTGCTGAGATGAGGCAGTTGTGTTTCCAACACCAGGACCTGCAATAAAGAGAATAGTTACAAAAAAAAATAATGAGAGTCTCATAATCTTATTACACACTGCAATACTACAGGACTTCAGTTTAGATACACAACATTCTGAGAAAAATAGTTAAAACCAGGTTTTGAAAGTCAATAACACTATACATGTATTGATTTTTTTTTTTTAAATCAAAAGTTAACATTATGTGCATCAAAATCATGCAAATTTTTTTTTACTTTCTCTAAATAAAATATTCCCTCACTTGACTCCAGAGAACAATCAGATTTGTCAGCTGCTTATAAAAGTGTGTATGATAACTAAATCTGATTTTAGCAACACAAATAGACACCACTTACCAAAAAAATGTATTGTAGACAATATAAAAATTAATCTTTTGCAAACATTCTCCATCTGAGCCTATAAGCTAATAAAAGCCTATAACCCCTATTTTCTAGAGTTGAAGAGGCCGATTACAATTCTTTGCTGTACAAGTAATTAAATTAATAAATTCTACAAACTAAAACTTACTATAAATTCGGCTAGCATAAATAATGACTGACATTTTTGACCTATATTGAAACTTCGCTCAACTAAAGCCATTAAATGTACAAAAATATGCAATATGATATGAAATCTAATAAAAATATGGATTTCTATAACATTTCATTCTAAATAATCAGATAATATGGATGTAAATTACATAATGAATGTATATTTCTTATCTTCTTATAGATTTATTTCAAGTAATTATGCAACATACTTTTTTTTGTTTTAAGCAATTCACCCCAAGCAAGCGATAATGCCACTAAGACACAAGAAACTACTGGGAGTGAAAGAGAAAGAAAAGGATTTAGAAGGAGCTGGAAAACCAATCCCAAATATGAAACATGGGATAAATCACTACTCCTGTTCAAGACAAGATAGGAGTGTGAACCGGGCGATAGGTGAACCTATCTTCTACTATTTACTTACAGCTAGTGTCAAAAGGTTAAAATATTTATAATTAACAGATATAGATTTTAATGCCTTATTTTTAGTTTTACTAACAATTGGTAATATAAAAATGTTTTATTCAATTCATTGCACTTAATCAAAGACTGATAACCTACTGATGGCAGGTGTGCTTGGACTGACAGTGTTCTGTTGAGCAGAATTTCCAGATGATCCCACAGAAACAGATAGATGCTGGGATGATCCTTTTCGAGTAACTATTCCTTGATTATTTGTCTCCTGAAAAGAAAAAAGTTTTAAGTCAATGTATCAATGTTTTATATCATGTTAATTTTCTGATGAACAATTGCCCCAAATCTATCACATACAGATTCTTGCCCAACTAATGTTGCTTGCCAATAGAGTCAATTTGGAATAGGCCCAAAACAAGGTTTTTTTCAACGGGTGATATCTATCATTTGCATATGACTAATTTGCTGTTTACATTAAATAAATCTAAATAACTTTTATTCAATGATAAGATTTGATCATGATCCTTAGTGCTGGTAATTGACAAAAAAACCAAGACAGTTAAAAAAAAAAAAAAAAAAAAAAAAGATTGTTATCCTACCTGATTCATGGGCATAGACATGGTGCTAAGTGGACTGCTGCATGTTGCTGGATTAATGAAACTGACCTGAGGAGATGCATTTGGACGATTGGTGCTGACCACAACATTTTGGATAGCGGTTGAATAATTTTTAACGAACAGCATTTTAAATTGTTCAAAATACCTAGGGGGAAAAAATGTACATCAAAATTACATGTATTGGAATATTTTGGACCTATCAATGAAAGCAATAATAATAAGACTAGCATCTTGATTTTACTCTCAAATCCGAAATAGAAGATCTACAAATCTATCAAATACAATTAAGAATGCAACAAAACAGTGTTATCAGGAATAGAAACCAAGCTGAAAAATCAATATAAGAATTTACAACTTTTAATTAATCTGACAAAATTAAAGTTTCTCTACAACTGACATAACAAATATCAACATGAGTAAGCTATTGAGAAAACCATCAAAAAATATTTGAAAATTTTGAAAGATTTTTTTCTGTAAAAATTACTAGTATAAAAAGATATTAAGAAATTGTATAAGAGTAAATATAAGAATGAAATGGATACTGCAAAATATGGAAGTTGACAGAAAATTATTTGAAAGTCGAGAGAACAAGTTATACAAAATAATGACTAAAAAAAGGATCAAAATGTTCACCATTTGCTGAAGTTTGGGTGGAGATTGGTCAGACCATAGCAGATAATATAGGGCTGGAGTTCCCAAACATTTGTCACAAAAACCTTTTATAAATTTTCAAAAGTTGTAGAATCCCAACCATCACCGGCATAATTTTTGTAAGACAACAATTGTTTTAGAGGAAATTTATTCCCATAAAAAACAAATGTAAGACATTGATGGACTAGCAGTTTGACAAATACAAAGTAAAAAAAGCCATATGAAACTTCACCTCCAACATTATTAAAGTCAAATGATAATCATTATCTTTTGTAATGTGATAACTCAGCATTCTTACTGAAAAGTTAATAAATTCAATGTAAAGAGGACAGTGCAAGAAAGACTTGTGAGGATGATTTTTGAAAGGATAGGTAAAAACTGGGCCTAGAACAAGCTGATGCTTGTGACAGGCGTATGCGGAGAAGTAAACCGAGATACTGTCAGGCAGCACCCATTTGACTTTGTGCAAGATTTATCTCGGCCATGCCTCAACAAAAAAGAAAAAAAAATGGCTATGATGATATGATAAAAAAATAAGTTATTTTTCTTTTTTAATTAGAAATAGTAATAAAAAAGTAGTCATAATCTAAGATTTTATTTAATTTAATCAAAGCAAACTAAACATCTTTATTTTTTTGTCAAATATTCAATAAAAAATAGGAACCATCTAGCCTTCACAAGTTGTGCTTTCAATACATAGAAACCTTACTTTCAGAAGTTTGACAACTTTGAGAAGAACTAATTTAAATGATGTCATATGGTTTGTAAACAAAAGAAAAAGTATATTTTCATTTGTGAAAAGATTAGTTTTTTAATTTTATCACATTGTTTTTAATGTTTTAATAGTGATTTTTGTTTTGATTTAAATTGAATAAAATTTTAATTAAATTATAACTACCTTTTTATTTACTTTATTTTAAAAGATTTTGCTAAAAAAATTGTGTGGAACTTGTTTACATTTCAACAAGCTGAATTACTATATGGCAATTGGTGTTAGGTGCAAATTGGAGTACCTTGATTAAAATTTGAGATGCATCTTCTTCCTATAATCTGCTAACTTATTTTTGAAAATGGATGGTGAATACTATTTTTTCTTTTTTTTTTCCCTTCTTAAAACCAAACTCACTTTGAGAAACATTGATAAAGAGGATTTTCCGCAGCACTACATACTAACAACTTAAACATTTTTGTAACATAAGGAAATACTTAATCATCCATATAGAAATCTGAAAAGTATGTCTATTACTACTAAAAGCAAATGAAACTCAATAATGAAAATGAGTACCAAACTTACTTTTTGTGTTATAATAATATCTGATAGGATATTAACAATTTTGATTCACATCTATCTATATCTGCTATATTAAAAGTTTATTAAAAATGCTATTGATCCTGGCATACATTTTAACGAAGATAATGCCAATTGAGAATATATAAAGAATTCAGTAGTAATTTAACAATATAGTAATGTACTTACTTATCAACATTTTCTCTTGTACCCAATTGAAACCTAGGAAACAATAAATGAAATGTTTAGAAATATGATTTATGGTTCTTTCACAAAAAAGACTTAATTAAAATCATCTATTTCATATAGAAGTGTATAATAAATATCAGACATGTTGCATATAGTAAACAGACCTGCACTTTTCCCCTTTCATGTTTCCATCTGATTGTTCTCCAAAATAAATCTCATCTGACAACCTTTGCAAAAAAGCAATACGTGTAACTTCTTTTTGTCCTTCTGCTAGTTCTACTTCAAGAATATGTTCCTCAACCAATGACTGAAAAGGAAAAACATACAATCATTATTTCAGTAAAGAGCTGATATTAAAGAACAAGAGTTCCTTTGCTTTGAATATTAACACAAAATAATGAAAAGACATGCTGACCATTGAATAATTTAGTAGTTTGTAAGCACCTTTTTTGATAATCTGGAATTTTTGTTGATTTCCAGCAATAAAAAAAGAGTACTTCAAATAAAATTGAACAATTTCCATAGTATATAATTTTATAAGCCACAAAAGTATGGTTATTTTATATATTATTATTAAGCAGAAAGAATTCATTCAACAGGTTTTGATGAATCTGACCAACATCTATTCAATGTTTTTCTGGTTGGCATATGAGTCGCAATACATGTGGATAAAATTTATGAAGAAATAGTTCAAGTTCAGAATGTTTTGGTTCTAGTACTTTCTATCATTTCTAGTCATGATCAAGAATGTTAATATCACTTTGTGAAATAGAAAAGTTCTGATTAATTTCAACATAGAGCTTTCTAGAAACAATTTTAATTAAAAATGTATGTGCTAATGAATACAAGTAAAAGATGTGTAAAATAGTTTGTAATTGTAAGGGATATACATTTTAAAGTGGTTTAAAAAAAATTAGTCCATAACTTGACAGTATCTAAGTACTAAGACATTATTAAATTTTAAGGACATTTTAAAATATATTATTTTTCACAATTGAGGAAAGTATGGTAAAAAATGTTTTATTTAATGAGAGTTGTTTCCTTTATATATATACACACACAAAGGCACTTTTTAAAATTATTATCATTACCTCTAGTAATGACAAAATGTCTTAAAAACATATTTTATGTGCAAAACAAAAGAAAGATGCCTTCCAAAAGCAAAAATTAAGTGACAGGGGAACTTTGTTAAAAATAAAGCGTGCTGAAATCTATGCAATATCACTCCTCTTATATGTCAGAGAATGCTGAACAATTCCCTCACAGATGATGAAACTTGAAGCAACAGAAATGTGGTTCTGCAGAAGGATGCTGAGAATACCAGGAACAGAGCATGTGAACAATGAGAAAGCTTTAATAAAGATGGGAATAATAAAGACACTTGTAGTTAGAAAGAGAAGTTGAAATTTGGGGGATGCATGAAGAGGGTTTGGAGAATTTATGACCTTGCGTGAAAGGATAGCAAGAACAGGGATGAGGAGGCATAGTAAATGGACAAATATTACTTAGAAAAATAAAGAATAGGAAAATGTGAAGAACCACGATAAACCATATCTTGAAGGGACGCAGTACAAAAAAGAAGGGAGGAGAGCTAATGGTGACATTCTGGAGCAACATGGATATGAGACCAAATTTCATGAGATTACTCTGGAGTTTGTTTCCATCCATCTTTACTAAAAATGCCATCACACACAAGGCCAAACTGACAAAAGAATTGCTCCAGCAATATGACTGAGATGTTTTAATACATTATTCTGACTTGGCTTCTTCTAATTAACATCTGTTTGGGGTCCTCAAACAACCCCTGGGAAGCAGATCTACAGAGATGACACAGTTTTTTTTTTAAATATGTTTGCCCTGTACAAGATCCAAGAGCCACTCAAGGTAAAGTGTTACAGAGAAAGAGGGAAGGGGCATACGTTTTAGATGATGTTGGGAAGTTAATGGTTAACTCTAGACTTGAACAGGTTAAGACTGTAGTGATCAGAGAAGCATTCTCTTAGAAGTCAAGTAAAAGATTTTAGGAAGAAATATTCAAGTGGAACTTACACCATGCCAGTAGAATACAAAGGGAATGAGGGTAGTTTGCTATAAGATGTGCGGCATGGCAGGTTTTAACTCTGAAGGTTAGAACTGGTGAAACTAAGGAATATAGTTTGAACACTTTCCATGGAAATAACAATAGAGTAGTATGAAGCTTGCAACATTTCGTCTGTGGGAAAAGGATCATAGGGTGAAAAATAACTCATCCTCCATTAGGCCATGTCAACACTTTTGAATTATATTGAGACAGAAAAGTGAAGACCAGGCAGCAGTACAAGAGCAGCTCAAGTCACTTGATGCCATGTTGCTTGAGGAAGGTATTTATGACTCCCATACAAACAGGGCATGTACAACAATCTCAGTGACAACTACACAGAAAAGCAACATAGTACTAGTTGTAATATATTTAAAGACTCAGATGTAAAATTCTTGTAATAATAGTAAGAACTTAACAAAATAGGCCATCATTTCTGAGAGCATGAGAAAATTAGGATAAAAGAGAAAAAAGAAACAAAAATGCATGCCAAAGTTTAAAGAAAATCAACTTACAAGATTATTGTCTGCAGTTTTTTTCTCCATTGGTTTTTCAGAGGCATACTTGTCTACCTGGAAGTGTAAAATATCAAAACCGTGTACGTGGATTAAATAAGAAGTTCTAATACACATTAGGACTGGGCTTCAAGGTGTTAATAAGGGATTAATAAATGGAAATCATGTGTTCTTATTTATTCTCATAGATAGAATCAATCATAGTTAAGATTAAGATGAAACAATTAGAAATCAATACTTACATCAATGTTTTGTGGTGGAGACAAGTTTGGAGGTTTGTAATTCCGAGAATCTGGAATCTAAAAAAAAAAAAAAAAAAAAAAAAAATTTAAAAAAATAAATAAATAAATAAATCTAAATAAATAGACAAATTAAAATTAATGGCATGTAAGAAAACTGCTTTCATTTTTTAATTTGCTATGTAAATTCACAAAAAAAGTTGTATATACATACTGGTTTAATAGCACCAGCTCCTTTACGAAGCCTTTTCCGGCTAATAAAATCCAAAAGCCGCAATTCCTTAGGGGCAGGTGCTTTAGCAAATTTCCGTTTTCTATTCACAGCAGCTTGTGAGTATTTCTTAACCGACCTGAGGAAGAGAAAAAAAATAATTCTCGATATAAAGTTGTGACCTAAGCAGAAATTTCTTTTAAGTTGATTAACATTTCTTATCAGTTTAACCGAATCATATTTAATTCTCTCTTGATTTAAGTATATCTTGAGCTGTACTATGGTTTATACTTACTGCCGAAGTGCTGGATCATTGAACTTCTTATTTTCATATTGCTGATGATTCATAGCAAAGAATATGGCAGGGTTTGGGTCAAGGCAAAGTGGATCTTGAGTGGCCAGAAGTAGCTGGCTCTCCAGTTGGAAGACATCTTCTTGTGTCCATCGATGTCCATCATTTGTCAAACTATTTATATCACATAACAAAGACTGAAGAAGAAAAAAAGAAAAGAAAAGAATATACTATATACCATCCAATAAGTCATGTTTACAATGAAGTTTCATCTTTTAAATCTTATTTAGCACATTTTAAATAATCAAGAGATCCTCAAGAGCTAATATGACAATAGCAGATTGACTGACAGACATTATTTAAAAATAAGTTTATGTGTTAAGTATTCTGTCTAAATGTTGGCTAAATGATTATAATTTTTACTAATTACATCTTACTGATGCTAGAGTAATAGTATATTTGGTTGTAAAGTCTATCTAAAACGTTTGGCAATTCTACATGAGAAAATATAAAAATATATTACATGTTTAATCAAGTGATATTTATAAGGGGACGAATTATTTTGCATGAAAACAAATGTTAACATGAATAACAATATTTGAATGTAGTAAGGTCAACAAGGAAAAATTCAGATTTGTTTGAGCTGTAGAAAAAGGGTTTTAATGCATATTTAATATTAAATAGCTACTTAGATGAACTTCTGATGGAATCTTGACAAATAGAAAATTTTCATACAGGAAGAATATTTACATTAATTTAAAGTACTCTTTTTATTAGTGAAATCATTCTAAAATTGTATTTATGACCTCTTATTGTTATATTAATGAACTTTTCAGAACACAAAGTAAAAATACAGTAAAATTGTAAAGTTTAATGGAGCTAATAATAAAAAATAAATCTTGAATTATTCCAACTGACAAATTTAAATCTCTTTTTGACAAACTGACAGGGTTATATTGACTCATTTATCAGGAAAGAAAAATAGCAGCAAAAGTTAAACATTACAAGAATAGTGGTCTACAAATACTGAACAAGAGAGACATGAAAAAATATGAAAACAGAATTTAATAATCCTACTGATTACAAACCTAAAATTGATACAATATTGGATGTCTTCTGACTATATCATTTCATGTAAATTCTGATATTTTGTAAGTAAATTATCAAAACCATGAGAGGACTGCAAATAATACATCCATTACATAACAATACAGTAAAAAGCATAAATGAAAGGAACTTACTTGCATAGTGGGTTTCAACATAATATATTCACTGTCGTAGGTCCCATTGCTGGAGCGTCGATAATCTCTTACTTCCACTATGACACAACCGCTGTGGAAGACATTCACCTACAAGATAATTAGTATCATTTAAGTGTTTGTCGATACATACATCTTCTACTAGACAAGAAACATCTTAATAGTTTTCAGGTGAGTCAATAGTGAAATGTTATTGCAAAAAGAACTTCCACTTTTACAATAAAGCTTTTAAGACTTTCCAATGCTTTAGTAAACATTAAAAAGTCAACCATATGAAACAAGATATGAAAACTTAGCATGACATTTCAATATCAATAGAACATTCACATTGACTGATTAAAGGAGATGAACCTTAACATGATTTTTTTTTAAAAATCTTGTAATGGTTTAAGTGTTAGAATTGATAAGTATAAAATAGTTCAATCACTCTTACAGCAGGAAAGAATATAGGGGAATTTTCATCAATACTTCTACTCAGTAATATGTTTGTATCTATAAATACATACAAAAGCACCGTTTTGAAAGTTTTGATCATAATTATCAAAATATTCCTTTACTTTCAGATTTCCAAATGTCATCTGTTATTTATAAACACTAAAAAAAAATGTTCATATTTTGTTGATATTTATGAACAAAGTACCAGGAGCAAATGAATGTGAGCTCCATCAGGCAATCATTTTAATGCAAATTCCGGTGAAGAGAGAACAAAGCAGAATTACATTGAAAATAGAACAACAACAGGGTGGCATTGTCAGGGACACTGGAACAAGAAATGCAATATTCCTGATCAGAATGATATCAGAGATGGTAATACAAATGCAGATGTGTACTTATGTTTTATAGATTACTCAAAAACATCTGACAATGTAAGACACAAGGATTTATTTGAACTGCTAGGAAAACTTGATCCATTTGGAAAAAAATGTTAAAATAATCCAGAACTTATACTGTGAGCAAATCACCCGCAAATGAACAGAAAATGAATTGAGTATATACAGAAAATATAGAAAGGGGCGTGAGACAAAGCTGTGTCCTCTCTCCAGATTTATTCAACCTTTAGAACAATGCTATCCTAAGGGAACTGGAGAACATATTAGGATTTATTATTGGTGGGTGTAATATTAAGAATAGAAGATATGCAGATAACACGGTGTTGATGGTTGACTTGGAAAGAAAACTACAGGTCTTCCGAGACAGGTTAGTAGAAGAAAAAGGACTCACCATAAACTTCAAGAAGACAGAAAGTCTGGTCATCAGCAAGAGAAAAGGCCAAGATGTCCAACATTTACAAATTAGAGATGTCAATCTCAAGCAGATGCAAAAGGTTAAATAACTGGGAAGCATTTTAACAGAGGATGAAAAATATGACATTGTGTTCTGAACATGGATTGGAATAGCGAAAGAAGCATTCCAAAAGCTAAACAAAGTGTTGAGAAATGAAATCATTTTGTTAAAAACAAAGAAAAGAGTGTTGGATTGCTATGTGATATCCATCCTTTGATATGGTAGTGAATGCTGGACATATTAAAGAAAATGGCAACAGAAAGAACATTTATACTCAGAATCAAGAAAAGACAGCTGAAATTCCTTGGACACAATGAGGAAGGAGGACTTGGGAAATTTAGCCCTCACAGGGCATATTGTGGGCAATAGAGATAGGCAAAGGCAGTGAGTTATTTACCTGATGATCTTGTGTGAGTGGATGGAGGAACAAGGGGAGGGAACCATAGCAAAGGGAGAAAAACGGCTAAAGGCCAGAAGCGATAGGAAATCGTGGAGAGCCATGATCACCTATGTCCCGAAGGTACACAGTACATAGAAGAAAAATGCATGCAAGAGAAAGAGAGAAAAAAGAAGACAGCAAAGTCTTTGTTCACATAATCATTCCAAACACAATACACATCTGATTTCTTATCAGTATCAAAATGAGTTTTACAAGTACTTACTTGAGCTTTTTCCAGAATATCAACCAGTATTGGAGGCAACTATAAAATCAAAATAAGAGTACATTTTAAAAAGAGAAGAAAAAAAAAAAAAAAAGGGGTACCAAAAAAAGAGACAGGAAAATAGCAATGATGCAATAGAAAAACAGATATATGTACATAATTAAAACATTTGTAATTAAATGACAAATGCAAAACCATTTTCAAACATGTTTTCTTAAGATCAAGATTAAATATGCAAAATTTATTTAGATGCAAGAAAGATTACTTACTTCTGAGGCATCAATATATTCCAGTAATTCACTTTCCTGGAAACAAAAATTATATTGAATACTACCATCTTACTGATTTAAATTTAAAAAAAAAAAAAACAAAAAAAAAAAAAACAAATATATTCAAATTTTATTCTCAAAGCAAAATGTATATATGATTGTATCTTATTGTTTGTATATTTTTATTTGTGTTTTCAAGTTATAAATATATAAAATTAAATTTAAATATATTTCTGCATATAACAGATTTCTCCACACATTTTACAATAGTTCTCTCTTTCTCCCTTTTTTTTAAACATTTTTTAATTAGTTTTCTGGTTACTAAGTTGAATTGAAAGCAAACAAGTGCATACAAGATTTTAGAAAAATATTGATATGTTGATAATGAGCAATTGAAGAACTAAGTGAATTTGTTAAATGATGAAGAGACTGACTTCAATGCAAATAATAGACAAATATTCATACTGAAGGGCATTTGTGTTGACAATTTTTACCAGTTTTTGTTTTTTTATTAAATATTATATACACTTTTGTGTTTGTGCTAATTTTGTAAACTTCGTATAAAAATTTAATTTAATTTAGACATGATTTTAGTAGAAGAGATCAAAATTCAAGCAGTTAAATAATAAAATTGAAAATTACCATATTTGATAGCAAAAAGACATATGGGCATATTAGACATATCCCCATTTCAGCAGGGTATATTCAGGAAAAATATTTTGAGTGTATTTAATCTTTAAAGCAAGCTATCAGTACATTAGAAAACATGGTAAAAAAACCTTTTTAGCTATAATAGAAAATATTACAGTGTATAAAAAAGCAAGACAGCTGAGAGATAAAGTCAGAATTTCACCATGTAAACACAGACACCCTTCCCTAGTCATTCTTTTTAGCTGCTTCGAACGATGGACACATTTTTCTGTGGCCTTAATCTCATGTATCCTTTGTTAATATTTTACTATTACCAGCATTTCCTATCAGTTATGTTTCATTCTTCAGTGATTTTCAGATGATTAATGATAAGAGCGTGGAGATATGTTTAGATATAATGGAACAACTGGTAATAATAATAATGTCATTTGAGTAAATAAAGTTATAACCAACAATTAGTGATAATATTAGCCTACAGGAGACTTCAAATATGTATAGAAGATATTTTTTTTTCTTTTTAGTCATTTTTTATTTTCTGGGAAAAATGTTTTCTTTTATATCAGCAAATGCAGAACATCAAAGCAATTTTTCTCAGTGCTTACCTCATAAGGAAGTTTTATCGTTTCCGATTCCATTCCATTTCGCCCTTTCAACATGAGGGAATAACCCTCATTGGCAGGGTAGAGATTCAGCACCAAGCAATTAAGCCGGTCTCTCTTCACCAGTTTTGCAAGTAAGTGAGTTGCATAACAAAGGGGCTGTAAGTAGAACACACCAATAAACAATAACAATGAAACAAACCAATTACTATATTTGAGCAATTTAGACTGTGCTGTTTTTATCAATATGAGCTAGTAAAATTATTTAACCTTGTGAAATTAAAACAGATTATCATAAAACTTGCTCTTGTATTTTATCTGATCATGCCAGGCAAAGAAAAGGAAAAAAAAAAAAAAATTTTTTTTTTTTATCTTTCCTGGTTTTATATGTAATTCAAATGTCAAGATGTTAAAATATTGACATACACAGGCAGAAAATTCTATTCACAGAAAAAAATTCTAGGATGTAATTATCATTTAATTCTGATAAATAAATAATCAATTTTTTATGTGAAAATTTGATAATAGAGTTTTTAAACAATAAAATAGGTTTCTGTTGTGCCACTTTTTCTTATCAGTAGCAATAGTAATGATAATATTAGCTGTTTCACTACAAGGAAACATTTGGTATTCATTGACCAAGCAGCCAGTTCTGATGTCGGTTGAAATTTCTAAAATCTTTCTAGTCAAACATTTTTCAGGAAAATAGGCTTCCAGTCCAGTAGCTGTTATTGCTCTTTCCAGTATTGATGGGGGTTTCCTTCCTAACCTTCTTCATATCATTATTTTCTCAGTTACATGTGCTATCCATTTTAGTTATTGCTTCTGTTGGTAGTCTAGTCTTGTGATGTAGTTTCTGTTATTTTGTACAGTTCTTTCTTTGTGATTCTGTAGCACCAATTCCCAAAGTTCAAAGAAAAATAGTCATCACCATGACCCATTTGGTTTTATACTGCTGACAGTTTACATATTTCTGTATGGGTTTGGTGCCATGCATGACATCTATATGAATGTTTCGATTTGACTAGGCTATTTAAGAACATGACTTAGTTTTCAGGTTAATGTTTTGGTTTTGTAGCAATTTGCAGTGTTGAACAAAACTACTTCTAACACAGCCTAATCTATATTCAATTTCCTTTTCTCTTATATTAAATTTGTTATAACTGATCCATATACCAAGGTATCTGAATTGTTTAGTATTTACTAATTCCACATACTGAATTTTTATAACGGATTTAGGGTAGGTGCCATCATTGCTTTCATTCCAATTCCAGATCATAGTTTCCGTTTTGGAAAGGTTTATCTTGAGTCCCATTTCTTGAAATACTTGGTAGAAAATGCTGATTTTTTTTGTTCAAGATTATTTTTTTCCCAACTATGAATACCTATGTTATTAGCATAACCCTACTCATCAGTACATTGGCCTCAAAAGGAAAGTCAGGATCAATGTCTCTGATTAGTAGATATGTTTGGGATGTGGCATGGAATACTTAAATGATCGGTGCCAATCTCTTTGCATTTATCTTTGTAAATTTGCCGAGTAAAGCTTAGAAAAAGATTAAATAGACTGGGATTCTCATTTCCTCCTTGTTATACACCAGATGTGATTTGAAATGTTTCCATATTGGGGTCCTTGTAAAACATGTAAGATTTTGTGGACCAATAAAGTTCCTCCATTAGATTGATACATTCAGTGGATTCAGATCTTGGAAGCTGGTTTCTCATACACAAGAAAGAGTAGTCACTATTGATGTGGTCATATGCTGCTATGAGGTCAACATAGCTGGTATACAATTTCCTATTAGAGAGAGATAAGCAATTTCTTGGAGTTGCTTGATGATATATATACTATCATTGCTTCCCTTAGAATGAAAACCAAAGTGGGTCATGAGGAGCTGATTTTCATAAAACAATGAGAGCCTAGTTAAGATAATGTTCACTAATACTTTCACCATGATGGATCCAATTGAGATACCTCTGTATGTGTGAGGTTCTTGAGGGATACCTTTCTGTTTCCATAGCACATGATTAACCTCTACTTTTGAGGGATGCATTTCTGATTCCAGTCTTCTTTCATAAAATAGAGAAACTTACAATTGAATTCAGGGTTTGGTTTGGTTTATGTTTTGTTTTACAGCATATCAACCATAATGGGTTATTTAATGCTGAAAATTTTTTATTGTTGGCAATATTTTGTTTTGTCAAAAATCTATTTCTGGTAATATTTTTCCTTCAAAAATGTATTGCTGGTAATATTTTTTTTTCCTTCAAAAATTTATTGCTGGTAATAATGTTTTTTTCAAAGTATTTCTGGTATTAAAAACCTATTTTTACATTTTCATAGAGTTTTTGCCCCAGTTTTGGGGTTAACTATTTGCCCATAGCTCGGACCCTAACAGGTGCTACCACCCCGGGTCAGAATTAAGAGGTGGTTCCATGCTCCTCAAAACCTCCTGATCAGAGGCCTTTGCTGCTGGACGTAGTTTATCGTCTTACCCGGGACGGTGAATTCAGGGAGAAAGTAAGCTATTTTCAAAAGTTCAGCATCAATGTGAAGTGATGTTTTATTATTCCTAATTTTTTAATAGCTTTCTTAATTTCTGTATCAGTAGGTTCATTACTGTTTATGTTTGGAGACAGGCTTTGTAAGGTGTGACAAAAGACATGACTTACCTCAGAATTCAAAACGAGCATGAACGTAATGACAAAAAGAATTATGGCCGCTACTGAAGACACAATTTATGCACGCTTATCTCGTCCAAAATGAGACGATATTTGCACACATGCAAATTTTGGCTGTCTTGAATAGCATAAAAAGCAGGGTGCCAGCAGCACCAAGTGTCAGGGAGTCATTCGGCGGACTGTGTGTAATAGAATTGGACATACGGATTGACAGACGGACAAAGAGGAAGTCAAAGTAGGCCCAGCTGAGTTGGTGTCTGTTTCACAACTGTCCAGCAATCCATATCTTTGAGGCGACCAAAGAAGAAAGAAAAAAAAAAAACCCTCTTCATCATTTATTTTTTTTTTTTCTCCACCAAGCTATTTCGGCAGGTATGGCAAAGGTTCACATAAGCAGCGACATTATAAAACCATTTTCTGGCCAGGGTGATATGGTGGCGTGGCTAAAAAAAGTCAGGCTGGTGGCAAGACTTCAGCAGGTGAACGATGTGGCTAGCCTGCTGCCATTGTATCTGGAGGGGACGCACTAGCCCTCTATATAGAAATGGAGGAGAAAGATCAGAGAAATGTTGATCAGATTGAAGCCAGGTTGAAGGAGGTATTTACAGATGACGCGTTTTCAGCATACAGAAAACTGACCACCTGAAAGACAGCACAATGGGGTTTTTGAGTACCCAGTAGCAGCAGAGATCAGAGAGGACTATGAGCAGGAGCTCCGCATGTGGATGAGCAAAGGCTGGCTTGTACCATATCCAGAAGAAAAACTGGGGCCTCCCAAGGGGCTAATTCCCCTGATGGCCGTACTACAGCAGAACAAGTCTAAAGTATGTCCAGTGATGGACTTCCAGGAGCTCAACCATCATGTTGATGCTTTCACAGCCGATGCATACGTCTGTGCAGCTAAAATGCATGAATGGTGGCAGAAGGGATCCAACATGTCTTTGTTGGATCTCAGGAGAGCGTACCTCCAAGTACGTGTCCACAAGTCACTCTAGCCATACCAGACTGTGAAAATTGACGGAAAAAGATATTGCCTGACACATTTAGGATTCGGATTAAACGTGGCTCCACTCATCATGAAGGCGATCATTAGCATGGTGCTAGCTCATCCACTTACATCGACAACATCTATATCAATGAAGATGTCATTTCCGCGACCTGCATTAAAGAACATCTGGCCCAGTTCGGGCTGGAACACAACGACCAAGAATGGTTCAAGGATGGTGCACGGGTACTAGGATTGGTGGTCGCGATGGAAGAAGGTAAATTGCAGTGGAGGTGAGGAAGTGTGGTTCCTAGCGCCTCCCGGTGTTGTTACGCAATGGAAGGTTTTCTGTGTGAAAGTCTTGCAGTGTGTGGTTGGCTCTGTGTGGCATGCGGAATGGTCAAGAGGAGAGCAAGTTCGGTTACGAAGGCTGGGATGACAAAATGAAGGATACCCTCATCTAGTGCATGGTGTCTGAAACTCTGGATTCTGTGCAGCGAGATGATCAGGCCCATGGGGATTGGTGCATGGATAGCCAGGAGCTGAACGTGTGTGTCGATGCCAGTTCCCTGGCGATCAGAGTAGCATTAGAGAGCCACGAAACTATGCTGGAGGATGCTTGCTGGCTGAGACCTAAAGACGATACTCAAAATATCAACCTGGCTGAGCTGGATGCCATGTTGAAAGGTGTCAATTTGGCACTCCAGTGGCAGAGCAAGATGCTACACGTAAAAATAGATTCCATTTGCGTGTACCACTGGGTATCGGATACTCTGACTGGGAGAGTGCAAGTGCACTGACGAGAGTACCGCAGCGATGGTTTGACGCAATGAAGAAAAGCAATGGACCCGGGCCACTGATCGGCGCCATCCATGTGGACGAAATGGACGCAGACCAAATCATGTCCTTCCACAGGAACAGTGGTCACCTAGGAGTGCGGCGCACTACCTACTTTGCCAGGAGAGTCTGCCCGTCAACAACAAAAGCAGCCATTAGATCAGCTATACGGATGTGTGAAGAATGCCAGTCTATAGACCCCGCACCAACTCACTGGGAAAAATGAAAGCTTGAGATAAGCAGGAACTGGCAGAGACTGGGAATGGATTTCACCCACTATGGTGCCCATCTGACGGACTGCGGCCCATTGCATTTTTCAATCTGGAAGCAATTGATGAGACAGGACTCGGTGGCCATGATTTGCCAGCTGAAAGCAGTTTTCTTTGAGTGGTGCCCACCCCATGAGCTCCTCATGGACAACGACCCAGCCTTCTGCAGCAGGGAATTCAGAGCCTTTGTGCACGAATGGGGAGTCAACTTGCGCTTCTGTTGCGCATATGTCCCAGCTGGGCATGGGATAGCAGAGCGATGCACAGTAAAACGAATCATGGCCAAGATGCGCGCTGTTCTGTCCAGGAAGCCGTCTACTGGTACAATGTCACACCAAAAGACAATACATCACCCCAGACTGCGCCTGCCAACAGGATCCACCAATACGAACTGAGGGTGAAATTGGTTGATGTTGTTAGATCCCAGGCACGGCTCTTACCAGGTCGGAAATCGCGTGTGGGTCAAGGCGCCAATGAGTTGGTACACTACCAAGTTCAACATAGGTTGTGTGATGAAAATGATGAGCCTGCAGTCATTTCTGGTGGACGGAATACCCCGCCACGATAAGGATCTGCATCCACACCACAGTTTCAGCGTGTCCAAGGGAGATTCCAATTACACATCTGAGAGCGGAGCAGAAAGTTTGCTGCCTGATGAGGAAAGTGCAGAGTGCGTCAATCCACCCGAAGAGGGAGCAAGAGCAGAGACCAACCTCCTTGCTTTTGCAAAGAAGCAATCGTTGAAAATGACCGTCACTGACTGCCACCTTTGTGATCATGAGATCAGGGAGGGGTATGTTGAAAGACATGACTTACCTCAGAATTCAAAATAAGCGCGAACATGTCTTGCCTGCAAAGTAATGACAAAAAGAAATATGGCCGATATTGAAGACAATTTATGCACGCATATCTCGTCCAAAACGAGATGATATTTGCACACATGCAAATTTTGGCCATCTTGAATAGCATAAAAAGCGGGGTGCCAGCAGCATCAAGTGTCAGGGAGTCATTTGGCAGACTGCATGTAATAGGGTTGGACATATGGATTGACAGACAGACAAAGAGGAAGTCAAAGTAGGCGTGGCTGAGTTGGTGTGTTTCACAACTGTCCAGTGTAACAGCTGAGAAAGGGAGTCACGCAATTCATTTCCTTGAGGTGATCGAAGAAGAAAGAAAAAAAAAAACCCTCTTCATCACCCCCCCCCATAAGGATTGGATGTATATTGGTAGATGTTCTTTTTCTGTGGGAATCTTTAGTGTGGTCAGGGTTGAAATGTGACTCAAAGTGTTTTTGAGACCAGGACATTTCTTCTGTGGTGATTTTGATTGTATACTATTGTGATTTTTTCCACTTTTCTCTACATTTTAACACATTGCCTATGTTGTTTGGCTTCATTAATTTTATTTCCAATTTTATGGAGATGTTGATTTCTCAGAGTCAACAAGTTTCTTTCTATTTCCTTTGTTAATTGTGTAGTATTTTCCCCTCTTCTATTTGTTTCTTTCTTGTATCAATTTTTTCTTCTCAGGATTTTTGTCCCATAAGGCAATCTTTTCCCTTTTATGTATTCTCAGGTTACTGCTGATGAAGATATAACATTATTTGATTCCTCTTTGTTTTGATCAAGATTTATTGATATCAATTTGGACTATAACTGAATTCACCCTTTCATTTTTAAGGGCTTGGATGTTATATCTGTGTTTTTTTTTGGTTTATGTGAGTGGAAGTGATGCATATCTTAAAGTAATTGCCTACCTAACTATAAATCACTTCAATAGATTTCAAAAGACAGATATTTCATGCTACACTAAAAATTTACTTACATTCTTTTTTTATCTATTCTAAATATACATAAAAAAAAACAAACAAACAAACACACACAATTTGGTTATTTGCCAAATTTAAAACTGGTTATTAGTGTGTGTGTGTTTGTTTTTAATTATACATTCTACCGATTTAAAAATATCTGATTATCAACAAAGAGATAAAGTGCTTACTTCATCTTCAGGCTGCCTTTGAAGCTCTTCTTGATACAATTCCATCAACTTCTGACTAACTGATTTCCTATATACAACAAACAAGGAAATAAAAAACAAAGTAAAAAAAAAAAAAGGATATAAGCAAAAAGCAGTAAATGAAATATATAATTAAAGATTACTAAAGCCATTATTTCAGAAGATTAGTAAATGATGACACAAACTCACAGATAAAGAGATATAATAATAGAAGCATTTTTACTAGCATAATGCTAAAAAGAAAAAAAAAACAAAAAAAACAAAAAAAAAAAACAATTCTTTTCTTAACTGAAATTTCTCTGAATTGCCATGACTTATTAAGATAGTGGAATGGTTTCCCATTGCTTTCTCTATGGTTTAGAATTTTTTTTAACCATTAATCAAACAAGGCAATAAAGTCATTAAGACACAAGGGGTTACTGAGTGTGAAAGAATATAAGAAAAAGAAACACATTAAGGAGTGAAAACACTAAAAGAACAAGAATCAAGAAGACAGTAGATAATGACTGACATTGCATTTAAATCTTTGTAGATCAAACAACTGGAATGCAAGAAGCTGGAAGAGAGTTCCACAAGCAAGAAGTATGAGAGAAGAAACTGTTATCATAGAACTTATGGTTACATCTTGCCATTTAAACTGTAAAATGATAACACCTTGTTGCCAATCTAGTACTGCACTTAAATTCATGAAGTCTAGGTATCATAGAGAATCTGCCTATCTTGTGGTCACTCTGAACTGGTCCTTACATACAAGGATCACATTGCAAAGACTAAAGCCAAGGTCTAATCAAGAAGTTGGCTAACACCAAATGGGATGCCCATGCTCTAAACCTTTGATAATCTACAGCAGAATATGCCTCACCAGTGTGGAGCAAATCATCACATGCAAAGAAAATAAACCCTGCCTTAAACACCTCTTGCAGGTTAATCACTGGGTGCCTCAAGCCAACCAAAGTTGATGACCTCTACTTGCTTTGTGACACTGCTCTCCCTTACATAAGGAAAGTCCACTCCCAATTCAAGAAGGTGAAGCAGGAAATTGGCCCTCATCATCCACTCCATGACTGTAAACCAATGACAGAGACAGCTTTTTTACACTCGGCCAAACTGATGGAACACAGGCTCTCTATCAGCCCTTCAGAATCCTTCCCCCACTGGCTCCAGTGATGCCTGGCCCTTCTGGTCCTGCCTAAATTGCCCCTGAACAGCTGTTGGTCACTGTAGTGCCAATCTTCAGAAATGGAGATATATCACTGATGTTGATCCCAACTGCCAATGTGGGCAATCACAAACTATGGAACATCATCTTGAAGATCCATGCACACTTAATGACCTTGAAACAATAACACCCCAGGCAAAGCCCAGTGTGCATCACTGGATGGGTGTGGTGTAGCAACTCAATAACAAGAAGACCATAGAGGAGAATTCATCAGAACAATTACCATGAAATTATTTATAGGAAAAGGCACCGGGAAGCTACATCATAGTGGTGGGAAACTGACTGAAGCCAAGATAGCAGGTCAAGACAATTAGCATTACAGATTCTTCCTTGGGTTTTATTAAGGACCTCTAAATATATAGCAGGAGCACCAAACCATATGTGGCAGCAATATTCAAAGTGTGGATGAATGATAGACTTATAAATATGTAAAATAGATTCTGTAGAGTAAAATTGTCTAGCACCAACTTTCCTAACAATTGATTCAATATAATCTTTCCACTTCATATCAGTAGAGAACATTGGTCTAAGAATGTACAATGGGGTTAGCATCAGCCATGCTGATGGAAGGCAGAAAGAAGTCTCTCAGACGATTACTAGAGAACAGTTTCGTTTTTGAGGTGTTTAAATTAACAAGATATTCCATGTCTCAGTTAACATGCAGATTGTAGATCATTTTTCAGATCAGCTGCCAATTTGACATTATTGAACCAATCAGACTTACTATTAAGAGAGTTTTCCTTCTCTTAGATTGGTTGCCACCCAAGGCTAGAGAACCTAGTCTACACTATTATTTAACCCATAGCTGTTGGTTGAGAAGAGATTCACCAAGTGCAAAATTAAATGCAACAGACTAGACTGGAATTTGAACTCAACTTGACAATTCTATTTTCCACACTAATATCCATTACATTTCTTGCACATCCATATCATAGCAAAAAAAAAAACAACAAAAAAAAAAAACAATATTATAATAATTTCTTCAATTCTAATAAAAACATAACCTGTTTTTTTTTTAAGAAAATATTCAAGTATTAAAATAAAAGCTGTCATAACTTACAGTAATTTCTTAAAATTAACCTTAAATATATTTACACCTCTGAAAAATTGTTTACAATAAAAGGGAAATTTTAACTCCAATTCCAAAACTTTTAAAAATGTATTAAAGTAAACAAATATAGCATCCTTTTGAATAAAATATATCAAAATCTCTATTTGTAAACTTTTATAAAACTTATAAGCTTTTTGCAAAAATCATGCATGGATATATGTGCATAAAACTAAGATTAACAGATTAAAAGAAAAAGATAAATAAATGTACTGACCCTTTATAAACTGAATTGAGACCACCACCAGAATTACCAGTACAGCTGTTGCTATTGCAGTTATTACCATTGGGCACAATGGGATATTCCATGATGATTAAAACTAAGGAGAAATGTTAGCTAATCTGAGGAAGAAAAAAAAAGAGGAAGTTAAATCATTAATATTTATATAAAAAAGAAGAAAAAAGTTACTGTTATATATGTACAGTGTCAACTGAGTTATAATAATAAGTATTATTATTATTATAATCTATTATTGTCAATGTTAATTATATTAAGAACATGTTGTCAATGCCAAATCAACACATCAGCTACAACAAACTCCATTGTTCAGAAAAAAACTAAACAATTCAAAACAAAGTTATGATATATAAACCATGTGTCATCTTGAATAAGATGAGAATGAAATAAGTTCACTTAATCCAAAAATTAGAAAACAGTTTGTGTCAGCAAAAGGTAGCTGATTATTATTTTTTTTTTAAATAAGAGAATTTAATTTCAGCGATTAACATTATGACCAAATTACTTGTACATAATATAAGCAAATTAATGATTCTTTTTAACAAATACACTCAGAAAGCAATAAATGTGAGTTTAGTATAAAACTAATCTATTTACAAGATGTATGTCATAATAAAAGCACTCCATCTCAATTTAAATCTTAAAAGTGCTTACAAGTTTGTCTGAGAATTATTAAAAATTAAAATACAATATTTATCATTTATTACCTGTTGGCATTTTAAACCATAATTTCATCTGTAAAAATTTCAGTCTTTCTTAAGACTTAAGTATTTCTTTAAATAGTGTAACATCTAAAATGATAAAAATAGATTAATTTGAAATATATCAAGCTTTTGTCCAAGAAGAAGCAACCTATTTCAAGTTAGAATTAATAAATACACACCAAATTGGTATTGGTAAAAAGTAGAAATCTATTGAGTTGTTGAATAAAAGTTATATAGGATTTACATTTTATTTCTCTCTTTTATGAAATCTAAAGTATTTTTCAATATTCAATGAAGATTATATTTATTCTGATTTGATCAATTTTTAAATACTAAAAAAAAAAAAAAAGATATTTATAACAATTACATATAAAATGTCTTTGTTAATAGTTTTTTTTATTTATCTTAATTTGAATAAAAGACACTACATAAATTAATTTTAAGTATTTTTTTAGATTTTTTTTTATCATTATTTAAGAGATTGAGGGACTCAGATGCATCATCCCTATTTGTCACATCATAGGCATACCATTCTAGATTTAAAAGAAAATATACTGAAATAATTTTAAATTAACTTTAAAAAATTTTTTTTTTATTATTGAAAAGAAAATAGTTTAAAATTTATCTTAGAAAACTTATTGTTAATTTCTTTGATTTCAGTAAAGAATTTTTAAAAGCTGTAAATTTTATTTCTGTCAGCAATTGCATCCATTATGTCCTCTTTGGCATTTATCTAGACTGAAGTTTTAAAATTATATAATAAATAATCTTTCATAAATAATATAGTAATATCATTTGATTAAAAAAAATAATTTAATAATGGTTTAAATGAACTGTAACAATGCTAAAATACCTTTAAAAAATGATTTTTAACAGTGAAAAGGTGAAAATATAGCTTTAAACTGACAGTTGACAAATGATTCCACTTCATTGCTTGTAAGAGGATGAAAACTTTCATTTTATGTCAAAGTGTGGGCATAATTATATTTTTTTTAATGTATTATGTTTGTTTATGTATTCCCCACTCACCATTTACCTTGAAAATATATTTTTCTATGGACAGTTATATAAAGGCACTTCAAAAGTAATGCTTCCTATTTATTTCCACAGAAACTACACTGACGCCTTTGGATAGAACAAACTTTTAATTATGAAAAACAATATTTTCCCTATTTTTTTTTCAGGAGCCGTCCATTTGTGGGTTAACAGATGTGCAGGGCAGCTCAGAACAGGACTTGTATCACTGTCATAACTGCAAAAACATAATACCCAATGCCTGGGTTCACATAGATATTCAACAAGTTGATGAATATCAATAAATGCTATTTTTTTTTTTTTTGCATGGAGAAATTAAATAACCTGTTATATCATATGGACTTTTATGTCAGGCGCCAATTTGCCAGACAGCTATCTGTAACCTAGATATCAGAAATTATGGGTTATTGGCGGGAAAATTCAGTCTTTGCAGTCATGAGCCAATTTTTTTAAAAAAACAAACAAGAAGAGGCATTACTTTCGGAGCAAACATCGTAATTCAAGAAAATTATTTTTTTTACAAGTTTGCTCAATAGTTTAAGTTTTTTGGATCACCTGGTTGGTAGCTGTCAATGAATAATGAGAAATTTTTCACTACCTTATAAAAGGGCAAGGAACGTCGTCTTCATTGATAAGTAAAAAAAAAAAGAAAAGAAAAAAACTAAAAAAGTAACTTAAAAATTGAAAAATGAAAATTATTCTATTGTTATTTCTACTAAATAATGATTAAATGTTGAAATCATCCTTTACGAGTGCTAAAATAAGGCACATTAAATTTTATTTGAATACCCCTTAGAAATTTTGTAACATTTTTCTCTTCTTTAACAAATTATAAAACTGAAAAAACAAGATCAACACTTTTTTAAAATTAACATCTGAACAAATTTTTCATATCGATGTCAGCTGAAAACTTTGGCAATAAAAAAAATTGATAATCTTTTTAAAATTTTCAGGGTTTAAAAATTATGTAATTTCCTCGCACTAAAGTAAAAATAAAGCATTGGTATTTTTTCTTCTTAAATTTGTATTCATTTGATGTGTAGTTTAATTTTATGTAAAAAAAAAAAAAAAAAAAAATAGTTTTATTTTTTGTTTTGTTTACAAATTGGTGTAAAAAGGAGAGGGTAAATGAAAAAAACAAAACAAACAGTAACAGAGTAACGTTTTTTTTTTTCTAGAGAAAGTTGTCAAACTTTATGTGACCAGTTTTCATTATTTAAATTAAGGTGAAAAAGAAAATAAATACGAGCAGTCAGTCATCAGGAAATCAACATTTTTATTTCTCTGAGTAATCATTAGTAACAAAAAGCAAAGGCATAAAAAAGCATGTACAAATTTAATAGACATACAATTTAATCTGAAACATTAAATATTTTTAAAAGATTGTAAAACTAGTTTAATATTTCAGATTACTTTTTCGTTGCTTTTTACAATTGATATTGGGTTTAAAAAAAAGGCTGTTTTTGATATTTCTGCTGAAACTTTTAATTTTTCTAATGAAAGTACAAAATAATAGTTTTTTCTTCTTTTATCGTTCACGCCGAGAAACTTAGATTTCATAATTTAAAAAAAAAAAAACTACCGAAAATAAAAGTTTATACGGAAAAAAAACCAAAAAAAAAAAAAAACCAAACGATCTTACATATTTTACATTATTTACCATGTACACCTGAGGCTACCTGACATAAAATAATAAAAGTTAACAGCTATGTAACATTCCATTTAAAAAGATTTATGTTGAGCGCCGTTCAGGTGGACATTCATTTGTTATCTACGAATGTTTATTAAGTAAGTTATTCTTGAAATCAAACAATTTTACTTACAATATACAATAAAAAAAATTGTTTTAGAAATATTTTTGTCACCGTAGTAGTTCAAATCATCCTCCTTTCTCTCCCTAAATGGGACACAAAAAAGGACAATGCAAATAAAAATCAATCCTCCCCTTCCTCTGAAATAGGGAGTTTTAAAACTAAAAAGATTAATAAAAAGTTAAACTGCACACAAAAAAAGACGTAATTTTATATTTTCAATAACTAATCAGATATTTTTTTTATTTATTTATTTTTGATTTAATTCTGGGCCCCGATCCGGACATGAGTACCGTTTTGAAATGTCTCTTTGCGAAGTGATTGCAAAAAGTAAATAAATAGACTGAAAGCGAAAATTTCCTTAACGTTATAAATACCTAGACTGGTATGTAACGATATATCAAAAGTTCATTTTTCAATTTCAATTTTACAAAAAATATAATAATAAATAAATAAAAATAAAAAAAAATCAAGTTTCGTTGGCGTTCGTTAAATAAATTAAATAACAAAAAAAAAAAGCTAAGTAAAAAAAAAAAAAAAAATGTGTTCTAATTGTTGGTATTTTGAGACATATCATTTGGATAAGAAAATAAATTTTGCTAAAATAAGATGAAAATAAAAAAAATGGAATACTTACATGTTTTAGAAAAAAATCAAAAACAGCGTTAGGCAAAAAAAAAAAAAAAATAAAGTTGACCTAATCTTTACTCACATGCCGTTGACGCCATTATAGTCGCACTACGCACTAATACAAATTCAGCAGTAAATGTTTACAAAAACTATAAAGATGAAAATGATAAATATGACATAAAAGCCTCAAAATTCAATTTACATATAATATAATACTCCGCTTAAAAATGATCTGCATTGACTACCTTAAATATTAAAATCTGATAGCATCTTTAACAAAAGAAAATATTGTTGATGATAGTCATTCTGGTCAAAGCCAGCGCATGCTCATAAGCGTCGTCGAATTTTTAGCAGACGATACTTAGCACGTGGGATCTGTTTCCACGTTTTTCCAATTCAAAACTAATTTTAATGTTATAATAAATTATTTTAAAAAATATAATTTATAAAGATTAAAAAAATAATGTTTGCTTATTATTTTTTTATTTATTAGTATACAGTTCGAGCACTTCTCATCATATCTTGTTAATATTTTCTATTAAAACAGTTTTAAGATAAAAAAAAAAGAATTTACCAAAAAATAAATTTAAAGAATTCAATAATAGAACATCTAATATAAAATATAGGGTTTTATTGTTATTTAGGAAGACCTCCGGTTGTAAATAGCAATTACAGTTTTTATTTCATTTATTTTTTTTTTTCATTTACTTAATGCAGCACAGAGATTTCAAAATACTCATTTAACTTAAATTCTCAATACAAGAAAAAAAATTATCTGATATTGCTTTCAGTGCTTCAGACTGGACAGTAAAAAATCATTTATTGACATCAAGATTAATAAAGTTATCCAAAACTTTACACAGGGCAATTGTGTAAAATAAAGGAAAAAAAAACAAAAACATGGAAATGTCAGATGAACTGCTAATTAACAGTTGGTATTGTCCAACCATATGCAATTTAAATGTATGTCATTGTCATCCAGTGTTGAAAACAATTTCTTTATTACATACTTTTATTCTGTCTGAACACATTAAATAAATATGAACACACCAAGAGAAATCATTGAAATTTAATTATCCTATATGTATACATTTTAAAAATGCATAAAAAATTAAAGAACTTAGTTAAGCTGATAACATCATGAATGGTATAGTTAGAAGAGTATGTTTAAGAAATCAGTAAAGCAAATCACTTTAAGGGAAACAGATTTAGTTTCTTTGATCCTTATACCTGCTTTCACATCTTTTCTCTCAAGGTTTTCTTGTTGCAAAGGAGTTTCAAGCATCAGTTATTCAGTAATATTTCCAACATCCCTTTCGGTAGAGAGGTGCTATGATCTTTGCAACAAATTTTCATTCTCAGGATTTAAACCCAGTTCCCTAGTATGCCTGGGTGGAAGTTTCTGCAACCAATCACTCATTCCAACATTCTTCTTTTAACCGTTCCTTTTCAAATAACAAACTTTTTCTCACTATATTTATACACCGACACTTTATCAGTCGTCTTGTCAACAGAGCTAAGACCAAAGACAAAAATGTGGGCAATAGCTAAAAATAAAAAACAAAACAAATATAAAAGAAAAATATAATTCAAGCTAATTACCTTTAAGCTCACCAACTACTCTTTCTGCTTATAGAGAAATGGCTGGTAGAACTTAATATAAACAGGTTTCAATACTTTCAAATGAAATTAGGAATTAGCCTAGCTCAGTGCTGAAAATATCTTGGCTAGACTAGGCATATTGCTGTTTTTTTATATCAAATGTTCAGCTATCACCAAACCTGTTGTATTCACACACCTATGCAAATTTCCCACCTTGCCTTTGCAAAAAGTTGTTATACATACAGACAAGCAAAATATAGATTATCTTATTTTTAAATTTTAATTAATAAATATATATGTATGTATGTAAGTCCTGTAGACTCCCTTATGAAGTTGTGGAAAAATGAAATTAAATCAATAAATAAAATGATAATAGAGAATAAAAAAAAGAAAAGAAATTCATTTTCCACATGATGCAAGTTATAAAGAAACTGGAAAGCATTTCTCGCCACATGCTTAATTTCATGACCCACTTCTAGAAAGGCCAGAATTTTTCTTTTTTCACTCTCCAACAACAGCACTTGGATGTTTTGGCAGCCCTACACATAAAGTAAGTAAATTAGTAATTCCAACTCAGCACAAAGCTGACTCGAGCTTGACTATTTTAACCATTGTTATCCTAACTTACTTCTGAACTAAAAAAGAAAACAGGCATACTGAAGAAACATTGAGAACTTTGTTTCACCACAGTTACTATAAAAATAATAAATGTTCATAGTAGAAACTCAAGTTTTGTATGCTTCTATCTTGTGTTTGCATATTGAACATACACCAATTTCAAATATACACAAACATGCAACTTATTAACCTCCATAAAGTAGAGGGCTCCAGTGGTTTCTATAGCAAGTAGGTGGAGGTTGCTAGCCCCATGTTCAACCAGTTGAGCTGTCATTCTCTTGGAATGGTTACCAATCAAGGCTAGAGAACTCTGTCTACTCTGCTATTAAGCCATAGTTGGTGGGAGAAGAAATAGATCCATACCTTTCCCTTGGGTATTTTTGTGAAAGCGAATGCAAGTCTTTGCTGGAATTTAAACTCAGCATAACAATCCCTCTTTCCATATGTATAACTGCTATGCTACAAACACATCCAATAAATGTGTAGATGTTAATTTTATTTAAATTAATCTTACACTAACACATTTAATTCCTTATACAACTTTCATTTTCTGTTTTATTTCTTGTTTCCTTAACTTATTAAATGAAATAGGAATCTGATACTTATGTCTCTATAATGTACATTGTCTCTTTCTTTCTTTCTTCATCTAAAAGTCTACCATTTGTCTTTGCTTTGAATATTGCTGCTACATCTGGTCTGGTGCTCCTGCTATATATTTATAGATTCTTGATGAAATCCAAAGAAGAATCTGCAATATGATTGATCCTGACCTGTCATCTCAGATTCAATCCCTTTCCCATTACCATAATGTAGCTTTCTTGTGCCTTTTCTATAAATACTTTCAGGTTATTGTTCTGATGAACTATGGTACCTAGACTTTGTAACTTTAAGTGCAGTACTAGATTGGCGACAAAGTCCCATTATTTTACATTTGAAATGACTAGATGTAACCATTCTATGCTATCAGTTTCTTCTATCACACTTCTTATATGTGGAACTCTCTTCCGACTTGTTGCTTTCCAGTGAACTTTGATCTTTAAAACTTTAAATGAAATGTCAGTTGTTATCTTCTGTCATCTTAATTCCTTGTTCTTTTATTGTCCTCACTCCTTAATAGTAATTTTTTTCATATTCTTTAGTACTTGGTAACCCCTGGCATACTAGTCGCTTTATTGCCTTACTTGGGCTAAAAAAATATATGCTGCTTTAAGCTTTTTATAAGATTTTTTAAACATTATTTTAAAAATTTTTCAATTCATTATTTTTAATTAGTGCAATACCCTAAATTTTTGAAGGTGTTAAAGAAAACAATGACAATATTGCTGACTTAATTTAGCAATGTTAAAAACTACTTTATTTTCTGCCATATGCACCTCTAATTTGGTAATGTAACATATTTTTCAGAATATAAGATTCACCCTTATTTTGAACACACAGTTTTAGAAAAAAAGCTACACTGGCATTTGAAAGAATTTTCTTGAACCAAAATTCAGTCTGATACTTTGTTTTTCTAAATACAAAAGATATCAAAATAAAAAAAAATAGGTTTACTGTTATTAAGAAAACCAGCAATATCATAATTGCTTTCACCGACAGAATAAGACTGTAGGGATACAAATGGTGATTATCTCTCTTTGGTCTTGAAGTCATGTGTCAGCCACTTAGTGACTTCACTTCATAGAGTGATGAAAGTGGTCAGTCTGTCAGTCAGCTTCCAGGAGTCAAACTGAGCATTTGCTTTTATAGCATGGGTTTGGGCTTCTCTGCTCAGGACAGCTATCTGACATGTGGACAGTTTACAAGCCCATGGTGTTTTCCTTTGGGAATATATCTTCATCAAATATAGAAGCTATCTCTGGCTTGCAATCCTCATATTGGCAAAAACCGATGATTCACTACTTCCTGTTTGAGAGGAAAATGTTCTTGCTAGTAACATAGCAGATAAATCTGGCACACTTGTATCTGGAATCCTAAACATGGTTTCTCCAGAAACACAAAAAATCATCCGGTAGCTCCAATTCCTGTTGGGTTTATTACAAGTAAGAGTCTATCTTTTTTTGTCACCTTTTCACACTGCTTGTGGTGTAGACATGTGTTATAGTTTTTCTGTGTGGAGCAAATGTAAATATGTGTATAAATTTTTTGTGTATGACTTAATGGCATTAAATGATCTCTGAGAATAAAGCATGTTTGCCATTCCTTTTCTTTCTGCTACTCTGTTCTGACCATGAAATAAGATGTTATTATCATGGATATAATAATGTTCATAATGGGGGAAATAAATGTGAATTTATTTGTTTCTTCCATAACTCATCCATTATCTGGTCACTCTAACATGACATATTTTAATCCCCATTCAGACATTTTATCATTGGAACCAATATTATGATCAAAGAGAATGTCATTCTGGATCCTATTTATTGTGCTACCAATACCACATTTCTTAAATGACTTAATCATTATGTCACTTGGTTTCCACATATAATTATTCACTGAAATACATAATTGAGTAAGCATCAGTATTTTCCTTCATTTTTTAGGAATCCTAGCAAAATCTTCCTGCTGCATCCAGTTATATAATTCTTCCTTCACTAAAGTCAAAGTTTGTGTTACTGGAAACACTGAGAAGTTGAAATTGACCTGCTTAAATGGTTGAGTATAAACAGTTCGTTGTGTTTAATTATTCATATCTTTGGTGTACAGGATGCAAGCAGAATTTGTCATTAGGTGTAAAAAGAATGTCATATACACTTAAAAATACAGTATATTTAAGAAAAAAGAAACATTGATTTTTTAAATTTACCTACTGCCAAAGTTTGGACTACATGTTCAAGTGAGCAAAGAACTTATTCTTTTGTTTAGGATATTAAAAAACTAAGTGAACAGTCCTATCTTAAATTCTGAATTTTTAATTGAGAGTATGTTGTAAAATTTTGGGCCCAATCCACTTCCTAACCTGAGCAAATGACCAACATTAATTTTTTTTGGAAGGGCTTTTTACTCAGACTGAGAACTTTTGAGTACCTCTCGTGCAACACACAGTGTCTTTTTTTGAGAAAAGTGTGTATGATATTGCTGATTTTCTAATATTTACAAAATAAATTTATCCAACTGATATCAAAACTTTAAATGATAATCCTGTTAATCAGATTCTTGTACTTTTATTTAAAAAAAAAAAGCAAAAGAAAATGGTTATCATCAAAAATATTATTGTCAAAAAAATATTCAACAAAAATTTTAAAATCACTCTTCTGTATGCAATCCTACAACCAATTGTTCACTGTTGTCACGAGGTTACACATAACATTTCTTTCTTGTTGTTAGTTTTTTTTTTTTCATTTTTTTTAAATCACTTCACCCCAAGCAAGGAGGGAATAGCACTAGTATGCAGGGGGTTAGAGAGAGTGGAGGTGAGTGGAAAGACTGGGTGTAGGGGGGGGGGTACCGAGGAAAAGATAAAAGTTGAACAGAATTCAAGAAGATAGATGGTAATTGATGTTGCATTTAAATTTTTGAAGATTTTAGTTATCAGGGAAACACAGGAGGGTTCCACAGGCAGGAAGTGCGAGAAAAGAAACTGTTGGAGTAGAAGTGGTGGTTACATTTAACTAATTCAACAGTAAAAAGGTGGGACTTAGGTGCCAATCTAGTAGCATGCTTAAACTCACATATTCCTAGGCACCAGGGGAAAAAAGCTCATCAGAACAGTTGAAAAGAAAGAGGAAAGCCATATCGCAATGGTGAGAAAGTGACTGAAGTTGAGATGTCAAGTCAGGATTGATTATATTGCAGATCCTTCTTTGGCTCTTGTCAAGAACCTCGAGATGAGTAGCAGGAGCACCTGACCAGATATAACAACTGTATTCAATGCATGGATGAATGGTAGATTTGTAAATGTGCAAGATGGACTTTGACAAAAAAAAAAAAATCTTTCTGGCACAACACAGTGACCCAACTTTCCTTGCAGTAGATGCAGTTATTGATTCGATGTAGTTGTTCCACTTTAAGTCAGATGAAAAAGTGAGGCCAAGAAGGTGCAGTGTGTTGTTCTCCATGAGTCTAACATTAGCCATGCTGATGGTGGGCAGGAAAGTTTCTCTGTGGAGGTTAAATGAAAGCAGTTTCATTTTGGAGGCATTAAAATTTACAAGCCATTTCCTGTCTCAGTTAACCACTGATTAGAGGTCTTTTTCAAGAGTAGCGGCCCAGTTAACTTTGTCAGATCTGATGGATTTGCTATTGAAACAGGAGTAAATGTAACTGCCATCAACATAAATGCCTACTTGGGAGGAGATCATTGAAGATCAGAAACAGCATAGAACACAGAATAGAGCCTTGGTAGACAGCCATGTTTGTGTGAATGAATCTGGAGAGCAAGCTCATCAAAACGACCTTCATTTTACGATTTGATAGGGACAATTGGATTAAATGAAACACGTTCAGTAATACCATAGCCCTGGAGCTTACATAGAAGACTAATTTGCCAAACCCTGTCAAATGCTTTTATTATCAAGAGCTTGATAAATATATTCAGTGATGGCAGTTAGCAGTAGATCTGGTAAAATGGATGCCATATTTTTTGTCAGAGAATAGGTCATGAGAGGTAAGATGCTTAATCACTCCAGCATTGATTAAAGCTTCAAAAACTTTGCCAAAAAGTGGTAGAAGACTAATAGGGTGATAGTTGGAGGGGTCAGAAGGTTCTCCAGAGTTCTTTAAAACAGGAACTAGAGGGGAGGACTTCCAACAAGCTGGAAAGCAGGAAGCAGTGAGGCAATAGTTGTAGAGTTTGGAGAGAGCTGGAGCCAGCTTAGGAGCATATTCGTTTATGACGACGACTGGGATCCCGTCACCTCTGCTTGCTTTATGGGATTCTAACTTAGAAATAACGTCTGAGACCTGTGATAGGGTTATGCCCATATCACTCAGTACAGCCTCTGTTCTAGGAGGGAAATCAGGAGTGGGTACTCCAAATGAGTAGAGTTTTGAGTTGGAAGAGAATTTCTGAGCAAAGCATTCAATATTATCTGCTGTAGATATCAGGACTTTGAATTGATTGAATACAGGAGGGATTGAGTATTTGCTATTGTTCAGTACACTTTTGCAGAGCCAGCAATAATCTCTAGAACCAAATTTGCGAGATGTTATACATTGTTTCATCAGCAAACAGTAACTTCACTTCTTTGAGGACACGCTTACACTCGTTATGAGAAGAGACAAAGAGACGTCTGTTGCAATCAGACATGTCGTTCTGGCACAGCTGGAAAAAGTGATTCCTGTGGGCTATGGTGGTCATACGTGCAGGTGAGAACCAAGGAGATGAATGCAGTTTAACTTGGTATTTCCTTGCTGGAATGAAAGCAAGGTGTTGGCTTTACATTTCATGCATAAATGATCATGACTTATAGTTATATATTTGCTATTAGCATCAGTCATTAGGGTTTGAATTTAGGGAAAAAGAAAAGTGTGGGAGGTATTTTGAATGCTGATTTTCAAAGCAGGCGCTTCCCATCATAGCTGAATAATATAATTTCTCTAATTTCTAGTTTTGTTAGACTAAGGTTTGATCTTATCTATAATTACAATTTAATCAATTATGTCTTAATAAATACCAAAAACAGTAAATATTTATTTTAGATTAAAGGAAGACATAGATTCTTGGGAAAATAAAATTCCATTTTGAAACATCATTACTCATTAGTGGAGTCAGTATAAAGGTCTTGTATCCCCTTCCCCAAGCTATGATATAGCCCCCCTCCCCACTGAACTACATCTCAATTTTCATAAGGTAGTATTCATATAAAATACAAATTTTATTGTAATCTAATTAGGTACAATAATGGATCATATGCAATACAGGTGAACAATTCAACTAAAAATATCAACAATGTTTTGTGGCAACTTTTTACATCAAGTTCAGATTTTTTTCTTGTTACAAAGTTGAATAATTTTATCACATTCAGCATAGTAGTAATTTTCATATAGTTTTGCAAAAAAAAAAAAAAAAAAAAGGACCACAGAATGTCAAAATCTGAAAATTTTTAATCTTTTAAACATGTTATGCTAAGTTTAATTTGTAACATATGAATGTAGGTAGAAAAAAAGCAAATGTTGATAAGAGAGTGGTGTTACCATGGCCCCCAATCAGGTTTCCCCGCCAGGTACAGACTTAGCACATTGGCATAAAATGAAATGATTTCTTTTCTTGTAACTTCTCTCTCCCAGTGACATGACAAACAGGACACTCCACAAATTCCTTTTATTTATTATTACCATACATTCTTGGGTAATATAGTGAATTGCCTTTTCCACAGGTGGAAATTCAAAGCTTTTTTCTTCTTAAATTGGTTGTTGCTTAAATCTAGAGAGTTCAGTCTATTCTAATATTTAACTCATAGTGGAGGTGGGGGGAAGGGTTGGAGTCTTACCTTTCTTGAAGACATTAGTAAATGCAACAGATTAGCTCTGGATTTGAACTTTTGAAGTTGGTTTTTAAATTCTCAAAATAGTCCTTTTGATTGAATCTCAAAATTGATTATCTATAATTTTGAGATACAAAAGGTGAAGAATAATCTAGAAAAGCATCGTGCTTCTTAACTGATTACCTCAAGCATGTCTTTTGGTGTTGCCATTGTTATGATACCATATGCTTATAACAAAGAAGGTTTAAAGAAATAAACAATTGTATTAACATAAAATACAACAAATAATAAATCAGTGTAAATGTCTCTTGTTGAAAAAAAAAAAAAAAAAGAAGATAAGTGGAAATGTAAAAGGTGTCTGCTGAGGAATATGGAAGGAGATGGAGGAGGAGTTGTGACTTATTAGGGTGATGGTCTTTGGCAAGCTGTCTCTTGGAAATGGGAGGTCACTTTCTAACAAAGTCTGTGAACACCAGCCAAGATGCTGTCCAACTCTGAAAATGTCCCTTTCATGGGCTTTTGTCCTTTCTTAGGTTCAAATCAACTCTGGATTTTATTTTGGAGTGGGTGCTATTGGGTGAAAATTCTGGATTGTATTGCTTGTCTTTGAGTGTATGAATAAAAACAGAAGCTATATGTGGAATCTTGTACAGTTGACAGAATTTTAGTTCAGTTTTGGGTGTTCAAAGATACTCACATCCAGCCAGTGGTGGAAATTAGTGTAGTATGAATCAGAAGAGGATCTGGTTTTAAGAAAAATGTAACACCATCTTATGTATGCTTACATAAGTGTACAGTCGAGTACTTGTATACAAATGGCTTGCTAAATGAACAAATAGAATAATTTTTTTTTTCTGAAAAATAAATTTATCTAACAAGCTGAAATTTGAACAAACTGTGAAATCGTTCTGTGAATTTACCCGATAAAATTTTTAGGTTTTATACTGAAAATATTTTTCAAATTTTATTTTTTTACTAAAAATATGACCATGGAATGACAGAAGTGAGAAAATCATTTACCATTGAAATTAAGAAGGAAATAGTTTTGGAGCAAGAAAATGATACAAGTGTTAGCAAACTTTGTACAGATTACAGAATGACAAAATCATCAATCTACATGATACTAAAAAGAAAAAAAGAGGAATTAAAATGTGTTCAGGCAGTTAATGTAATAGCCACACATAGTAAATTGTGTAGAAAGTTTATTGAAAAGATGGAAAATTTCTTTTTGGTGTGGATTAACCCCGTGTTAGTCACATGGTATATTTTGTTACCAAATTTTTAATGTACTTGTAATTCCTAGTTGGCAACTTGTTTCTTTTGCTCCCTCCTATTACTCTCCTGGTCCAGTGAGGGTGTTGTGCAGTTGTAACTTAGTTGTCATTGGAGGCAGATACCTCTTTGTTTTCTTTGGAGCGCCTGCTCACCCCCTTCAAGGTATGTTTTCATATATATATATATATATATATATATACATACATACATACATACTATATAACATAGTGGGAAATGTTTTCATGTGGTGTGTTTCATCCCTTAGGACTAGGTTTGTTAACATGTCACACAAAAACTTTTTTTCATTTTGTCATACATCTTTCCTCCAAAACTGTTCATGATGTATGTATGTATATATATACACACACACACACACTCCTGTAATTATGAGTTTAGCTAATGTAATATCTTTCTATTCATGGAAATATATTGTGGCTATTTTTGATGAATAAAACTTTTCTCTATTATTGTATTGATGGGTTTCCCTTACAATTTACAACATATTTATTATAATTTTCATTTCAATGAATTATATTTTTAGTTCCAGTTTTCATTTAATGTATATTGTAATGGAAAATGCCCATTATTTTGTTTTTGAAGAAAAGCAAAAAATTCCTGGTGATAGATATAAGTAAATTGATAATTTATGTAAAAGGTCAAGCAGTTGTTTGATTACCTTTGACCTAATGCTCTCAGTAGAAGTGATACTATATTGCCACATTTTCTTGCTTTAATTTATATATATATATATATATATATATATATATATATATATATATAGAGAGAGAGAGAGAGAGAGAGAGAGCTTGCATATTTTTCTTTTTAAATTTGTATTTTTCTTTCAAATTTAGGTGGTGTGTTCTATTTATACATATTTCAATTACTCACATAATGGACAGTATTGTTTACTCCAAAAGGGATTATATTTGTATACAGAGACCTCACTCTAAATATAATTGCTTTTGTATAGTTATATAACCAATGCAATTTCAAAATTACTTACATATTGCTATCATTTTTTATGGTAATAGTAATCTTAACTGTTTCCTTATAAGGAAACTTTTGGAATTCATTGACTGAGCAGCCAGTGCTGGTGTCAGTTGAAATTTACAAAATTTTTCTCTTAAAACAATTTTTCAAGGTCCAATAGTTGTTATTGATATTTCTAGTACTGATGGAGATTTTCTTTCTAACCTTTTATTTGAAGTAAAATAATGTCAAAATCTTGATTATGTCATTATTTTTCTTCAAGAAATATGTACTAAGCATTTTTGTTGTTGCTGCTGATAGTCCTCAAATGATGTGGTTTATGCTATTTGGTACAGTTATGGTACTAGTAATAATATAAAGGGTAAAATAAAAACAGTTGCTAGAAAAATCACAATTTATTGCCAATAAAGACATCATTCATTTATTTATAATTCCTTTCCATTGGATACTGGAAGCTATTCTTGTATAATGGCTTGCAACAAAACTCACTCAGTAGGGACTATTCAAAAAGAAAATGGCTTCAGTTAACTGTCAGTGAATTTGGCTGGTCTCTTTTCCACAAAAGCTGTCATTCCTTCCTTACGGTCATTCTGCAAGAAGAAAAAAATCAAGATAAAAAGAAACAATGATAATAAGTGAACTGTAAAATGAATTTCACAAACTGTTAAATTGTGAAATATTTTCAATAACTTTTATCGCAACATCCAGCTTTTTGATATGAGAAAAATTCAAATAATAAGCTTCTTAATTTATCTGCATAAGATTTAAGTTATTTTATGAAATATTACATGAAGAAATTGGAAAATATTTACTTAAAAATTAACTTATGAAAATTACTTATTTACGATATAGGTTATGCAATACAATTCAAATTTTCAAGAAGGAAATGGTTAGAAGACACAATTTACTTACAGTTCCAAATGTGGAATGAAATAATCGTTTTTCAAAATGGCAACCTTGAGCTAAAGTCATTTCAAATGCTGTTAGGAAAATTAAATGAAAGAAAAAAAAAGAAAAAAAAGAGAGAAAATAAATTAAACCAGAGCAATGGTACAAAGAGTATAGAGCATAATTTGCAATAAATTAAGTATTTGGTCACTCATTATGGTGGGCAGAAATTGACACTTGAATCAGCAGAGCAAGCCAAGCATTGAGAAAGGCTCTGTAACAAAGTGCTAGACCAGCGTAAGACATGCCTGTCAACATAATTAAAAATGCACAATACAACAGTACTCCTTTCTCTACTCTACAGATGTGAAATGTAGAACATGTACCACAGACACATCAAGAAATTGGAGAAGTTTTACATGTGGGTTTTTTGCTCCATACTTGGAATCATGTTATACATTTCACATCACCAATCTTGAAATTTAGGACCAAAATTTTAGCTCTGAATTAATGCTGATCAAGGTACAAGTCTAATGAACTGGCCACATCATCTGCATGTAGCAACATCGCATTTCCAAATGCCAGAGAGCTTATATGTGGCAGAAGACATCAAGACCAACTATAGAAATGGAACAAAGTCACAATCAAAGCTAAGCTCCACTGATGCAAGATTAGACCATAGAATCTAGAGGAATGTGTTGCTGTCTGCATTGGCATGCAATTGTCCAACCAACCTTTGTAAACTTTGATGAAGCCTGGCATAAAAAATAAAAAAATAAAAATAACACCCTAGCATTCACTGATGAATTGCAAGACAGTTTTCTTTGGACCCAAAAGACAACCATAAATGATAGACAGGAAGTTTGATTTTCAGTCCTGGATGGATTAGTCATTTTTAAAAAAAATTATACTCAAATCTTAAAGCATTTACTTCACTCAGGGATAGGTAAATTTATATTTGAGTCTATAAACTTAACTTTACTTGGTGGCTATTTTGTTTGGATAGGGGTCTTAGCCCTCTGCAGGGTATGCAGTTAATATATTCTAGATCTTGCTTACAGGGTAATTTCAGTGCCAGAATTAAAACATAATTATATTTCATGTTGGGCTACAGTTACTGCTGAGTATGAAATAACTCTTTGCCCATTACTTTCAAATTCAGGCAAGCAGTTAAAAAGATGGAAAGAAATTTGTGAGCCTATGTAGAATATTCTTTGGATCAACTTCACAGAAAATTAGCCATTGAACCTAGAAAAAGAAAAGAAAATAGCGAGCATATGCGAAATCTTTTTTGATATAAAATAAAGAAAAATTAAATTAATAAGAGAAGAATGTCTGAAGTCATGTGAAAAGTTTCATCATGGATCCAGCTTGAAATTTTTGCCAGTGTCAAATTTCTTGCCAATTATATTATTGGCTTAACCAAGCACTTCACAATTCATAGAACTTTATTTGAACAATCCAAGAAAGCTAAGTATTTCAAACTATCTCTGTCTACTTTCGAATGTATGCAATTGCATATCCCTTCCGTGAACAACTCTCTTACCTTTTGTCTTAAAACATTTTTTAATATTATTTTGTGTCAGATCATTTAATCTGCTGTCATGAAGAGGAAATGTTCATACAATTTGTTAAAACTGCAGACTTTAAAAATTTCTGATTTATTTTTCCTGAAATGAGCTAAACAACTCCAAGGATGTAAATTTGTTAATAAATTTCTTATCTTGTTTTAAGATTACCCATGTATTTCCTCATCATTATCAGCCTCCATTAATGTTTTTGGAGTGGGTAAATCAATTGTTCATTTTAACCCAAAAGTCCCAAATCCCTAAAAATTAATGCAGTCATATTTCTAAAAATCTATACAGTTGATTTTACAACTACTAAAACTTAAAGCGCATTTTTTTTTTAAAACAATGATATATATTTACCTGCATTAACTGCTTCTTTACATATGGCAGTTGTCAGTTTTGATTGACTGGCTATCTTTTCTGCTGTCTTTATTGTAGCATTCATTAATTCCTCATTTGGTATTACTTTACTCACCAAACCTGCAAGAAATTAGGTGGGGGAAAATTGTAACAAGCAGAACTGTGTGTCCCTACTATGCACTTTTCTAGATTATAAATAAAAATGCAAAGTAACTCATTAATTATGTCAAGAATTGTTTTTGACAATTTACAACTGGCTTTTGTAGACTTATGTGCGCGCACACGCACACACACATATTACACCCTTGTGCAAATTAACTGAAACAACTGTTTTTAGTTTTCTTTCTTTCACCATACGGTCAGTTTTAGACTCACTGGAGTGACAGGGTGTAATGGATTTCTATTTTTTCCTAAGATTATGTCAATTGCAATGTTGTGCAGTTATATGAATCTATTTTCTGGGTGTTTAATGAAATTTGTTTGCCCTTGAAAAATATTGCATCATCCATGATTGCATCAAATTTTTATCATGCCCAAACACTGTTGTCTCAACCGTCGATTAGTTGTCCTACTGCCATTGTCTGCGATGGATGTTACTCTAGGGAAGTGTACAAAAAATTGAAATGGTACATGAATACACTGGCAAACCTTACCAGTGAGCAAATCAAAGTAATATAGACTGGCCCGAAAAATCTCCTGTATTAAATCCAATCGAGAATGTGGTCGATCTGCAAGGAATGACTTCATGGAATGGACATATGAAGTACTAATGTGCACTGGGTCATGTTTCATTGGAAAAATATGAGAGAAAATGAATAATAACAGAATTATTCATTTTCTGTCAATTAATTTGTACAAAGGGTGCATATTTTTTGTTAGAGTAAATTTTAAACCTATCTCTCTACTTATAGGGAAGGAGTGTTCAATATTGGAGACAGAACATTGTCATGAAACTGATAGTCATCAAATCATATCGATTCCCATTTTCACACACACACACATATATATATATATATATATATATATAGATGGCACAAATTTCTTTAAACAAGTTATATTAAATACAACTATTAAGTTGTTAATTACTGCTTCATTTTCTATTGCATTTTTCCAATTAGTAAAAAAGATATCCATCCAAATTGTGGATAAACTGACCAAAGTTCACAATTTTGTTCAGTTCTGCATGGGGACTGAGACAGTGAAAATTACTCAAAAATATATACAATTTTGATTTGGTTGTACACCAGTATAACAGTTTATTTGAAATTTAAAAAAATATAATAAAAAATTAAACACAGTCCTTGGTTGAATTTAACAAAACTTGTTTGTTTTCTTTCAAATTGAAAAAAAATTAATACAAAAATATTTCGTTTTTCCTTTCTTTGCGATACAACCAAATCAATTGCGTTAGTATGATAGAAGAAATAGAATGTCTCTGCATAAGGAGAGTGTCACATATTTACATTGTTTTATAAATGTGTGTAATTTTCTGGTAGTGGCAGTAAGCAATCAGTGAACAATAGCTGTATTATACTACCATTTATGTTTGTAAACAAACTCAGTCTGTATATTTCAAGTGTGCTTAATTTGCTTTAAAAATTGCTGAGCTTTGTAAGTAGTTACTTGAATAAAATATACAAAAGATTTCTTTTTGAGAATTCTGCTTATCTACAACAATGAACAACCAACTCTGGTCAAAGGTTTATGGAAAAACTGAATACTAACTTAACATCATGAATATTTACAAGAAATAAATAGGCTCCAGAAATTTAAAAGTCAGATTTTACTAAATTCAGAGTTTATTGGTTAATGAAGATTTTTCCCAATTTTTAAATATCTATTTTTAGGAGGGAAAATATTGTTGATCATTGTCTGGAGTGATCCTACAAATTTTGTAGCAGATGATAAACATAGTCATCTGAAATTTCAAAGGTCTCAGCCCTGTTGTGATAACATTGCTGATAGGTTAATATATGTAAATGTGGTAATTCAAATTAGAGCTGATTTGCTGCATAAAAATGAGTTAATTTTGAGTTTTACTAATATTACTTAAATTGCATTTCACACACACATTATGTAAGATAATGAACAAATAGCAAACATTTATCAATCTAATATGTTTCACTTTTATCAAAAGCTTCATCAGAGGAGATATGGAGAAGAAAGAAATTCTGGTATTTTATTTTCTTTAATTTTCATTGGTTAATCAGGCTTCACATGCATTTGACTTGTTAAAACAACATTAGTATAATTTATAAAAATTATATAAAAGTGAATCATGTTAGATTGGAACCATACTTTTTCTCTTTTTATTCATTTTGACTTCTACAGATACACTCCATCTGAGAATATTTAAAGACACACACACACACACATATATATATATAACAAACAAATTTTGTTCAAATACTTCTGACCATATCTGTCATTATCAAGAACTTATTTCAACAGTTACATACAAAAAAAAGAAAAAGAAAAACAAAAGATTGTGATAACACTGAGTTTTTGATAATGAGTAAGACGGTTAAAAGTATTAGAACAAAAACATGACCTTTGGACAGTTTATCAAGTTTTGATTTAGTTGTAAAATAATTTATTCAAAAATTGGAAGCTACAATAAAAATTTAAAACAATCCTTGTTGGTTGAATTTAAGAAAATTTGCTTTTTATATATATATATATATATATATATATATATATATAGGTTTGAAACGGTACAAAAGCGTATTAAGGCATTAAAAACTAGAAATTTTGTATTGTAGGCCATGATAAGTTTAAAACAAAACACACACCAGTCGACCGGTTTCGTCCCCTCTTGTCAGAGCTGTTAACGGGGAATTAAGATTATGAGGAGAAGAAAAAAGTCTGTCATGGGTGACATGAATGAATGGACAGGGAAAAAAAAAAAAAAAAAAAAAAAAACTTATACCAACCAAGCTGCTAGAAGCGCAGAACAGCAAGTCCAAGCAAACAATCTCTTTGTTTGCAAAGAGAAGGCTGCCTGGACCTGATGTAAAGCGACTCCAAGACCTTAAGATGGAAAAGTGAATGTGAACTGGCCAAAACGGAAAACCAGTTCACACTGAAATCCATTGCACAAGTTGGATTCTTTATAAAATGATCCGCAATCGAAGACCCATACGTGTTACAAATGGTATCGCCCAAAGAAAATTTTTTATTCAGTATTATAGCAGGTACATGTTGTTTAATTCTAACGTCCAACCGCTGTGTCGTTCTGCCTATGTAGTCACATCCACAACCACATTTGAAATAGTAAATGACAGAGTTAATATGGTGTGTGTGTGTGGGGGGGGGGTAGAACATCTTTACACATAGATGAAAGTATGGACTTAGTTTGAAAGAAAACACGAATGTTTGCTGCAAAATAACACTCACGTGAACTACATGAAATACGCTTGGCGAAGGATTCACTAATCCTACCCAACCACGGTAAACGAAGATAGACTGGACATTTACCCACTGAAGCAGGTTTGATTTTGTTGAAATATATATATATATATATATATATATATATATACATGTATGTATTATATAAGTACAGGTAATAAATCCACAGATATATAATCCAAGTGGATCCTAGTAATATAAAATATTAAAACTGATTCACAAAAAGAGCTCAATGTATTTATTATAACAGAGCATATAAATAGCATTATACAACAAAATCCAAAATTACCTCATATGGGGGGGGGAGATCTATTTCAACCGTCACTCTTATTCAACTCTGATGTATAGACTGAGTTTGTATCAGAATTAGAAATTTAGCTTTGACAAGTGTCAAAAAATTTATCCATTTATTTATGTTTCAGTCAGAAGAAATGACCGAGACGGTGGTTAGGGGAGTGTGGAAGGTATAAGGCTTTAAGGGAAGGGGTCTTATAAAATTAAACCTGGATATTAACCTTATGACATTAAATTGGGGTTATATGAAGGTGTTAATTTTAAACTAAAAGAGGGCTGAAGAGGGAGTTTTTAAAAAAATTTATATATATATATATATATATATATATATATATATATATATATATATAAGTGAGCATAGAAGTCAACACTTAGGGCGACAGTCTGTATCATGCTAGATGCAATCAGTTGCTTGACGATTGCATCTAGCAGGAAACAGACTGTTGCCTCTAAGTGTTGGCTTCTATGTTCACTTTTATATTTACACACGCTCTATCTCTGATATTGAACAATTTATCCCATAAATATGGCACATGTAAAGATTATATTTCTTTATATATATATATATATATTGAATGGATTATTTAATCCAAAATTATTTCCTATTATTAAATTCTTGATCTAGGCCAGTTATGGATTTTACAAAAATTATTTTGTAATTAATTTTACTGTTTAAGAAAATAAAAAAAACAGGGATAACAACTCAAATATGTATACCCACTATATAATAAAATCCAAAATCACCTCATATGAGGAATAACCTATTTCAGCAGTTGAAGATATTGGTCATTTAACTTATCAACCTCGGTGTGGACTGAGTTTGGTCAGAAATAGAAATTTAACTGTGAAAGCTAAAAACAGTTGAAAAATTAATACAGAATTTATCCAATTCAATGTTTCAGTAAGGTGAAAGGCATGAGGCAGGGGTCAGGGGAGAGTGGAAGGTATTTGTCTTAAATGGAAGAAGTTTTATAAAATTAAACCCAAACATTTGAAGAGTTAGAGAGGAGTGAATATTATGGAAATATAGTAGCTAATTAAATTAAACCTATATTATGGAAATTTGAATTTGTTTTTATGTCGACATTTTAACACTAATTCATTCCTTTGATTCAATAGCTGGATTTGATTATTGGATTTTATTATTCTAATTCTTTCTTCTAAACATAAGTCACACTCATCTCTAAGACTATTAGGAGTATGTGCAGAATCTATCATCTTTCCAACTTTCTGTGAGCTCAAACCTTTCTCCTTCAATTCCCCCAAAAGTTTGGGAATTGAAGGATAAAGGTTTGAGCCCACAGATAGTTTGAAAGATTATAAGTTCCGCATGTACTCCTAATATATACATACATATATATTTTGTGTATTTAGACAGCAATCTTTCTTTCAAGCACATTTCATTGAATACGACAGCCAAGATGCATTGATTTAGTATTTTTTATACAATTTCTCATGTGATCTAATAATTTTTTTCTTTTCAGATGATAAATTATATAAAAAATACTGTTCAATGTTCTGTTTTACTGAGTGTTTTTGGCTATACATTTAGCCATTTTCAAGGATGAAATATTTTAACTGTTAAATAAGAAATAGTTTGTTGCAATGAAAAATGAAAACATTATATAAATACATACACAGAGATTTGGCTATGGAAACCAAATCTCCAAAACCATCTAAAAATAAATTTCTTTTAAACCACAGTGGAATGTGAGCTGCTCTCCGGTTCAGAAAGCTGAATTTTAACAAAGATGATGAGCAATAAGCTTGAGGGAAAATATATGAGGAGGCTTAGGGCCATACTTGGTGTATCATTCAAAAGACAAACAGCTCTATGGTAAAAAGTAAATTGTGATGGAATCACTACAGATTAGAAGACAAATTCATAAAATTTATACTCAATGACTCAAAGTGCAGTACTAGATTGGCATCTAGGTGTCATCATTTTACAGTTGAAATGTAACTAAGTTCTATGCTAGCAGTTTCTTCTATTGTAATTCACATGTGGAACTCTCTTCCAGCTTACCATGAAAGTATTTATAGAAAAGGCATTGAGAAGCAACTTTATGGTGGTGGGAAAGTGACTGAAGCTGAGATGACAAGACCAATAATATTCCCAATTCGTTTTTGGTTTTTATCAAGAATCTCTAAATATATGACAGGAGCACTGGACCATATTTGGCAGCAATATTTGAGGCATGGATGAAATCTAGACTTATTGATATACAAGAGATTCTAACTTGAAACAGTGGACCTAGCAATGGATCTTCAAAAATTTAAATGCAATATCAATTGTTACCTTCTGTATTCTTAATTCTTGTTCATTCATTGTCCTTTCTTCTTGATAGTATATTTTTCTCATATTCTCTAACACTCAGTAACTCTGTGCATCTCAGTGGCTTTATTACCTTGTTTGGGGTGAAATGATTAAAAAAAAATAAATAATTTGAACAAGGAAAGAAAAGCTGTTAAGTAACATACTCTTGTGGGGCCAGAGCACGGAAAATAGAAAAGAAGGAGTCCAACTAACGAATATGCAGATCAGAAATGATATTGATGTCAGGAGTGAAGAACTAATGCAGATTATGGGAGACATAGAAAAATGGAAGAAATTAGTCAATGTTGTAAGAGTTCCTGATAATACTTTTATTTCTTTTGACTAATATTCTTTTATTTTGACATTTTATATTTGTTATATACTTACGAATGATAATGGATATGTTCCCATTCACATAAATAAAGTAGTAAATACTGTAAGTTGGTCTGCAGTCAGAGATTTGTCACCAGCAGTGCTGATCAAACTTTCTGCCTCTGGGCAGAGGATCTCCAGATGAGGCTATGTTGAAGGACAGAGTCTCATCTTGGGAAACAGGTACCCGACCCCATTTTATACAGGGTCTACAGGGAATTTTTGGCCAAGCCTACAGGCTCGGATACCCCACATTAAATTCAGCCTTGTGTCACATTTGGCCAAGTTGGACGGCTGGGAGATATCCTGCAGTTGGAGATTCATTGTGGAATTCACTCGACTCACATCTAGCAGTTGACTATTTCTTCTAAGCACCACTGGTGATCATATACATGTTGTTCTTGTCCTAAATATTATCATTCAATTACCAACCTTTGTGTGATTATTCTGTTTAGTAACCTTCCCTAGGTTACAATATTTTTTGATCATCTTCAGGAATCTTTATACTTACCAGCCTTTTCTGCTTCATCTGCTGTAATTCTGTTACCTGTAAGAATAATTTCCATTGCTTTGGATTTTCCAACAGCTCTTGTCAGACGCTGGGTACCTCCAGCACCTTAAAAAAAAAAAAAAAAAAGCTCTTTGTTAGCTCTTGATTGCAATAAATTCATTATCACAAATCTTTTCCCATCCTCTTCTATAAGAGTTATGGTTATTTGACAGGTGTCATTTTGAAGCAGAGGAGGTTGATTCTTCAAACAATATAGAATATTCTGGTGCAGTTATGGGCTGCATGCAGCTCATTTAGCTCTCTGGATGGCATGCCTAATTTCATGAGGAAAACATTTATTAAAATTTAGTTTGTTTCATTTTCCCCTTTTTCACTCACACTCTTTCATACATAATCATTGTTTATACATGTGATTAAGTAGAACATTTCTTGACTCTTACAATCTTTTGTTGAAGGTGTAGTGACAGCAACAAATAAATTACTAAATAATGTACAATCCTTATTACCAGACTATGTAGTAGTCTGGAACCAAAATAATTAATAATAAAAGAAAAATCAAAAGTTAAGCAATAAAAATACTTTAAAATACATAGAATGGTAATTAAAAATAAATAAAGAGAAAGCTTATAAAAAAATAGTTAAATAAATATAGAATACTCTTATGCTGCATCCGAACAAGCATTTTACTGCAAAATGAAACAAAAATCAGAACTTTCTTCATTTTTCAATGGCCAAATGAGGCAAATGTCCTGAACAGTTCTCTGATAAGACATGTTACAGATAAGCGAAACTTCTTTATTTCTGTATACATATATGTTCTTTAAAATATACAATGATTTCTCTGAAATGTATACTAAAGCATTTTATTGTTTTTTGTCTGTGATTATTTCATTGTATCTCATAAATGATTTTGTCTGTAATTTTATAACCCAGTTGTAGGCTGATAATACCCTTTTAATACCCATAAAATACATATATAAAAAGACCAACACATTACCAGAAACCTACAACAAAGGTAATATTTTCAGCATTTTAAACCATTGGCAATTTTTCACTAAGGAAGATCATATGTGTAAACATCTTTTGCTTTAAAATAGGGAAACTTTCATAATAATTTTTTTGCTGGAGAAGAAATTATTTTTTTTTTTATTTTAAAAAATATTTGCAAATGAATAAATTAGAAACAAATGAAATGCAGCAGCATGTGTTAATGACAGTCATCAGTGATAATATATCAAGACTTCAATTTTTTAATGATAAAAAAATCTTTTCTCCAAAGATAAAGTGAATTTTCCCCAATTTCTAAAGCAGATACTTATGCATATGCTCTTCTGTAGTGAAAATGGGGTAACTTCAATGAAAAATTATCTTGAATCTTGTGTCCCGCCTTATGATGAGCCATATTTCGTGAGGCCCTCTGCTCAGAAAAGGTTGCCTGTTCTAGTGACTGGTGAGTAATCAACATTTTTTTTTCTAGACCAGTGTTTCTCAACTGGTGTTCCCCAGAACACTAGGATTCTGCAAGAGGTTGTTAGGTATTCTGTGAGAAACTGTGATAAATATGCTAATGCATTTTTGAGTCACTTTTTTAAAAATTTTATATTCATAATTTCAATATACATGACACGGCATATTGTTGGAAAATCCTTGGTTATTATAATCAAGGCTTTTAACAAAGTCTATATGACATTAGTGCGAAACTGCCTTCATTGGTCAGGGGGTAGGACCTGTACATGGTGGATTCGTGTATCTTTGAGTAACTCACTGGAGTACAAGACGTATGCATGGTGTCTATAAATTATGTTTACTATATGAACTATGATAAAAAATATAAAAGAATCAGATATTAATAAAGTTATATAATAATTTTTATGTAGGGTTTACCTGATACATATTTCAAGTGTGGCACAAGGCTAAAAAGATTGAGAAAATTTGATCTTGATATTAAAAATAACTGTTCACTTTCCTCACATAGAAATGCTTTACACACAGCACAATTACTGTGATAAATAGGCTAATGCATTTTTGAGTCACTTTTTTAAAAATTTTATATTCATAATTTCAATATACATGACACGGCATATTGTTGGAAAATCCTTGGTTATTATAATCAAGGCTTTTAACAATGTCTATATGGCATTAGTGTGAAACTGCCTTCACTGGTCAGTGGGTAGGACATGTACATGGCAGATTTGTGTATCATTGAGTGACTCACCTGAGTACAAGATGTATGCATAATATCCATATATTATGTTTACTATGTGAACTATGATAAAAATATACAAAAGATATTAATAATGGTATATAGTAATTTTTAAGTAGGGGTTACCTGATACATAACTATTTCAAGGGTGGTACAAGGCTAAAAATGTTGAGAAACACTTATCTAGACAGACACAAAAGATTTTTACAGTTACTGCAATTTTAAGGTTTCATAATGTTATAAGATTTTTAGCTTATTTTACTTCTAAATAGTCTTGTAAATATAACTTGTAAGTATTAGTGTGTTCAGAAAGCAATTACATATTTCACTACTATGAAAGAATAACGAAGGAAACCGTCAAGAATTAGTTTGTCTTCTCTTCTATCCAACAGTGTGTCACTTATAGTGCATTTCAGAGTTTCATTGGGCAAACTTGCAAAGAGGGAATTTGGGTTCACTATGAGCTTTTGCTTGAGGACCAAATGTTCCACCATCTGTAACATGGTCATTCTGTGTCAAATCAACAGGGGTCTAACCATTACTGACACAGATTTTTTCAAATTTGGTACACTTATTCTTGATAGTAACTGAATGGTACCTATTTAACATCTTGTGGTCAAAGGGTTCTTGATATATGACCCTTTAACCCCTGGAAAAAAAGTGAATTTTGGAAAATAGCCACAATAAACTTTTCCAAAAATTTTAAATTAGAAATTTTTAAATTTCTCTATCTAAAAAGTCATAGAAATGTTAAAACAAAAAAAAAACAAAAACAAACATTGTAGCAAGAACACAGCAGTGATTTTTTTTTTAAGCAGGTAGAAACTAAAAAATGATCATGAAAAGATATTTGTAGATATTACCAGGAATGGTGCCAAGTAGAATTTCTGGCTGTCCAAATTGTGCCTTATCAGAGGCATAGATGATATCACACATCATAGCAAGTTCACAACCTCCTCCAAGCTGTTACAAAAGAAAAGATAGTTTAATAAAGTTTTCAGTATAGAATGAATATTTTAAAAAATTTTAAATTCTTTTATTCTTTTTACTTTTAATTATTTTTAATGTTGAAAGAAAACATTTTCAGGATTAAATATAGGAATTTAAAACTTGTGTGGTTAGATGTTAAGATTTAGCATCTTTCAGAGACTGAACATTAGAATCTAATCATTTTTTCAATGTTTAGATATTTACATAGTGACAGAAAAAATAATTTTTTTTTTTTGCTATAAAAGATTTATTGGGTGTTAGTAGGATATAAAATAATATCAGAACAAAATTGGAGGTAAAACAAAGTGGCAAAGTTATTCAAGTAATGTGTTTTGTCTCTTTATAGTAGGCATCTTCAGGTCAGAATGAGAAAGACAAACCTGTGTGTAAGGAATGCGTGTTGGAATCTGAAGAAACAAGTAATAAATATCCTTATCAGATGATATGGTAAGAAAGATTTTTTTCTCTTCCCAACTCTGGATTGAAGCTGTTAATGCTTGATGGATTTGAAACTAATTCACCCTGAGTAGATCTGTTTTTCTCTATTAGTTCATATTACTGCATTGTGCTACTAATGTCTTTGTGATGATCGGTGATATTGTATGAGTCTGATCTGAGGCTGATTGTAGAGAATTGATTCATTGCAAATAATTACAATAAAGAAATTCATGTTTAAACATTTACTTAGAAACTGAAACAACACACTGCAAAAAGCTCTTTATTATTATTATTTTGATATTAATTCTTTGACAAAACCATTTTTTCTCTGTAAAGTTTTACAGTTAAAATTCTATATTTGATACTACTCTACTCTCCATCTTTTCCACCATCAAAACCATTTCTCAGACCTTAAGGTAGCTGGTAGGTTAACTTGTATTCAGATACTGTAGACCATTAGTAGTTGTACATAACATGACTTTTGTGATAAGGAACATTAAATGTAAATGAGTGGGGTTTTAGATACCATCAAATGAAGTACATTTTAGAAATGATTTACAACTAAAACAAATCAGTGATTAAATATGATCTTGTAACAAAGTAAAAAATACATTTTTATGAGATCAACTTTTTAAAATTTGCAGGAATATTAAATAGACACAGACCAAAATTGTTACTGGCAGAGATCTTTAACCCTTAAATGACAGGAAAAGGTTGCATGAACTTGAAAAAAAAAAAAAATCTATGAAAAATAATTTTTTTTCAAGAGTAGTTTTATGCTTCTTTTAAATTTAATTATGTATAAAAACTACAAAAATTATATTTTAACTGCTGATTATGAAAATAAAAGAGAAAAAAGGAAATCAAAATAATGCTAAATTCCTAAATTTAATATTTTCTCACAGTCCTTGAAGTGTTCCATGCATTCTTGGCATCATTTTTCTCTCCTTTTCCTCTTTGAGAATTACACAAGCCGACATGGGCTCATTCTTCCAGAATTACACAAGCCGGCATGGGCTCATTCTTCCAGATTTACACAAGCCGGCATGGGCTCATTCTTCCAGCTTTGTTTGCAGACAAATACTCCAGGAAATGATGTAATCTCATTAATCCTAGAGTTTCTAATTAATCCTTTAGACTTGAACCATGAATGAATAAATGAATGATGCCCTTATCATTGGAAAAAAAACGTTTAAATCATCAATTGATGAGATTCACTGAAACATCATTTGATGATACCCACCATTTAAGGCTTAATGTGTTTTGATATTTATTCTCATCTTCAGATTAGCATCAGTAATGCTACTTGTAAAATTCTTAAGACATATTTTACTTACAGCATATCCATTAACTGCAGCAATGATGGGTTTTTTGGTTTCTGTTATGCCGTCCCAATGATGAAGGAAGTTGTCAGAAAACACTTGTGAAAATTGCTGATCCTTCATTTCTTTAATATCAGCCCCAGCTTAATGGGAAAGGGAAAAAAAAAATCAAATAAAACATATTTTATTTATGTTAATGTTTTATATATAATTATCATCATACAAGCATATTATATATATATATATATATATATATATATATATATATATATATATATATATACACACACACGATTTGGTGTGATCAACAGGCAACTTACCTGACAAACTAACACAAAAAATCTCAAACAAGGTAAGAAAAACCAAAAGGCAAATACCTACCTGTACAGTAAAGTGCTCAACGCCCTGACTACAGACAGATCAAAAATACTTCACATCAGCACTTAAAAGTCATATATAATTGCCATTGTCTTATGTCAAGATGATAACTATTTTCAATTTAAACTACATTGACAGCTCTCTCTCAAGTTTTATTGAAAGCTGAATTTAATTAAAGATAGTATCATTAAGTGATTTTACAAAATAAATGCCTATTTTTCTTGGTCATTTCATTTGAAACACCTTCAAATTTTGAAGATTACATAAGATCTCTGACCAAAAAAGGGAGTTTTTAATGAAATGACTAAAATTTTGTGATCTCTCTGAAAAATTCAGAGTTCACAAGAATTTCTACTTTTATGATCTTACTGTAAAACAAACACACACACACACACACAGAGGGTGAGATGGGTAAAGTGTCGCTATTTTATATTTTTAATTTTGCACATGCGCGTTGTTTTGGATTTTGTCAACTAGGGTCAGTTGGGCATGGTCTGTGAGAAAAAGAGCACCATGATTCAATTCACTCTGCCAGAAATATGGAAATGGCATTCTGTACTGCTTTGCATTTGCATTGGAAGCTCCAATATGAACATTTCAGAGTGTCTGGGTGTCAATCTGAGGACAGTGCAGAGTATTCGGAAAGAATTAGAGGAGTCTAATGGTGACTATGAAGATGTTTGGAGTTATCACTAGTGATGACGAATTTATGCCTCCATTTATCTTTCCATAGGGCCTCAGACTCAACATTGACTCAATCAAGTGACTCGAGGAGGTAGTGTTGCACTGGGTCAAGAGGGTGGCTGCTGGAAGACCCTATGTCTGGCAACAGGATTTTGCACCATGCCACACAAGCAGGAAAACCCAGTCATGGCTGTCAGACAATTTCTGTGACCATATCCCTCATTACATCTGGCCACCTAACTCCTCAAACTGCACCCCGCTTGATTATTATGTGTGAGGTGCAGTTGAGTGAGAGACCAACAAAACTCCTTGTAACAATGATTATGGCAGCATTCACCAACTTAAACAAGGAGATCATCGAAAAAAGATGCAGGAGATTCCAAAGTTGTCTGGAGTCCGTTGTTGAAGCCAATGGCAATCTTATTTAAGAAATTTACTCTTTTTAGTATTTCAAGATATTTTTGTGTGATTTTGGAAAATATATCTGTTAAAATCAGATGTCAGTGTTATTTTCCTTTTTGTGCAATTCTGATGGCAATTTATCCATCACACCCTATATTATACAAATATACGCACACATTATACAAACCCAAATTGTATATATTACACACAAATATACATACACAGTATATAGTACGCATACACACATACATACAGATTATATATTATACAAGTTAATGTCATTCTCAAGAGTGAACCTTTTGTAAAAGAATTTTTCCACTTTAGTAATTGTTAGATTATTTTTGGTATGGATGTACTAAAAGAAAATTATTCTGATATCTTGCTTTGACTGATTACTGTTTAATACTGGAAGAGTATTATGATATTAATCTAATTTTCTATCTCCCATTCAGGTAATATAAAAAAAATAAAATTATTCATTTTACTAAGTTTAATAAAAGCGTATAGAATAAAAAAGTATATTCTTAAACTATTGGTTATATAAGGTTACAGAAAATTTAGTTTTAAAAACTGGTCTTCCACATTTCTTTAGGTTTTATTTTTACTTTTCTCCATGCTTTTTAGGACAGTGGAAGAATGACTGTATTTCTACTGTGTCCTTTGACCTCACAGGATAGCAGGCATAAATAAGACATTATTTTCATTTTGTTTTTAAGTAAACAATAAGCATTACTTTTCAAAAATCCAGTTAATCCTTAAATTAACCAATAGAACTTGAAACACCTCAAGAACAAATATTGGATTTTAAAGAGAATTTTAAATTTGTTGTTTACATTTTTCGTATACAGTGGTGTCTCGATAAGTTGATGAGTGACAAAAAAATTATTAATATGACACCATGACTGGTGTCAAAGGTTAACTGGCAATCTACTTTTTATTTCTAAAGAATGAAAAATATTTTCATGTTAAAAGAATGTAATACCATAAATTATCTGGTTTATGTAACTTATGGAGTATAATGTGAGAGGTGAAATTGTAAGCTTGGATGGGATTGGTCATTAGGTATTAGGCCTGATTAACCTAAGTGTTAATTTTGATAAAGGAATTGTTCATTGAAATGAGGGACACAAAGCAGATTTTAATAGGTCAGGTTTGTTTGGATCAGGGATATGACGCACTTTCAGATAGAATTGACAATGACACCTGCGATAATCAGGTCAAATTAGGGTGAGATTCTGGAACATGGAAAATATTCTACTGAAGGTGGATATGGGCAATATAAGGCTACCGTTTTTGATTGGCCCTCCAATGAGAGAGGCTGGGATGTGGTTTTTTCATCTCCCCTCCAATACTTATGACACAGGGCCATTATTTTGATTGGACCATCAATCATATTGGGTTTCTGGGATATTTCTTTCCCCCATTCAAGGCGTTTGGCACAAGACTACTGATTGAACATTATTGGCTGGCCAATCAGAGCAGTGTAATTGGGGTTTGCACCCCCATAAAAAGCAGTTGCTGAAAGAGCAGAGAAGTAAGATTGAACAGGTCTCATAAGGTAGTAGACCAACATTCTCCCTGTCAGATGTCTGTAGTGCCTAAATAAGCTAAAGACCTGTTCTCTGCACTGTTTTTTTTTTTAATTCCCTCGATCAACTGCCTTCATTTAAACAGTTGAGAATTCCTTATATGAGTAAACTTCTACAAATCCCATATGTTTATGTATCCCTGATCTTAATCATAGTACCATAAATAAAAGTTAATATTTTTACACTTGTTAACGAGTGTTTTAGAAGTTAATTAAGTTTAATGGCGACACCAGTGATTTTAGTCTTTCACAAGGATAGCCAAGACAGAGCGCAGTCAAGCCTGATCTTTGACAGTTCTTTACTGATATTCCTGTGTATACTGAAACACAATGTGTGGCACAGAATTGGTGCAGGTTGGGCTCACACAGACCAGAATAAGAGTGGCATTCAGTGAAGTACACAGCAACAGGATCATACTATTGCTATAAAATTGCCTGAAAAGTTTATTTATACATGGAAATTAATTTTTCTTTTTATACAGATTAACTTTAGACCATTATCTTTCAAATAGAACCAAAATTTAAGTTCAAAGACAGTATTTAAAATGTGTTTTTTGAGGGTTTTTTAAAAGTTGGTGGTGATACCTAAAATAAATTTAATAGTTTTAACAATTCATATACTGATTCCATGAATAACACTTAGTTTGGCAGAAGTAGCCCAATAGTGACAATTTATACCAATGTTAGTATTTACCATATTATAATTTTCAAAGGTGAAGCTCACCCACCCCCAACAAAAAATATGGTTTGCTTAGGAAAGAGGGACTCATATTTATAGAAATAAAGTATGGATGCCTCCTTTTTGTGCACTTAGTTTCATTTTTTCCTTTGTCATTTTTTTTTTTTCAAAATAATTATATTTTTATTATACATACTTGTTTCTTCCTTATATTTATTTCAAAATACATAACTGTAGCAAACCAACAGGTATCTATTTATTTATTTAGTATAAAGTCATGCGAGACAGTTTTCCAGTCATCTGGATTACTTGGTACAATGACACACCCAGTTGTCTCTTTGCCTGTCAAGTAGTTGCCAAACATCCAAGATATTTGTTTATAAATAAAAATTATAATGTAGTGTAGTGAATTGTATAAATAAATGCGTTATATATTTTTAAATTTACTTAATAATGTTGTTATGTATTATGAATGTTTATTTTTCACAGATTTAATAGCTGGAATATAATATGCAAGTGTTTGTTTATATATGGGGATTGATAGAAACAAATACCGAATTTCATATTAAAAATGCCATAAAAACAGGAAAAAACGGCTCTAGTTCCATAACACCATGTCTAATTCTAATAAAATTTGGCACTGTACTTAGCAGGGGTTCATGGTACAATAGTTTGGTGTATTATGTATTGTTTAAGCTTTATCTTGGGGAAAAAAATTAGATACATACATTAGAATTTTAGTATTATATAGATATACAGAATAAACATATCAGAAAAATGAGAAAAATACATTTATATGATTAGCTGTAGCATGTGTGATGTACCATGTGGTTTGGTTGAAATGAAAATAAAAAAGTGTTTGCCTGGTGACTAAGAAGTTTTCCAGGGTGCCAAGATGAGACATGTCTTGTGACTGCAAGATGTGGTTGAAGAGCAAAAGGGGAGAGAGAGAAGGCTTGAGTCCTTTCCTTTTACAGTCCTTTATAGTGTAGCCTTGTTGGTGGCATGAGAAGTTCCCTGACAGAAAAGGTGGGATAATCCTACCGTAGTGATAATTAAAGGTGATTATCTTTCTTTGGTTGAGATGAAGTCACATGGCTCACATGATGGTTGTTTAGTGATGTTACTTTATACAGTAATGAAAGTGGAATTCAGTCAATTTCCAGGAGTCAAACTGAGCAATTACTTTTTTTAGCAATGGGAGAGGCCATTGCTTCATGTGGATGGAGGCTAAATCTGCTTCACCAAGCCAGTTTCCATTTGGTGTAGCTTAAAAGGATTTGGCAACATTTTCCTATAGAAATATATCTTCACCAGATAGAGAAAATATCTCCAGCTCATAGAACTCAATTAAGAAAAAAAACCAGGATTCACTGTTTCCTAAATATAGCTTCTCCAGCAAACTGCTTGTTGTGTAGATATTTGTTATATTTTCTCTGAATGGGATAAATGCAAATATGTATATACTAGCAGGATGGCCCGGTGTTGCCCGTGCTTGATTCAAAAATCGTATGACTCATACAGCAATTGCTATCACTTGACTTAAAATATTTTTGCCCTTCCTTGCCTTTAAAGGAGTGCCCTTTGTGATGCTGATGTTGCTACATGCCTTACTTCTTGCCTATCTCACACTGCAAATTTTTTCTAAGCTCTATACTAAACATTAAATCTGTTATGAAAAAAGAACTAAACAAAATGAACACAAAACGATCAGCTTTAAAAAAGGACTTGTAACTGGAAAGACTGAATGAAAAAAGAATGTTAACAACAAATACTTTTTCACACCCAACCCAGTTCTGCGGAATCAGAATCAATGTTGAGTTTAAGCAAGCGAATGAGCCAATTGGAATAAAATACCATGCAGATTTAAATTTTTCCCACTTGTAACGAATGCAGCTATCGATTTTTTTGCATGCTAGTTAACATTCGTGTCAGTCAGCTGTTGGCTTTCACACTAGCCAATAGAATCTTCCTGCCTATTCATGGCAGCCAGCTATTGGCTCTCACTCTGGCCAGTAGAAAATGGCCGCAAACTACATGAAAACTGCCGTAGAAGCATGAAAAAAATTGATTATTTCCACTATCGATGGGAGTTGGGGAATGCAAAGTTGGTCTTGGCCTTCCTGCTAACTTGGAGCATGTGCATGTAAATTTTGGTGCAAATCCATCAAAAATTGCTGCCGTGCATTTGTTACACACACACACACACATCCTGCCTTTTATAGATAGAGATAATTTTATGTATGAAATAACCTCTGAGCACAAAATATGTTTGTCATTCCTTTCTTTACAACTATTCCATTCTGTTCATGAAAATACAATGTTATTACATGAATATAATAATGTCCATAATGGGGAAATAAAAAAATGAGAGGATAAATCTATTTTTAATAGCTAACCTGTTATCTATGACGTTATTAGTACCCCATTATTTTTTGAGGGGGAGGGGCAAATTTAGCTTCTACCTGGGTGAGGCAAGGGGCTGTATGAAGTGATATCACTAAATGGCCATCAAGTGACTTATGTAACATCATCTAGATAAAAGGGAGATAATCACCTTTTGTATCCATACAAAGTCTTATATACAAAAAATAAGTACAAATGAACAAGAAAAATATGTATTTAAAATTAAATCAAAAATGTTTAGATAATAGATCTAAAAATAACTTTATAAGAGAATCAGATAAAAAAAACAAAAAAACAAAAAAAAAAAAAAAAAAAAAAACACATAGAATCTTATCTTTAAAACTTAACACCTGACAGTACCCCCACCCAACTTTTAACATCTGATTTCACACCCCACGCCAAACTTTTTATTTTGTGGTGCCGTGCATGTTTATTGGAATAATATCCTACAATTTCTTAAAGAAAATTAAACTGTATTCCAAAAATATAACTTCAACAAAACTACAACATAAAATACACACATCACCTCCTCTAGTAATTATGTCCACACAAATACGTACATGCATAAAAGCAGAGTATCATCTACCATGTATTCAATTGTGAAAGCAGAATAACATATATTTTTATTACTTTAAATCTCCCAAGAAAATTAAATTCCAACATTAAGTAACCCATAAGGTGGTGATATGACATTAAACAAACAAATCAATTAATCAGAATATTAAAGGACTTACCAGCAAAAGCCTTTCCCTTTCCGGTGAGAATAATGCATCCAACTTCAGAATCAGCGTCAAAATCATCAACAGCCTTTTTCAGTTCTTTCATCAGACCATCGCAGAGTGCATTGAGTGCCTTCGGTCGGTTCAAAGTGATGACACCAACATTATTGGCCGCACCTGCCTTTTCAATTTTTATATATTGAAGATCAGTACCTGGATGAAAAAAAAAAAAAAAATTATAATGAATGTAGTACACAATATTTTATTTTTCTTTGTAAACTTTTGAAACAAGTATTTCCAAACTTATTCAGTTTAGTGATCTGTTTGGCCATTGTCTCATTAAATTGTTAATGTAAAATTACAATTCTTTGATAAATTTTAAGAAATAAATAATTTAAAAAATATTTTAGAGAATTTTGAAGAGTAAATAAATCAGCATATTCAGTTAGTTGAGAATGGGGAGAAAAAAAAAAAAAGAAGAGAAATTTTGTTTAGCGGAATCACAAACTCTATGGATTATTTAATGCTGAAATCTAAATATTTTAACACCATTTTATGGCTTCAATGACACAAAAATTGTATTGTTGGTCATTCTGATTTAAAAATGTATTGTTGGTAATTTTACTATAAAAATGCATTTTTATACTTTCATAGTGTTTTGTTTTTGTTTGGGAGTTCACATTTTCTCATAGCTGGGACCCTAACAGATGTTACAACCCCAGGTTGTACTCAATACCTCCAATCCCCTGATCAGAGGCCTTGCTGTCATACCCAGGGGAAAAAATGGATAACTGGAGATTAGTGACACACATTAACAAAAGAAAAGATAAATAATGCTGCATAGTTTATTATATATGGACTTGAGCACTTTGATGTTGTGTAATGGTTAGCAAGCTTGGCTCACTGGATTACTTATGACTGAGTATTGAGTTTGATCATCACTGGGTGCTCCAAACTTTCAGCCTTGTGCTACATCTAAACTACACTTAGTAAATTGCTATTATATATGGATTATGAAGTTACAGATTCTGATCTTGCAAGTGATATATTCATTCTTCCTTTACATAAGCATCTTCAACAGTGTTGACCTCTTATCTTTAAGCATACAATTCATCTCAAATCTTTTCTTCATATACAAGGCGCGAGAGCCACTCAAAGTAGAGGGTTACTGAATGAAGTATGTGATGCAAATGTTAGAGGTGGTGGTAAGAAGTGAAGATTATAAGGTTAGATAACAAATGACCCTTGACGTGAAGAGGTCAAAATTAAAGTGTTCTGGAAGCATCCACATGGGAGTCTGTTGCATAATGTAGCAGTTCTTGGGGGAAAAGTTGTCTGAGTGGCACTTCTTACAATGTGAATATGGAAGAAATGAGGGTGTTTTGACTTTGTGGACAAAGAATCATGTGCCCTAATTTTCAAGTATTTTTAAACCGATTAAAAAGAAGCCTTGTTAGCGGGGTGGGGGAATATCATTCCTCAGATTGTACCTGTTAAGAGAGATAAAAGTCACGGTAATGGCTGAAAGAACCAGATAATTTTCTTATGATCGAACACAATATGTAACCTTAGATTCTGTCATTATCAAGTGACTAGATTAAAAACAAGATTGGGGGTATCAAATTCTGCCCTTGTCTGATGATAACAAATAAACTTTCTCTGCCACATTATGCATCTGTAAATTGCAAGCTATTATTCTGATACAATTTGAATGCTACTTTTAAATTGCTTTGTTTGAGAAATATATTAGCAGCAGCAGTCTCAGAAAACTCATTTTCAGTTGAGTGACTAAGGTCAAAGCTGGGCACCTCAATGTGGGATGAAGGTTACTGAGATTGTCTGGTTGATCATAACTATTCCCTTGTGAGTTTAAACATCACTGGATGTTCCATTCTTGAGGCCAAACTAAGTTAAGTTTAGTAAATAACAACTTAGGTCAGAGAAAGTTGTTGAGAAAGATAGAAATGGTGCTACTATAGTTTTAGACCCTGCAACTGCAAAATGCCATTTCTCATTTAAGTTGTTAGCTTGTCATCAAGTCAAAAGTTACGTCAATTAGCATAGGTTTACGTTCAATATCTTCCTGATGATATATAATTTGAAACAATTACTTAGTTTCAAATTAGAGCTCGTTTGAGGATAAGTTAAATGGTTTAATTACAAGAAAATAGCATCATAAAGCTCACTGTAATAAAAATACTTCTGCATATTTAAAAAGGTTTTAGTGTTTTTAATTCAATATTTTTTATCATTTGAAAAAAAAAAAGAAAAGAAAATAACACTTACTTTATAAGCATAAAAAGGAAAGGTTATCATTACTTGTTGAAACTTTGAAAAAATATTAAATTAAAAAATTACATACAAAGTTTTCTAATAAAAAAAAAAAAAAAAAAGAAGGAGGGGAAAAGATCATTCAAAAATTTTTTCTCAGAACAAAGTAGAATTGTTTTGCTAAGTCAGAATAGTTCAGGTGAAATCAATGAATAAAGAATTAAAAAAAAAAACTCAAAATTTTATCATTTTGGCATCAAGTGACAATGGATTTATGTCTTGTTTAATTAATGTTAGTGCTTCTTGAATTTTATTTTAATCTGGAGAAAAAAAATCGATATTGATTTTCTTGATTGAAACCATAAAATAGCTTCCAGACATTCAACGTACATATCAAAAAATTGTGGAAAGTAAATTATATACCATCATAATGCCATACATTATGTTATCAATTCTCAAGAACCAAAATGTATAAATTTACTTTGATATTTTTAGGTTTTATTAAAATTCTTATTATTGTCTTTTTTTTTTTTTTTTTAAACAAAACATTGTTGAAGAGTTGTGATTTTTTAAGTGTAGCTTAGATGTGGCAAAAGACCGAAATTATGGGGCACCCTTGTGAGGATCAAACTCACTACCCAGTCATAATTGATCTAGCGAGACAAGTTTGCTAACCATTACGCCACGTCCAGGTTCCCACATTGCCAAAGAAGAGTGAAGGTAGTTAAAAAAAAAAATAATAAGTGTCAAAAGAAAAAAAAAAAAAAGTCCTTTCAAGATACCATTTTTTGGCATGCATGAAGGTTATATTATATTTATAAGGTTATTGAAGGTTATATTATATTTATAAGGTTATTGAAGGTTATATTATATTTATAAGGTTATATTTATAAGGTTATTGCTTATATTTTTTCATTGCCTCCAATTATTATTATTTTATAAAAGTAAAACACTTCAAAAATTTTAAATTAGCTTTAATGCAGTGTGATTAGACTGAGAGTTTACCATATTTTTGTAAGATAAAAATAAAACAAGTATGTTTTCAAATAATTAAAAATTAAAATTTGTTTCGTACAGAGTGAATGGAGGGGGGGGGGGTAATGAAAACACCAGTTTTGAAATTGCAATCTAAATCTCCGGTGTCGAGTAAATGAAATGAAAAGAAATGAATATCATTGATTTTAATGTCCGAAATCATTTCTACATATCAAACATTGAATTACCTCTATAAAACTGCTTCACCGAGCCTCATGTTCCGAGCCGTTCTTTGGCTTTGAAAAGTCAACCATCATAAAAAAAAGAAAAGTATCCGAAATGCAATATACAAGTATACATCACCCCATCGCTGCTAATTGCTTCTAGAGGTCATGCCTTCGGTTGAAAAATGACTTAACTCGAAATAACCAAACTATAAACCGCAAATAAACATTCCCTATTGACTATTACAGTATTTATATGCAGGTACAGTATTCTGAATAAAATAATTTCCACTTTATGCTATAGCATTAGCACTTTGGAGACATGGGCAAAAATGTATTCTAAATCACAATTGAAATGTAATGTCAGTGGCAGAGCACAGATGTAAACAAGTCTGAATTCAAAATTGGTGTTGGGAGTAGAAAACAACACACAAATGCCATGTGTCTGCAGGAATTCAAAATAAGAACATTTGCTGAACATTATGCTAATTCTTTTGTTTTTGATGATTTTATGATTGTAGCGTATGTACCAAACATAGTGTCGGGTCAATTCACTAAATGTAGCAAGAACACCAAATATATAGGTACTACTACTACTATTTATATTAATGATTCTTCCATGTACAGGATTCAAGAAATAATAACATCAACTCTAATTTTTTTAACCAATAAATATATATTGAATAAAATACAACAAGTAGCATGAAATAAAATCGTATTCACAATGTAGATTAAAGAGAAGGAAGTTCTTTCCCTTTGACTGTAGATTGTAATCAACTGTTTGAAGAAAGTTCTCTTGTGAGATAAACATTCTGAAATAATTGTTAGAGCAAAGTTTGCATGTGAAAAATGAATAACATGAAGAAATACAATTGCTTGAAATGTGTTGTGAATAAACTGGTTTGAATCAACAACGTTCTGGTTGATTGTGCTTGGCGAAAGTTACAGAGAGAAAATGTAAGTTTGTAGTTACGAAATTCTGTGTCTCTGTGTGCATTAGTATGATGAGCAAGATCGTGGATTTGTGTTGACGGCTGGGATTTTACTGGCAACTTGCGAAAAGTTGCCCTATTTAAGGAAAAGAGGTAGGCTCCCACGGAACGTGGGAAAACTTGATCTACATTAAAAGTATGTGATTGGTTAAAAATTAACCCCAATCACTACACACGTACTAAACAGAACAGTTAAGTATACTCAGACCCAAAAGAGTCAAAGGAACAACTGCGATGGCTAAATTGTCCTATACAAAGGTAGTAGTAATTTATTACCCAATCACAAGCGAATGACTTGGAGTGTATGTGGGTGTGAAAAACATAGTAACCGCTATATGATCACACACGCACATACATACATATATATATATATATATTTTAGTATACATAATATTATTTTAAAATTTATTTAAATATGATGTGTTTATTGTTATTTTAGTGCTTTGATGTTTCTCTAATATTTTTAATGTCCGACATAAACTGTAGTAAAATGACCTCTGTGAATATTGGGCATTGTTGATTTAATCATGTGAGACATGAGGTTAGGCAAACTAAATGGTAATTGGTATGCAGAAATAATTTGGGGCGTTTAAATAGACAATATTCAAAGCATTATGACATTTTATAAGCAATGAAATAGGGTTAATTTTTGTGTTTTTTAAAGTAAGAACTAAAAAGATAAGGTTAACTTTAACTTTATTGATGTTATTTTTTAGAGGTTACAGAAAAAAATAACATTGTTTTGAATAATTTCTTTCTCTATAGAAGAGAAGACCAAAGTCAACAAGTGGATTATCAATACGAATTATTAACTGTTTTTCCTAAATTTTTTGACAGCATTTCAAATATAAACGGTAGATTTTATCAAAATTTCTTTGTTATTTTTTAATTAAGCATATAAATTTACACCTAAATATAACTATTCGGAAAATTTTTATTACATATGATATTTAGCATGGGGCTTCCTCTTAAAAAGCAAATTACCCATTTGAAACAACTATTATTTTTTTTTAAAAAAAATATCACAAAAATGCATTTTTCAACACGACAGTAGTTTTGCTGACAGCTTTTTAAACACTTCCGTGACAGCACGATGACAGATTTTTATTTAGTTCTACGGGGGCTTTAATCTGAAAAAAATAAAAATAAAAAATAATTGAGGAATATAACGCGAACGCCTTTTTAAGTACTCGGTAATCTTAAAAATTTAAGAAAATAGTCACCGTAAATGAATCTAATCTAATTCTAGTGACTTAGTGTTTTATTGAAGTTTGGCTTTAAAAATTTTTTATAAAATCCGGCATATAAAAAAAAAATTCAAAATATTCGGGGTGTTAGAATATTGCAATAAGCTTTATGATTTAGTAAATATAATTTTACTTAGTAAGCTGCGGGGAGAAAAAGAAGATTCTTCGTAAGTGAATAGATTTGACTGGAATTCGAACTCGGCTCTGCGATTCCTCAATCTGAGCCGCTATCCATTTTGACTCCACCGTGTCTTCTGTTAACGCAAGAAAAACAAGATTTTTTCTTAATCAATCAAAAAAGAAAAAAATAATCAATATTAAAAAATACTTTGATCTTTCCTCTTAAAGATTTTGACGATAAAACTGTTTTCATTTTACTTTTTACGTTATGCTGATTTTTTTTAGCGATTTCGTAGAGGTACAGAGTGCTATTTACACTCCTCCCATGACACTGTCAACCACACGATGTTTTCATTCTGTCTTTAGTTCTTTTTCAGTTAAAAAAAAAAAAGTATACGAATAGATTTCCTTTTTTGTTTAATTTGTGGATTTTAATTTTTAAATTATATATTTAATTTCTTTATCTTTCTGACTTTCATTTTAGAAACTTTTGACAGCAGAAAAACACATCACAGAAGCTTTTTAAATCCATGGTATTTGTAAATTAAATTTAATCACTAAAAATTGCAACAGTCCAACTTGTTATTTTAATTTAATTTTACGAAGTTAAACTTAAAAAAAAAAAAATTTAAAATAAGTTTCTTTTCATTTTATAAATTTATCTGTTTTATTTGGAGTGGGGGGCGAAAGTGTAATAGCGCCGAGGTACAGTTCCAGAACATTGTTTTTTTTTAAGACAATCATTTTTATTTTTTTTAATTTAATGACGTTGTCAGTCAAGTGTTTGAAATAGTTGGCCTTTATTGAAAATTGATAAAAAAAAATTGTGCGAGTCTTTAAAATTGAAATAGAAAGAGCAAATTGTCAAGGCATTATTGTCATTTAAAATAAAAAAATCTTTTAGTTTTTTTCACAATAACGAAAATGAATTCTTTTTAAACATTTTTTAAATAGTTTTTTTTGATTGTTTGTTAAATAAATAAATAAAAAGAAAAACAGGCCGGTGCATTTTTCTCTCACCTGAACAATAGAGCCGTGATGATACCGGCAGGTTTACATATTGCTGGAGAATCGCAGGGCTTCTGCTTGCGCATCTAGACAGACCCTTAAATAACTGCAATCCTCTCAAAGCCATTATCACCTTGGGACGACTTATTCTTCTTACGCAGTGTTATTTTATAACTGGGTTAAGCTAAGCCGTTTCTAGCATGCGTGCGTATTTCAGAAACAAGGGCAATAACTCTATAATGAATAGCTGAATATTAAGGACGATAACTCTTGTATTTTGATAGGGGAAATGTATATTCATGTTGATATAATTTTCGTTATCTTAGTGTAACTTTTTAATCACAACCCACAGATCGAATACCCTTCAACTGATAGCGCGAATTTAGATAAAGATGTAACCTCTGAAAAGACGAAAACTAGCATTATCTCAGATCATCTTCCTAACTAAACTAATTCATTGGCGGGGGTTACTATCGTATTCTTAATGCGCCTTCTTGGGAGACATAACTGGACCTTTTTGAAAAAAATCAACAGCAAAAAACTAATCATCAATAGAAAGAATTTGGTTAACGGAGATGACAATTAAAAAGTCACTCTAATCTAAAATGTTTCTCTGAATGAAAACGAAAGTTTTTTTTGTTTTTTTTTAACATTTTTATGAATATTTAGGGCAGGAGCAACAGCTGTGTGAGAATAGTACGCTAACCTGAAACCTGAATAATTCCCTCGCGTCACTTTATTGTAGTGTGGTGGATTTACTCCTAGTTGTGTACTGTAGGGGTTTCCAAATTGGTTATAGGTGGTTATCTTCGGATAACTTCCTTAATCCAAATATACACCAATTTTTGGCCTTCTAAAAATGCATGAGAATTTAATTTGAGAACCACGACTACAATTTATTACAGATTCACATTGCTAGCCGCTTTTCTAATCCTCATCCCAGCTTTTTTTTCCCTTGCTTTCAAATCCAGATCGCAATGCCTTGTTCCTTATCAGAGATAAGGTTCAGGAAAATTTGTCCCGGCTTTCCCGCATCAAAGGGTTGTAGAGGGTGCAAAGAAGTCCCTCAAACAAATAATAAAAAGAAAATACACTACAAATAAAGTAACATAAACTTTTGTTTATTTTGTAAAGAATTATTTTTTTCCTTGTACTAAAATGAAATTGTCCGTAAAGCTGCGGAAGAAAAAGAGAAAGAAAGGAACTGGGAATGTGAGAGGGAAAGGTAGGACTATGTGTAGCGAGCGAGATGAGAGAAAGAGAGGGTGAAAGAATGTTCACTGATACATGATACTGCCTGTTGTGTGAACCGCTGAATCCTCTCGGTGTGTGTGTGCTCGAAACTGTCCGTGTCGCTTTGATGTCAGCTTGTCGCTGTTCTCTCTCCCTTCTGATGAGAGTTTCTACCTTCCTTATATAAGAATGATGAGGCTCCGGGGAGATTAAGAAATGGGTTTCTTATGTCGAGTCCTGATTGGTCAATAAATCCTATTTTTGACCATGTGGTGTGCTTTTCACTACGTGGTGTGAATTAATTTTTATTGTGTGTATGTGTGTGTGGAAAATAAAATAAGAAACAGCACAGGGTTGAGATTAAAAAATTGCGACAAAACACGAATAAAAACAGCAAGATTAGTGCGGACAAACTCTCTCTTTTAGGCGGACGAATAAAGACCAAAACTTCTGCTCGGCGTGTAACAATAAAAGATGAAAGTGTTTATTTACATATACAGAAAAAAATGAGTAAAGGGATAAAGACAATTAGGAGACAAAGAAAGGGAGAAGAAAATGTTCTTTAAGGGAAGAGAAAATATATAGCGGATGTTATGCGTGGAGCCACTCTTATTTTGGTAGATTTATACTCATAAATATGTAGAGTCTGGTCTCGCAAACTTTCGCCGTTTTTCAGCCCGGTTCAGTCTTTTCTTCTTCCTCTTCGTTTGAGGGTTACCTTCTCATTAGTTGAGAAAGAAGTATATAGGGAGAAGTTAGAGAAAGAGAGAGAAAGACAAAGAGTGAGAGACAAAGAGAGAGAGAGAGAGTGAGCTTCTTCTTCCACTTTTCATTGGTTGAGAGAAGTATATAGAGAGAAGTTAGAGAGAGAGAGAGAGAGAGAGGGGGGGGGAGAGAGAGTGGGGGTTAAAAGAAATCGCAAATGTCTTATTTTGATTTGAATTCTTTTTTTGTTTATATATTTTATTTTCATACTTTATTTTATTTTACATTTGCATTCACCACACATTCTCATCGAAAATTTCATTACCTTCTCGTGGAAAATTATTACACCTTCTGGTCGAAAATTTGAACTTCTTCCAAATTTAGCCGCTGACTTTTCTTCTTATATATCTATTAAAGAGCCTTCAGACAGGTCTCATCATTTATATTTACGTGGGTGGAAGTCACCCTTTTGATCTGAGAATAAATACAAAGTTTATATATTTTTCAAATTTGTAAAAGAAATCACAAACAGTTCGCCTTGACCAAATTATTTTTCGGCAATTCTTTTTTTTTTAGCCAGTTCTATATTTAAAAACTTATACACACATGTATCACATCAAACAAATTTATTTTTTTATTAACTGTAAGCGTAAGAGACAAACTTAGACTATTATAATATTTATCTATATACACTTTTTAAAATGAATTATTTATTTTTAATTATTTATTTTAATTATTTTCACGTTTTTTGGCCAAGAATCCATGCTTGTTGCGACAGTTATAGCACCGATGAGTTTGAAAAGGCCTTGTTCGAGTCAGCCATCTTGATTTAAGCATTCGCCTCGGACGATATATAAAAATGATTAGAGAGTTGGTCTCTGGATTCTGTAAAAATGATTCGCCAAACCAAACTTTGATAAATAATTTGAGTGTCAAACTCTATCAAGAGATAAATAATTATGAACAATATAAATTTTATAATAAACATAACATTTTATCTAACAATTTAAGAGAGATTACAAGGAAAGGGAAAAAAAAAGTCTTTTTTGTGTGTTGCGGATTTGAATCAACCCACAACAATGAAAAAGGTGTTTAAATATAAAAATATGATATTCTTATTTTCATGTTTTTAACAATTAAATTTTTCTTAGCGTGTATGACTGTTAAAGTTCTTACAGTATTTGTTTGTTAAAATGAAAAGAAATGTGATTTCTTCGCGTCTATATGTGAGAAAGAAGAGGAGGAAAGCGAGGAGGAAAGTGTAAGTGTCACGTAGCTTGGTTAGGAAGACGAGTGAATGGGTAAGGGAATTTTCTTTTAAGCCTGGTGTCATGAACTGTTGCAGTCTGTTACCGTCTGTATCTCCTTATTCTCTCGTTCGTCCGTGTAGAAACTTTGCTTAAATACCCTTCAAAGGGACCACGAAGCATTTTTTTTATTGTTGGCGGGAACATGTCCTATTGGTTGAAAAATATTCGATATTTATTTTCAAAGCATTAATTTATTAACCAGAAGGATGCGCAATCCACCAATTTAGAAACAATTTTTTATCATTTGGTGTTTGACTGTCTTTGTGTTTATTTCCGTTTTCGCTCAACATGTGAAATTTAGAAAGTTTGTATTTATTTCATGTAGAGTTTGTAAGTAACTTACTGCGTAGATTGAAAATTCGTTCATTGAGCAGCATGTGTTAGATTCTTTGTATGTATGACTTCTGATTGGCTGGTCTGAAACTACTATTAGGAGCGTTGTTAAGACCGCTGTCAAAACAACGTGGTCTGTTTTATGTGTGACTGACTTTCTAGGCAGGCTAGAAGATTTTGTTTGTTGATGATTGCTGCCTTATAAAGATTTAATTTTTATTATTTTAAAAATGTTACAATCATCTAATTGTATATTCGTCTAGGTTGTTTTTTTAATACACGTTCTTTTGAGAGAAGTGTATTTTTATGTAGGCCAGACGGATTGTGTAAAAACTGTTACAATTCTGTATTTTTTCGGCTCAGCGGTTAAAACCCGCCAAAATTTATGAAGAATCTTTTTCAGTTTATGGTAAATGATTTTTTGTATGTATTGACCAATGAGGGACGTTGTCTCAAGCTCTCATAACATCACAGATTGTGTGGCTAAGGCGATCCAAGTTTTTAAAATAAATACAGATCAAGTCAGTAGATACGGAAGAAAACTTTTGGACAGCCATGACTCGGTCCAGAGACTACGATCAAATTGTACTTTCTGTTCAGCAGCCATGACCAGATAAGATAAGCTTTGTGTCAGATCCCGCGAAAGAAGGGCTGGGTAAATTTTGACCAGTGGCCCGAGTGTACGCACTCTGGTTCCCTCATTGTGAATAACTGACTCAGTGGTGAGTCTTTGGTAAATACCGAAGACTTTCAGACAGCAAAGGAACAAGGCAGGTGCTAGGAAATTTGTCCCGGCTATCCCGCATCAAAAGGTTGTCTTTAAAAATTTGCGAAAAAACGCAAGTAAAACATCAAGATTAGAGCGGACAAACTCTCTCTTTTAAGCGCGTACGAATAAAGAAAAAACTCCTGCTCGGTGAGTAACAACAAAAGAAGCAAGTGTTTATTTAAAACATATACAGAAAAAAAAAAGGTCAAGGGATGAAAGGACAATTAGGAGAGAAAAAAAGGGAAAAGAGAAAATTTTCTCAACTTAAAAAAGGCTTGCTCAAAATATTTCTCTGGGCGCCTAAATAGTTCTTTAAGCGATTAGAGATGTTATTGTTAAGGTTCTGATAGATACACTCACGGTTCTTGTAGAGTTGGAAATTTGTTCGCAGATGAAGGAATCCTGCAGCTGAGTGAGTTTTTTTTTGGTCGACGACAGAAGTCCAGTGGGCTCGTCAGAAGGAGTGGTGAAGGGATGCAGCTTTTTGGATTGGTCTTGAATAGTGGACCGACGTTCGTTTTTGACAGCCCTTTTTAGTAGTTCTTCTTTGGTGAAAGAGGTGCTGGAGCTTCCTAATGTCGACCTCACAGACGGTGGGCAGAAATCTCACTGTCGAAATAGGCAAGATTCTCCAAATTTATGGAGTTTTGGGAGGCTCCGATGGATCGTGACTTTTCCCTCCAAAATCGTTGTACAAATTTCCTGACCCCTCTATTGGTCAGAAAACACATTCTTAACTCTGATAAGAATCAGGGCCCTGGGAGACGGTTTCGAAGGTACTGAAAACAGGGTGAAGTGAAGAACCTGTGAGGTTTCTCCCAGACTTCATGGCTCCATGGAAAGAATAATGGTGGTGGAATTCCTTTTTATTTTCCAGCTCTCTCCTTAGTCAGAAAATATATTCTTATCTCTGATAAGAATGAAGGTCTTGGGAGCCGGTTTTGAAATTAAAAAGAGGTTGGAGTGAGGATAGAAAAAATAGCGAGAATGTGAACTTGTGAAATTAAATTCCAACACAGGTCGTCAACAGCAAAGAAGGCATTTGACATCAATGTATGTTTTATAAAAATTTTATTTTTTCAAAACACGGTTATAAAGCATACATACAACAAACTATTTCTTATTTTAACAGTTAAAATATAATCCTTGAAAATGGATAAATGTATAGCCGAAAGCGCTCGGATAAAAGAACTTTCGAACAGTTTTTATATAATTTATCATCCGATAGGAAAAAAAATTATTAGATCGCATAAGAAATTGTATAAAAAAATAAATAAAAGCACCTTGTCTGTCGTTTTCAATGAAATGTGCATGAAGGAAGGATGGCTGCCTAAATACACAAATAATATACAAGCATAATTAATAGTACTTCTTGACTGGAATTAAAGTCTTTACTAAGGAAATATTTTTATCTGAACTCATAAAAAGTTGAATGAACTTGCCGTTCAAATTTTTCACTGCGAGAGAGTTGAAAGAATTCTGTAAAGCTGAGAATATGTTGATAAACTTTTAGCTTCAGAAGAGTTGAAGGAATAAATGTTCCATAATGTTTGTAATTAGGTCTCTGTTGCTTGTAGTTGAATATTCGTAATATGTTGATGCTTGTAATGTTCTGTAATGTTTGTAATGAAGTTTCCGTACGTACGTGTATGTGTGTGTGTGAATATGTTTTCATAGCGTCCATCTGTAAAGTGCAGGGAAATTTGTCCCGGCTTTCCCGCATCAAAGGGTTGAGGTTAAAAAATTGCGACAAAACGCGAATAAAAAACAGCAAGATTAGAACGGACAAACTCTCTCTTTTAGGCGGACGAATAAAGACCAAATCTCCTGCTCGACGTGTAACAATAAAAGAAGAAAGTGTTTATTTACATATACAGAAAAAAAGAGTAAAGGGATAAAGACAATTAGGAGAGAAAGAAAGGGAGAAGAAAATATCCTTTAAGGGAAGAGAAAATGTTCATAACAGAAAAAGGGCTTGCTCAAAATAGTTCTCTGGACGCCTAGACAGTTCTTTAAGCGAATAGAAGGTATAGAGGAGCCGTGGCGGTTATGTTGTTGATAGAAGTCAGACGTAGAAGAAACGCAACTAAGGTTCAGATACTCCTGCCCGCCGGGCCCAACTACATAAAAAGGTTGGACTTTGATTAAGTCCAAAGAAGAAGGCAAAGAAAAGCAAACAAAACACAAGACCGATAATATATGTATATACAAATAAGTTACAATACATGGAAACAGTACAAAGGACGAAGTGTGTGTGAATATTCTGTATGTGCGTGCGTGTGTGAATATTCTGTATGTGCGTGTGTGTGTATTGTGCTTAGCGTGTTTCCACGCTACCCCTTGTTAGCGCCTACATTTCGAGGTTGATAGCTGAAATCCTAAAGGAAAAAGAGATAGAGGTGAAGGGTCAGTGGCTATTTATAGCCAGGGAAGAGAGAACCCTGGTGAAAGGGTTAACGGACTGAAGGAGGAGTTAACTCCGACAATGCCCCCTACCAGATTAAAAGTTGTAAGGAAATGAAAACTTTTAATATATAAAGAAAAAGGTTCGTGAAAGTTTGAATATTGTTCTTGTGAGCGGAAAAGAAAATCTGTCAGAAGTGTGGTTGAGATGCGTGATTCGACGAAAAGTGTGTTGTCGTCAGGGTGCAATCGTTGAAAATGTTTTTCGAAGCAGTGAGTCGTCCGAAAAAATAGTTTGAAGCATGGGAAGCAAGCGGTGGCGTGAAGATGTCGCCACGTGGTGTAGGAAAATGTATGCGCGCGCTTTTTGAGTTTCAGAATGGAAGAAGATGCGAAATGCTATGACCAGTAGCATGTGTTGGAAGAAAGCGGAATTTGCAAGATTAATAGCGACGAATTACGTGCATGCAAATCCTCAGTGATGTCGCATCGTAATGGAACAGTGAGTTGTCCAGAGAAAGTTGTAGATTCATTCCAATGAAACCTGTGTGTCGCTTCCATGTCGGAATCACCAATGTTGTTGAGAGTAAAGGGCAGTGGGTCGCCTTTAGTGGTTTGGGTTCACACTTTATCTGTTTCAGTCCAGAAGAAAACAGTGGCTAGTAGAAAATGGCGTTGTGTTTTCCGTTCGGTACAGTCTTAAGCATGTCTGCTGGGCGAAATTAGGTCAAACGTCGCCGAGAGAAAGAAAGGGTCAAGCAAATATAGACCAATGGGGGAAGAGTTCTCACGTTCGTCTTGAATAGTAGTAATTGTTGTTCTAGTGTACGGCGTGCGTAGGATTCGAAAAGAAGTTTTTCAATGTTTTCTCTATCTGGCCCTCTTTTTGTGAAGGTGTGTATATAAGAAATTGTTTGTTTTTGTACATATATATCGTCTTGTGTGTTTTTAGCAGGAGTTGAAAAATCAAGTCGGGAAAGTCACCACTTGTAGTGGGGCCGAGGCGGTTACCACTTGTTGAGGGTTCATGGCGTGGCTGTTAGCTGTTGTTGATAGAAGTCAGACGTAGAAGAAACGCAACTAAGGTTCAGATACTCCTGCCCGCCGGGCCCAACTACATAAAAAGGTTGGACTTTGATTAAGTCCAAAGAAGAAGGCAAAGAAAAGCAAACAAAACACAAGACCGATAATATATGTATATACAAATAAGTTACAATACATGGAAACAGTACAAAGGACGAAGTGTGTGTGAATATTCTGTATGTGCGTGCGTGTGTGAATATTCTGTATGTGCGTGCGTGCGTGTGTGTGTGTTTGTGCTTAGCGTGTTTCCACGCTATCCCTTGTTAGCGCCTACATTTCGAGGTTGATAGCTGAAATCCTGAAGGAAAAAGAGATAGAGGTGAAGGGTCAGCGGCTATTTATAGCCAGGGAAGAGAGACCCCTGGTGAAAGGGTTAACGGACTGAAGGAGGAGTTAACTCCCTCAAAGGTTATAGAGGATCGTATGTCGGAGTTACCATTATGTAGAGTTTCGCACGTCGGCGATGTTGTTGAGTATAAGTAGATGAATACATGTGGGTAGAAAATTCCTGCTAGCCGGTCCAACTACATGAGAAAGCTGGACTTTAATAAAGTCCAAAGAAGGCAAAGAAAAACAAACACAAGACCAATAAATATATGTAAACAAATATATGTATTAATAACAACAAGAAAGGTACAAGTTACATGGACAGAGTGTATGTGGTGAATATTATGCGTGTTCCCAGCATTTGGGAAACGCTCTCTCTCTGAGCGTTCACATCTGCGAGGTGGTAAGGCTGAAAGCCCGAGGAAAAAGAGAAAGAGGCGAAGGGTCAGCGACTATTTATAGCCAGGGAAGAGAGACCCCTGGTAAAAGGGTTAACGAACTAAAGGAGGAGCTAACACCGACAAGGTTGTTAAGGTTTAGAAACTCTCACAGTTTTCTTCACAGTTCTTGTAGAGTAGGAAAATGTTGGTAGATATAGGAATCCTGCAGTTGAGTGAGTTCGTAGGTCGACGAGAAAGACTTGTAGGTGAAAGGGGGCAGCTTTCAACTAGTCTTTAATTGTGGGATGACGTTCGTTCTCGACAGCCCTTTAGTAGATAGTTCTTCTTTGGTTGAAAGTGGTTCCAAAGTTGACTGGTGCTCTCTATCGCCGACCTTACAGACGGTGGGCCGAATTCTCACTGCCAAATAGGCGAAGATTCTCCAAATTTATTGAGATTTGGGAGGCCCAGAAGGATTGGGGACTTTTCCCTCCAAAATCGTTATACAAATTTCCTGGCCCCTTCATTGGTCAAAAAATATATTCTTATCTCTGATAAGAAACAATGCTTTGGGAGCCAGTTTTGAAAGTAATGAAAAAGGTTGGAGTGAATAAGCTGTGAGGTTTCCCCCACACTTTATGGCAACATGGAAAGAATAATGGTGGTGGAATTCCTTTTTATATTTTCCAACTCTTTAGTTAGTCAGAAAATATCAAGGCTTTGGGAGTCGGTTTTGAAAGTAAGAAAAAAGGTGAGTGAGGATTGGAAAAATAGGCTAGAATGTCATCTTGTAAAATATTGTTCTCAAATTAAATTCCAATACTAGGGTCGAAACGCGATTTCTTAAACAGCTACATTTTAGTAAGCGAGAGAAATCAAAAAGAGAGAAAGAACGAACTTGTGTCTGGTATTTATAATTAACGTAATCACGTGATAGGCTCCGGGAAGGCAAAGACAGATTGTAGTGGAATTGTTTTTTTAGTCAGGTCAGGGACTAAGTCGATGTTAATAGGACGTAGCTAAGAACATGATTTAAATATTAACTGACCGATAAAAAGTGAGAAAATTACCAACGCTCTGTGATCCACTTTTTGCACAGAATTGCACAAAAATTGACATTGATAGAAAAGTGGTAGCAGAATGCTAAAATGTGGTGCGGAAGTATTTGGCACCAACTTGTTTTCCGGATCAAAAAGCTTGTTCAAAACTTTTGTATGACTAGAATTAAATGTTGCCACAGCAGAGTTTGATACATTTTGACAGCGTTCATATAAGTTTTGTCCGTTTAGTCTAACTGAAATAGACATTTGCTCTTTAGAGTTGCCTTTACGTGATTTCATTTTTTTTTTATTTTGTTAAATTAGGGATAATGTTGCTACAGTTCTGCCGCATACGTAGGAGTTGATATTGCATCGTATTTGTAGATAAAGTTTATATGAAGAAAATATAGACGTGTATGAGGTTTATAATAAAGCTCATACAAGTCTATACGCCTTTATTGCATAGTAGGAGTAGAGGTGTCTATCGTGTATTGGCCGCAGATGCCGCTGTTAATATAGGACTCCTTTTAATTCGTTCTTTTTAAATTTTGATGGCTATTTAGCCGGACAGCTTTAGCTAACCTTCCTAATAAAACAATGAACATAATGATTAATATATTTCTAATAAACCTAATAGTAAATAATTATCATAATAATTAGGAATTATACTTATTTTCTAATACAAGCAATTGGAAGAGAAAAGCATTTTACAGGGTGGTCGGAAAGTCTTGTCAATCTTACATAATGTAATTTTCTATTTCAGATAGCTGACACAAGTTCTTGCAAGAAAAAGTCAGACCTTCTCGATGTATGACAGCGTCAGTGAAAGTGAATAAACTGAATCCAGTACATGTGCTTTGTATTAATTGTTCTTCTATTCTTCTCATTACTTTTTGGTCGAGGGGGACAAGACTTTTGGACCACTTTGTAGAGTAAAAAAACTCGTCTGCTCGACAACTCTAAATGCACATGCGCACTAGATTTTATTTTGTTTTTGTAACAACTGAGATTAGTATTTTTTTTTTTTAATTTCTTTTAATCGAAGTAAAAAATAACTACTTTCAAAAGTAATAAAATTTATTTAAAGTAAATTTGACGTTTTACAAGCAAGAGCAGTCAATTTTTAAAGAAACTCATAATTGGTTACTGAGGAAGGGCTGCGGTAACTGAAACATTAAGTAAATGAATCACTTTAAATGAATCAATATTAAAACTGCTATTTCAAAACTAGAAAAAAAACTCTTGTTAATTATTAAAGTTTAATTGAATAATTGGTTACTAAGGTTACCCAGAACAACAGTAATTAAGAAAATAGAAAGAAACAAATGGGGTTGTACTATTTGACTCGATAGAGGGCGCTTTTAGTAAAGCGGTCTTTCGAAAAACTTAAATGACAGAAATGGCGAAGCGAGTTTGTGATCTGTGAAAAGTTCTTTAGGTAATACTAAATAATTTTTAGATTATCAGGAAAAAAAAGCAAAGTTGATGCTTTAAGTTACCGAAAAAAGATCACAGTATATACATGTATATATATATTTATTCTTCGTTGTGGTAATTTTGAGGAAGAATTTTAAAAAAGTTTGTATTTTTTGTCCGTTATATGCTTGACAGCTTATTTATTTTTTTATGGATGTTTGTTGATCAGTTTGATATGTAATTTAAAAAAAAATATTACAGCTTTTAATCTATTCCTTTAGTTTATTTAATTTCTTTTTTTTTTTTTTTTCGTTACTATTGTTGATTTTTGACCGGGCGACTTTTTTTTATAAGACTTAGTGTCGTGATCGCCTTATTGAATTTGAAGATATTTTTGCGAAATTTTTACTTTGTAATTTTTATACAGGTTTTAAATTGAGAGAAAATGTTGCTTTCTTTTACTTTTTGTTCTGTTTTCTGATTTTAATCGTAAATAGAAATGAGAATTCTCTGTTTTGTTTAAAAAATTACTGGTAATGGACAACTGATGTCATAGCGAGGAAAGGAGGAAGCAAAAAAAACTGTTTCAACGAGTGTTTTTTTTTTTTTTTTAAATAACTAACAGTTTCTTTTTCTTCCAACATTGGATTTAAAGTTTCTTTTGATTTCTTTAGAAAGTCAAAGTGAAACTTTGATAAGAACCATAACCTCATGAATTAAATTAAAAAAAGAAGAAAAAAAGCAACCAAAGTAAAAAGTTAGAAATTGTTTATAACTTAAAAACCTTTTTCTAACTTTTTTTTTTTTTGCGCACTGATTTTTTTCTTATGTTCATCTCGTTTATTATTTGAAATTTTAACAACAAATAATTGCAATAAGTTTTTATTTTTATTTTTTGTTTACTTAACACGACCATAAACAAAAATCATTAACCAATCATTTTCATTGGGTGTTTTTAAAAAAAAGTAACACATAAATTACGGTTTGAAAGATGTACAGTATAGTACAGTCTTTTCTCTTTTTCTTAAAAAAAAAAAAAACATTTAAGTTTTTTAAAACTTATTTCAATTTTCGCTACTTTTAAAAAAAAAATTTTTTTTTTTTTTTTTTTTTTTACATCATTTTGAAAACGTAACCTTTCATTGATTAAATAAATGATTAACATTAACAACGTCTTAAAAACGCCTTTTTGTTGGTTTTTAAATGAAACAAAAAAAAACACAGTAGTTGAATCAGTGTAGGCTAGGCTAATTTTGAAAAGTTTGAAAAAGAAATAGTTTGATAATCTTTAAAAATATAACAAAATAAAATCAGTTTTTGGTAAATTAATAACTGATTTGCAAAAAAAAAACTTGTTGATATGGCACGTTATTTTATTTCTGTAAAAAAAAAAAAAAACCCTCTCATCATCAGAGTTGTTTCCACTTAGAAGGCACACTGCAAATAGCAAACTAGTGTGATTTCTCATCTTCAGCAAGACTGCTCGTTTCCAAACATTATCCATCTGTTCAGACCAACCTGTGTTTTAATACTATGCTGAGTGGAACTTAGTTGCTGTTTAAGTACACATACAGTTTTGAATTCAGAATTTTCCTTCTCCTACTGGTTGTCGTCCATGGTTGGAGAGTCCAGTCTGACTTGCTCTTCTCTCGTTATAACTGAGGGGGGAATAGATGGATTCATATCTTTCTCAAGAGTATTTATGCAAAAGTGAATATAACCATCACTACCTGAATTTGAATTTGGCTTCATGATTTATCGTCCCAAGTGTTTAACCAGAATTACACAACAAACAATTATGTATTGCTAATAAAAGCTAAATAGTTTCCCTAGATTATCCTGACACACACACACAGAGTCTTTTGCATAAGCTGACAAATGGTATAGTTTGCTCTCAAATATCTTTGGACAATACTTAGCATAGATGTGAGACATTTGTCTCGCATCTATACTAAGTATTGTCCAAAGATGTATATCTAACCACTAAATGTCTTTAGAAAACAAAAATATACTTCTAATCCCTAATGTCTTTAGAAAATGTTCCTCTAGTCTGTTTTTGAGATAAATATACTGGCTGGGTACATCAAAGTTAAAAATTTGTCTTTTATATGCCATGTCTTTTCAGGATGTAAGAATTTATGGTTATTGGTATCTTCCTGTCTTTTGTTTGTCTCAGTAATTTTTGCATTTACCATTCCTCTTTCTCCTTGTTCTGCCATCCAGTCACACACTCATCAGGTAGATTGCTCACTGTTTCTACCTGCTTCTTTTGTCTTAGATATGTCCTGTGAGTGTTAAATTTGCTTGGCCCTCTTTCCTAATGATAAATTTAAGATGTTTCTTTCTGATAGTATCAGTTTCCTTGTATTTTGTGAAGACTACCCCAGCTTGGTTTGCCAAGATGCCCATGAGGTGGTGGTGTGCTTTATAAAATGGATGAACCTATCACACCCTCTTTCTTTCTTTGGCTCCAATGTGTAGCAATGTCAACACACAAGTTTTCGTCTCCACTAAGGAGGATTTCTTTCGTCTGAGCTATTGAACTTTTACACACGTGTGTCACACACACACACACTTCCTAATGGCTAAGTTTTTAATATTTTTCCTTTTCTTTTCAGCTGTGTATACACTGGTATATTATCTCTTTCATCATTTATTATATATATATATATATATATATTTATATAATCTGTTTTGAAATTTATTCCTTTTACTTCTACAAATGATGACACCTTGCCATTTACATGTAAAATTTTTTACTGCCACCCTGTTTAGTTAAGCCAAAAACAGTATCCATAACAACTTTCAGTTTTTCTTAAAACTTCCAAGTTACTTGCATGTTTTGACCATGGTATTTCCAGAATTTTAACTCCAGATGCTCTGAGAATATTTGCTACTATATGATATTGCAGTACTTTTTTTTTTTTTTGATTCCAATGAAATTTTCCTATCTCTTATTACTTTGCTTAGTTTCTGTGCCATGACTTTCTGTTGTCCATTACTACACTACCTAAATTATTAAATTTCTGTACCTCCTCAATTTTGATGTCCCCATTTGTTTTCTTTTTCTTATATTTAAGGAAGATGCTCAATTTGAAGGTAAAAGCTTCTCTTCTTCCAATTTTTGGAATTTTCTTTGTCATCTCTAGTTTGAACCTCAATTATAATTACTAATTTTGTGTGTGTCTTAATTCAGGAGTTATAATATGATATCAATAATCTTAATTTTCAAAATTTCAGGAGCAATTCTGCAGTAGCTGTGATAATTTTTAACTTAATCAATCGCAGAAGCTTTTCATGATCAACCATGTCGGCACCAGCTTCTGTGTTCTCCAGCCCCTATGGCCAACACCCAACAATTGAGGATGCCATCAAACAAACTCCAAGAAGTAAAGCAAGCCCATTTACTACTAAGTATTATACACCATCTCCTCTTCAACGAAATAACAATTTGATAAAGTCCTTATCTTCAGCTCTGTCTTCCACACCTCGTAGCTTAAAGAAACCCATGATCCTCCACACTCCACAAAGTGTTACAAGCCAGCTTGCCTGGCATCATCATTCCACTCCACAGTCACAAGTAAAAAACCCATTTGAAATTGCTCTTGTCAATCAACTTCAGAATTCTTTGGTCAGTCCTGGAATTTTTACCATATCAACCCCAAGCTCAGATGAAAAGGTAAGAGATGACTTGTATATTTTTGAAAATCATTGTAAAACATCAAAAACATTTGCATTGACTGCTTGACATATTAAACAAAAGTAATGTGGCCTCCACTCAGAATGTAAGAGTGCTTGAGAAGAAATATTTTTTTTTTTTATTCTACATTTTACTTCATACTTATTTGTCTGAAATTATGGTCTTGAAGAGAGAAATTTCAGAAATAAAATATTTATAGATTATGAAAATTTTCTGTCTGAATTTTTGGGATAAGGAGCTATTATTTGGATGATTGTCCTCATCTTTGTTTCAAACAAAGATGAGGACAATAATCTGCATGTAAATAAAGATTATGAAAATGTTTATAAATATTTTCAAAGATTCACAGAATTAATCACACTTTTTTTTTTTTTTTTTTTTTTTTCATAAGTAATATGGGTAGACAGCTTATCCTTTGTTGGCAGTCTGTTAAAGAGAAAGTTAACTCTAATTTTAAAATCTGAGATCGGACTCTTTGATCACATCCCTTCATTTCTGGTCAAAAGTTTCATTCTTCTGGGCAGACGAGCTGTGGCTTGGTAACCAGTAATGGTTGGAAGAGGATTCAAGACCTGTCAAGGTTATTTTCTTTGTGTATTTGAGTGTATGAATGTTAGTTCTGGGTATGATGCTAAACTATACTTGGAAGATTGATTTTGAGGAGTGTGGAACCACCTCTTAATTGCTGTTGTTCCCATGTTCACCCTGACCTGTGGTGGTAGCACCTGTTAGGGTCCCAGCTATGGGCAAATAGTGAAACCCCAAACAAAAAAAAAAACTATGAAAATATAAAAAATACAAGTAATTTAGAATTAAAAAAAAAAAAAAATTACCAACAATACGCACATACTAACATTGTAGCGACTTCATCCAAATCTGTTATAAAATACTACTAAACAAGCAACATAAAAAACTTTTGACATTAAGCCATATGATATCCTATGATTTCTTAAATCAAATTGCATTCCAAAATATAACTTTAACAAAACCACAATATAAAGCACACATCCACACAAACATGTATATGCACTAATCCTGAATATCATTTACCATGTATTCAGTTGTGAAAGCAGAATAATGTATATGTTTATTACTTCAAAGCTTCCAAGAAAATTAAATTCCAGCATTAAATAATCCATAAATCTTACTTATTATAAAACGCAGATTGTGTGTGTGTACGTTTATATATTAGATCGGATTTCCTACATTTTTCAACCAATTTCAACAAAACTTCACAGGACTACGTAAAATTACCTTGCGGTGGTTCTGACAGCACTAAAAATTGGAAAAACACTATTGTTTTTGCACGAAATCAATTTGAAAACACGATAAAACATGATTCTGTCGCCAGAATGAAAGGGGGACAACTCATATTGAGTTATACTCATAAAACCCAGGTTGTTTGTGTGTGTGTGTGTGTGTGTGTGTGTGTGTTCGTTTATATATGGGATCAGATTTCCTACATTTTTCAACCGATTTCAACAAAACTTCACTTTTTTGGGGGGGGCAGGTAGTGTTTCTTATTGTCTTGCACACTTTTTTCTTTATTTTTACATTCAGAATGCTTTAAAAATTCCATTTACAAGACAATTGTTTATAATAAAATTCTATTCAATCGATAGACTCATAACGATTGAAAACAATGTTTTTGTTTGAGTTTGGGCTTGACCAATTCATAAAAAAAAAGAAAAAAACTAATTAAGACATGCGTGTCCGTCAACCTTAAGCAATAATCTTTGTCATTTTTATTTTTCAGTCTTTATGATGGTCGATACTTGATCTATCTCTTACTGTTACATCCCCGGGCAATGCCGGGCTCTACTGCTAGTAGTTGATATGACAAATCAATCTGTATAAATGTATAATGCTGTCAAAATGGTAGGTTAGGTTACTTTTTGTTGTTATGGCTGAACCTTAGATTCTTTATTATATAAATATTCACAAAACAAAGATGATCAGAGCTTTTCAGCTAATCTCTTTTTTGACCTCACTCTAATAACTCAATGGAGAAATACTTGCCTTGTTATTTCCAATACCTCAAAAACCAATCTCATATCGTTTCATCACCACTGTTTAGTTTTCACCAGTTATGATGAGCAGTTCCATTCTTGATGAAACTTCATGTATGCTTTGAACATCTACTGGGTCTCAAATTTACCCCAGACTTCAAGTAGAACTCGTATATACAATTCCTTACAAAAATAACTAGAAAAACTGTTGGATTAGATGAAGCTGACACCTCTGCAATGTTGTGTCTTTACAAGAGTTAGATCAGGTCAAAGATGGACTACTGCTGTCGTATTTGTGCTGAAGCTACTCAATCTTAACTTTCTAGCCTTGATAGATTTCAAAATCATTTATGTAGTCTTGTAAAGATCAGTTATTTTTCCACTCCACAGTCTTTCTCACAGAAGCAATGTTGCAAGACTATTGCTATTCTATTGCTAATGTTCAGGTGATCTCCATCCTTTAGTTCCACCAGTTCAGACTTTTAGGTACTCCATGCTACGTCCACACAATTGAATCATCATCATTCCATCTGTATTTCAAATGTGAGAAGGAAGTTCCATTCAGACAACTTTTTCTTCAAGAACTGATACTTTGTGGAACAAGTTTCCACAGGTGTGCTTCTCTGAACACTGCAATCTTCAAGTCAAGAGAATAGGGATTATTGTTTTAATCTTCTTATCCCCACTTAATACCAACTTCTCTTCCTTTCATATTGCACTCAGACAACTCAGTCATCAATAGCATTTTGTTTCTAACTTGTATGGGGTAATATGTGTGTGTGTGTGTATATAATATATATAATGATGGCTGTGATTTGATTTCAAGCAATGTCATTGCTTGGTCCTTCCTCAAATATTGGAAGAGCGGATGTGGCTTTATAGTCCCGCTAGAGCATTACATTCTCTTGCACAGATGTGGCAATGTTGGGCATCATTTGCAATAGTTGTTACATAAATGCCACATAGTTTGTAATGAATGACTTCTCTATGCATGTGGTGTCTTTGATCATTTATGAGGACTACTTAGACTGATGCAACCACATTCATTACACATTAGATTAAATTCTGTGGCAACATTTTCAGGGAAATTAACCCTTTTCATTGAGCTACCAAAGGCTTTGAATAGAAATGCTTCATAAGAATCTTGGCTGTCCTGATAAACTTGTTTCTGTTCTGAATGGTTTTCAGGATGGAATGAATGCATGTATCTGTAGAAATCTCTCTCATCTAGTTCGTGTTGAAAATGGTGTCAAGCAAAGGGATATAACTGTGCCAACTCTGTTTGTGCTATACTTTATGATGTTTTTCTTGATGGCCTTTAAAAGATACTCACAAAATATATACAGTGTGACTGAAAAGTAACTCTCTATTTTATGTATGATGGACTCTCCCGTCTAACTATAATTTTTACAAGACTGGAGAGTCCATCATACATAAAATAGAGAGTTACTTTTCAGTCACCCTGTATATTAAATATTGAACAATGAGCTATATATATATATATATATATAATATATATACTCTCCCGTATATATATATATATATATATATATAATTCCACTCTCCCGAGGTCAGGTCGATAAGTCTCCAGGAAACCGACATCCCGACACCGCACATGAGATTTGATTATAGTGGTGAAGGCCTCGTGCAGGACCAGCCACACTTTTTGGAGGGATTTAATACAGAAACCTGGTGCACCAATGCCACAAGGTTCCCAAACGACCCTCCGCAGGTTTTGAATTCAGAGTTGTCCTTCTCCTAGACCAGTTGCCATCCAAGGCTATAGAACCCAGTCTGTCCTGCTATTTTACCCATAGCTGGAGGGAGATGAAGAGGATTCATACCTTTCCCAAGGGTATTAGCACGTAAGTGAATGTAATGGATTTGACTGAATTAACTCGGCTCTCATGTATTCCTCAATCCAAGCCGCTATCCATTACTCCACCGTGCCTCCATATATATATATATATAAATAAATAAAATGGAGGTGCACTCAGAGTATAAATACTTAGCTTAAAGTTAAATGTCTCTTTAGGTTTTTTTTTTTTTTTTTTTTTTTTTTACTGTACCTTTCATCACCTGAGTATCCACAGAGGCATACTCTACTAATATATGATATCTGTACTATCATTTGATTCGCTCAGCCTGTTTTCTATTTACTCCATAACCATACATTTTAATACATTTTATGTGACCTGAAACTTTGGCACCATATTACTAGGGCATGTATTTAAAGAGCTTTGCTGTTAACATTTTTGTATTGTTCCCAAATGTTGACTATTATTAATTTGCACAAAAAACCTACAATGTCAGTCTCCAGTGCCATTTGTTGGGATCCCCTGATCCCTTGTGAGTCACAAGTTTAAAATGTAGTATTTTAATATGAAATTCTGGATGTTATTCATTACATATTAGTATGATGTAGAATAGTATCTGAACAAAAATGGAGATAATGTGAGAAAATGGAAAAACTTTTACAGACTTTTGCTTACTGTTCAGAATGAGACAAAAACATGTTTTATTGAATGCTATGGCCATTGAAGCCATTAATGTCTTGGATTTGAAATTAACCACATTTACAGCCACACCACATTGGAACATTCATTTCTGTATGATCACTGAAGTTAACTAACGTTGAACCTGGTCATTACTTAGATGGGTGACTGCTTGGGAATACCAGATGCTGTAAGCTTGGATGTGCGGGTGGTGTAATAGATAATGGCTTGGAATTGTTAATCTGAGAGACAAGTTTCAATTCCCATTCCATTTGTTTTATTCATTTGTGTGCAAATACCCATGGGAAAGGCATGAATCTACCTCTTCTCACCCCAGCTATGGGTTAATTAGTAAAACTTCTATCACTAAATCATTATCTCCCCCCCCAATTCTTACAATCTAAAAAAAATATTTTCTGGCTTTTAAAGAACCTGCAAAGGGTTTATAAACTGTAGAAAACGAATCAATCAAAAATATCTGCTTTGTTTAAGTAAGGAATCCTATCCTGTATAATTTCTATCAGTAGAAACTATTAACTTTATAATGATTTGTGAACAGAACTGTAAAAAAAACAACAGTTTTTCCTACTTTTATACGTATATTTTACTTTAGGCTAATTTCCTAAAAGACCACTTGCTGTAGTCTACTTTATTTGAATTCTGATAGCATATTTGACTATAATCATGTAAAAAAAAACATCTATTATTGATTAGTAATACAGGAAACATCGACATTACTAGAAGGCATTTTTCCTTTCTAAACTCAAAGTATAAACTGAAAGGGGCATGTTGAATGTATACGCCACTTAAAATGTCACTGGCATAAGAAAGTTACATGTTTCTGAAATGGTTTTGTGATTGGCAGCACATAAATTTGTTACATCAGCAATGTTCTAAAAGGGGGCCTACACACTCAACATGAACCAACTGAAATTTATTGGATGTCGTAACTAACAGCAAACAGTTTTTCCAGATTTTTTTTATATCATTTGTTAAGTTTGTTAAATGAATTTCCATCATTAATACTGTTTATGAATAAATATATAGATGCACATGAGGTGGTGTTGAAAAGATTTGGAACTGACTTAGGAGAGATTAAAAAATGGAATATTTGAACTTTTGGTCAGATTTTTAGAAGGGGGTCAGATTGAGAAGTTTTCAGTGTCCATTCATATACACAGTGGGCTTGCTATCAGACATTTGTCAATTTTGGAACATTTCCCAAGTGATGTGTTCTATATCTAGTCTGAAGTTAGACAGTCTTAGAATTTCAGAACAGCTCTAACTTTGAACTCCAAGTATTTGTCAAGTTATAGCTGTTTGAAGTTAACCAAAACTCACACGTTTAATGATCTGTTTTTAAATAATCAGTTCTGAAGAGTTGATTTTTCTACCTCCTTTTTGGTAGGAAAATCATTGGAATTTTGTTTAAATGAATGTTATTAGTGATAGACAGGTTGAACTTGGGATTCTTTTTAAAATATGACCTATATAAAGTGGATTTGGGGGCCCTCCAACATAAAATTCAATCAAAATTTAGACAATTTTTGGCCATATCTTACTTGTTTTTGTTTCTGACACTCAACTCCAAATAATGCCAACAAAAATGGCAGACATTTTTTTTTTCTCCTTTTTAGTGTAAGTTCCCAAATATTAAAACAAATTAAATCTTCAAAACGTTAGAAAATTTGTTTTTAGGGAGATATTTAAAATGTACTCATTTCTTTTCATATATTAATTTGATCATTAATCATGTTTGGTACCAAATATCATAAATTAGTTGTATTTATCAGAAAATCAGGATCTAGATTTATTTTTTTATTTTTTTATTCTTTCTTATGCAGAATTCATTTGGGGTACTAACCCCCCTCCCTCAAGAATCTAAATGGGTTAAATGCTAAATTCTAATTCAAGTTCTTTCCAGAAATTTTGGCCCTTCACTGCAGACCAGGCTTTTAGACCTTCACTCCTATTTTCTAGTGAGAAATGTAAAAGTTTTGTTTTAATCTTCCTCTCAAGTACAAATAAACATGCATACAGTTCCATAATTGAGCTGGAAATCATTCAGGGACACAAAACCCATAAATGTTCGCTTGGCTCTATTATATAAGCCAATTGTGACATTTATTTATGCAATATTAAACAACTGACATTATAAATATAATTGGAGCAGTTGTGTCAAGCCTGTGTAATTTATACATGAAATGTTCTTTACATGAAGTTTGTATTTTATTTTAATCTCTATACAGAATAATTCTGAGGCTGGCTGAATCAGTAGTTTTTTTTTTTTTATTGCTGTTATTTATTTTGGTATAGTGTGTGTTACTGTGTATTTTTCTTTTAATAAGTTTGTTTTATTAAAGTGCATGCTTGTAGAATTTTAGGATCAATTTGTCTTTAAATTTTTTGTTTTTTTATTTTAGAAGTTTCACTGGACAATTGATCAGTTAGCCATCTTGCATCCAGTAGAATTTGAAGATAAACTATCCCAATATGCATCTGTGATCAGGTAAGTACTTCTATGAAAAAAAAAAAAATTGTTTTTTTTATTCAGTTGTATTAGATGGCTTGGTAAATGGTTAAATGTGCTCAGAATCCTGTATTTCCTGTGGTGAAACTACATAAATTACCATTCCGTATTAACAGAAGATCTTGAAGACCTATGGAGGAAAAAAAATTCTCTTGTCATTGATCTCAAGTGTGTTGAGATGGTGTTTTTATTTCCTTTTCAACAACTTTACATTTGTCTTAAATCATGTATGAACACTGTTACAATAAAATCTAAGGAAATTGGAGAGTGTGTGTATATATCACAGCTGTTTGAGGGCTCCTATAGCCCCTCTAAACTTAAATAATGTTAATTCAGGTTAGCTATAGTAAAAATTTTCTATCCCAAGTAAAAATCATCACAAAAATGACAAAAGTCAATTTGTCACAGCTTATTTTCTTTGAAAAAATGGAATTTCATTCTTTTTGAGAGGTAAAATATTGAAAAATGACTGTTTTATCATCATCTGTACAAATATCAAGGAAACTTTTGATTTGAACCCCATGAAACTAGGTATTTTCTGAAAGCAAACAATGCTCTTTCATTTAAAACTAAATTTTTTTCAGGGGAGAAAATGTGAAAAAAATAGTGAAAATTTTGCATTTTTTTTCTAGTTCTAAACAAGTTTTCTCCAATAATGGGAAATTAACTATTTTTGAAAAATCAGAAAGCCTAAATCATAATCAAACTATTTCAGGCAAAAAATTGAGAGTTTGAAGGAAAACAACATTCCTAAGGAGTGTGACGGTTACACACCCTGGCCCAGGGTCGAATCCTTTGGTTACGGGCGCCAACTGTGACGTCGCTCCTCCTGGTCGCCTCCTCCTGGTTCCAGCGTGCGCCCAACCCCTTGGTTGGATGATCACCAGCCTCGCCTTTCCCGACTACTTCCAATACCTGGTCACTAAAAGCAACTGTACTGATCTCCGGTCTGTCTACCCACGCTGTGTTTAGATCTTAGACAGGACGGGACCAGCAGGGATTGGGGCCGATACAAGTTGAGTCCGACGGGGTGGCAAAACACAAATAAAAGAGAAAAAAAAACTCACGAGACAAAAGATTGCTGATAAAAAAAAAGGGTAACAACCTTTTATATCCAATGTCCGTTACATAAAAACAAAATTGTTCTCATTTCCCGACCCGCTCTGTGGACTATGGCACCAAGCTTCTATCACACAACCTAAAGATTTCGAATTGCCTACTCTTTAGAATTGTGTATGTCGGAGTGGTTTAGTTCGACACTGGGGCTAATTTCTATCGATCATTATGCAGTTGATTCTTCTCTTGACTTGAGTTGTATTTCTTCTTCTTCAGACTTAGATAGAACTTCTCTTGTCTTCGACTTGGGCTGGATCTTCTCTGCGGCTTTCGAGTAATCTTCTTCTTTGTCCACTTGGGCTGGAAGTTCTCTTGTCTTCGACTTGGGTGGAAGGAGTTCTTGTTTCGACTTGGGTGGAAGGATTTCTTGCCGCAACTCAGCCGCTACTCTCTGTCGTCGGGGCTGAACTCTTCTCGCTGCCGTCGGGGCTGAACTCTTCTCGCTGCCGTCCGGGGCTGAACTCATGTCTTCGACTTGGGCTGGAAGGATTTCTTGTCTGAGGATTCTTTTTGCCCGCAGAGGGGCGAGTGAATCGGGCCTGATGCCCGCTTCAGGCTCTTTCCTGCCCGCGATCCAGCTGCAACTCATTTCTGTCGACTGGGGTCCCTGCTTTTATTGACGCCGCAACAAACCGGGGTGGGTTTGTCGGCGTCAGGGTTTCTCGACAATTCAATAGCGCATTATTTCTGTCTTCCCCATTATCGCTATTGTTTTCACCCCCTACTTCCCTCACAGTGCCTTTGGTGGGGGCGACACCCATCTTTCCCGGTCCTCGTGTGTCAGGTGACCGCTCTCGACCAATGATTCCTGATCGAGCATTTCTCCTCCTCTCTCCCGTATGCCACATGACCGTTTCCGACCCATTGTTATTGATCGAGCATCCTTTCTCCTCTTTTTTTGGGCGTGGTTTACATCGTTTTGTTTTAAAAAACAAAATCCAATTTTGCCCTTTTCGCACGCATTTGAAAAAATGACAATCTTGGCTTTTTTCTCACCTGGGCTCTGTCAAAACAGCCTGCCGCTAATTAGATGTGACTTCAGGAAAGAATATTGGCGCCATCTGTGAGCTGAGACAATCGTTTTTTTTCCTCTTGTTTTTGTCAGACCCGACAGTCAGAAAATCTTAATTATCTACATTGAAAATGTCCCCACTTTATTATCGTGGGTTTCCAATTCTTAATAGGTCAGAATCTGTATACAGTTCCACCGGTCACTCCCTCAACCCAAAAGACACTTTTTCTCCGATTAAAAAAAATTTTGTTTCTATTGTTCTAAAAAGAAATTCCCCTTTCTCCAATTTGACAATGAGTCTTTCCACGCAAAAAGTAGGCTAGGTGCTTTGACCGATATTCTTATCAATCGCCAATACACTGTCATCAAGCCTGGTTCTTTTTCTCCCTCTAAATGATTTTTCATTTCAAATAACAATTCTCTATTGTCTTTTAAAATTCGCCAACACGCAGGCCAAGATATCTTTCTGACACCTATCTTCGCTTATGACCGGGTCATGCATCATCCATCTCTTTTCCTTTTTTTTTTTTCTTTCTTCCTCTTTTCTTTCCCCTTCCTTCTTCTTTCCTTAGGATCGTCTAAGTACAACTTTAGTGAATTATTTTCAACTCAATTATTTTCCGTTTAAAAAAAAAAATCAACAACCTGTTTAATAAACCGAGTAAAAAAAATTAAATCATATTTCTATGAATATTTCTAATAATGCAAGGTGCCATAATCCTCCCCTAACCGATTTGTCATTTACCCGTAAATGACACTTAAACCCAATTACATCATTTAACATGCACCATGCATTTGTCTCATGCAATTCTATTCTACTTTCTAACATGCAAGGGTAATGTTCTTTCCATTTTCTTTTGTTCTACATGCAATGAAATGTTCTTTTCATTTTCTTCTGTTCTACATGCAAGGTAATGTGTGCGTGTGTCTGTAGGTGCAGATGTGTTCACTAGGGTTTGTTCTTCTTGGTCAATGTTTTCCTCTCTGCCGTGGGAGGTTTTTCCGCCGCACGTGGTGGTCTCACGCCAACCTCCTCCATTGGTCTCTCAGCAATTTCTTCGCCAGTCCTGTCTGAGTAAGGAACACCGCTCGAGTTGTTGCATGCTCACTAGACTGTCGTTCGTTAATCTTCTCTTGCTCCTAATCTTCCATATTAATACACCCCCGATGGCTATAACTAGGAATGTACCCATTACTATTGACCAACTTATCGCGATCTGCTCATCGTCTTCCCAAGCTACACCTTCGTCTCCCAACGCACTTAACTTATCTCTTAAGTGATCCATATCGATCTTTTCTATTGGCTTCATTAATACTGGCATCTTATTTAAGGTAACATTAGAGAATCTCTTCACTATCGGCTCCCATAATTCTGTACAATTGACTAAGCCTCTACCAATCATCTCTATGAGTGAATCTTTTCTTCATACCTTTCTTCCATCTGGTAATAGGGGGGCAAGGAGATGGACACCCCAACCGCCAACATCCCATGGGTAGCGTCACCAGGGATAACGGTGGTCTTATTCTTAATGTCCTTGTGGACTCTCCCCACATACCCTAGACAGGCTGATATGTTTCTGTGTGGCTACTGCCCACACCCCGCCTGAAACACTGATAGCTTGTGGTAATGCCGAGTTTGTTAATACCTCTACTTGGCAGATTCTTTTGATTCCTTCCCCTCCCTTCAAACCATTCTAGTATGCACAGTCTGCGGTTACCAGTTTTATAGATAGGGCTCAACGAGGTACAAGTCCCCAGGGTATCATCTCTACACCTTCTAGCTTCTTCAGCTGATAGCAACATGAATTTCGTTCTCCCAATTTAATGCTATGTAGTCTGCTTCCACCTTGTACCTTGCTATCATTCCCAAACCTTGATCTCTTCTGGGGTAGGGAATGGGTAAGTTTATAACCTGGTATATCTCAAGATACTCTCGCTATCTAGTAACGGGACAGATATCACTACCAATAATCGCCTATTTTCTAACAAGGTCACACATCCAAGGGCATTATAGTACTTCCACAATTCTTTAGTGGGGTCCACTGGTAGTCTTAAATGGCGGGGCAATTAACTGTATGCCAAGTAGTGCTTCCTTTAGGTGACCCGGGTTTACTATACTTGGGGAGAGGTGTCCTAATGACAGCATGTCTAATTGTGCTCTCACGTGTTCCAGCAAGGTCGTCAACGACTGACTAGTTTGTCGTACTTTAATTCGTAATCGTCATTAGCTGGAAATATTTTTGCATGAATCCGCTTATTTCCTGTAATTCAACCATTACAGTTTCTGTATTATTAATTACCTCTTGTCTCAATTTCGCCAGGTTGTCTATTAACCAATTGATTCTGGCTCTATTTTTGGATACTTCTAACCTTGTCACATTTAATATCGTCACACTCTCTCTTGCCACCTGGGCAAGCGTCCTCTGGTTTACTTCCACTTGTCCCAGTTTCCTTCTTATGAATTTAACGTCATCTTCAGTTACTGTTCCAAACAAGACACTCAATGCCTTTCCCACAATCGAAGTACGGATCTCCGTTCCCGTCTGCAGTAACTCTATTCCCTGCAGGTAGTTTTGCATGTCTTTCCATTGAGCCTCTATCATAGTGGCTTCTGATTCTAGGGAGTGCAATAAACTAAGATACCCTTTGTGCTTGGGATAATCTTGTCCTACTTTCAATCGGGCTGCATCCAGCTCGTCAGCTCGTTTCCCTAACTTATCTAATAGCGACTCATATGGGTTCAAATCTATCACGAATGCGACCAACCACTTAGACCTGGTTATTATTACTTGGCTTGTTTTTTTAAAAATGGTGTTTTTGCTTGCTTTTCCGGCTTCCGCCATCGTCACCACCAGCGTGGCTATCACCATCATCGTCATCACCAACCCTTTCATCTTGATCATTCCTGAAAGGTAACAAATTCTCTTGTTGTTATTCTTCACAATCACTTAGCCTCGCTCGACTCATCACTCAATCATTTCATAACTTTTCTCTTAGTTCGCTCCTCCCTCCTCTAACTAACCCCTAGCAGACAGAATGGTCTGGTCAGGGTGTGCGTGGCGCCCACTCTAAAGGTCGTACTTCATGACACCACTGGTACAATCAATAATGCCAATGATCTTCTTCCGTCCCTTGTGAGGTGCAGCCCATGACTCCATCCCTCCACTCACATCTACCATAGTCAGCCAATAGGATTTTTGGATGAGCCAGTGTCATTATCTGTCGACACTAAATGCTTCTATTCTGCACAGCCTTTTTTTTTTTCTACTGAGATTTGGGGTTCTTCCCTCTCTGATCTCATCTTCTGAGGTGATTCCTGTTCAACCTCTACCCCTCTTTCTGTGTTTAACTCCCGTCCAGGAGGTTTTTTGTCCTCTTCTTCATCCCCTGATTCTTCTTTCTGTTTAGAGTCTTCGCCTTGAATGTCTTCAATACCTCTCGACTCTGTCTAAACTTCTCCTGTTCCTTATCCTTTCCTTAAGCTGGGAAAGGGGTATTCGATCCTCCTCCTCCCACTCGCTGGGCCCTTCGTCTTGTTCAGGGTGCCTCTTTTTAGAGCCTTCGACTGCTTGATTGGACCTCTTCGTCTTTTTCTTCCTTTTCTTCGGACATGGGGGTGTGATGGCGATCTCACGGGGTCTTCTCTGCACTGACTCAGTCGACGACTGAACATCGCTAATCCCCGTTAACTTAAGTGCCCACTGTTGAATTTTCTTATTATTTGTCCACTCTGCCTGCAATAGGTACTGCAGAGGCTTGTGGTCTGTCTTTATAGTGAAGACCGCACCATTTAAATAGTAGTCCAGTTTTTGGAGAGCATACATGATAGCATATGCCTCCCTCTCTATTACTGGCCACCTCTGTTGTGTCTCTGAGAGCTTATGGGAGAGGAAGTATATCGGTATTTCCTCTGGTATGCCTGGCACTGGTCCTTCCTTATCAGGACACGGCTGGGTAAGTACTGCTCCTACACACTGCTCACTGGCATCCGTGTATAATATCATGGGCTTGCTGAGGTCTGGGTACGTCAGCAGTGGGACGGTTGTCAACTGTTCCTTTAGCGAATCAAATGCTCGTTGACAGTCCTCTGTCCACTTGAACCTAGCGTATTTTTTCGTCAGGGCCACTAGCGGTATGGCAATTCTTGAAAATGCGGACGAAAGCGCCCGTAGTAGCCTATAGCTCCTATAAAACCTCTTACCTGCCTCACTGTCTTAGGCTCTGGCATTTCCTTATGACCTTTACCTTATCCATGTCGGGTTTAATACCGTCTCCGTTTATGACGAAGCCTAAATACCTAGTTTCTTCCCTCAGAAACTGACACTTTGACAATTTCAATTTTAATCCGTGTTTCCTCAACCTTCCCAACACCTGTCCTAATTGAAAAAAAGTGTTGTTCCACTGTCTCCAAAATATCAAGATATCGCCTAAATACGCCATGGCAAAGCTCTCGTATCCTCCTAACACTATTGACATTAGCTGTTGGAAGACTCCCGGGCATTAGCTAAACCGAATGGCATCACTCTGAACTGAAACAGTCCCAGGTGACACGCGAATGCGGCCTTCTCTTTGTCAGCCTCATCCAGGGCTACTTGCCAATACCGGGACCTCAAGTCCAATGTAGAGAAGTACTTTGCCTTCCCTAATAATGCCAAAATGTCGTCTATCAATGGCAATGGCACCGCCAACGGCTTCAAATAGAATTCAGCTTTCTAAAATCTACACACAGAAACGGTGGCCGCCATCTTTCTTACCTACTATTACTATTGGGAAGCTCCAAGGAGAGATCGATCTTTCGATCATCCCAGCTTCCAACATTTCCTCTACTGCCTCTTCTACAAGGGGTCTTTTATGTATAGGTGTCCGGTAGGGTTTTTAATTTCACAGGGGTGGTCTCCGGTGTCGATTTTCATTTTCGACTGTGTGGGTCTGACCTAGCTCCTTGTCTGACTGGGCCACCACATCTCGATTGTCGCTTAACAGACCCCCCACTCTAGTTCTAAATTGATCCGGTGCTAATATGTCCTCATCTAAGATTCCTTCTGTTTGCTCTACTAGCTTCCTTCGTTCCTCCTCGAACCTCACCCGACTCAGAGTTAAATGGGGGAAGCGCCTCCTATCTTCTCCCCTCTCTTAACCTTTTATAGTCTTTTGGGCCTGGTTCACCATCATTATGGGCACCAACTCGGCTGCCTCCACTACCGTTTAGACAGGGTTACCTCGTTATCTTCTAGGCCCTTACCTTCTACAGGGACCAACTGCAGAGGTCCTCTCCATACCTTTTTTTCTGACATTAGCCTACCTTTTCCCGACACTGCGGTCCTAGGAGGTAACTGTACATCTTCCTCCACCACTATGGTTATCTCTTCCTCTGGTGGGCATCCCAATGGCGTTCTCTCTGCTTCACCACCAACACAGTAGGATTAAATTCGATCTGGGCCTTCTGGCTCGGAGCCAATCTTCTCCCAAGATTGCCTCTGTACACAGGGTCGGGGTTACGTAAAAATTTTGGGTGCTTTTCACCCTCCCAATCCTCACCGGGAGCCTCACCATCCCTTTTATCTCCAGGGGGCTCCATCTGCTTGTGTGATCTCTATGTCCGCTTCCCGTAACCTTCTCTTCCATTTCACCCGCCTGTATGTTTCCTCTCTCATCAATGACACACAGATGCTCCTGTGTCCACCAAAGCCCTCATCTCTCTACCACCTATCTCTGCTCTACAGGATAGTTCTTTCTCTTCGTTAGCGAAGAGAACACTTGAGCTTTCTTCTTCCTGGGTCCCCACCTTTGGGTTAACCCAGCCATAGGCGCCGGTAGTAATAAATCACCTTCATTTTTTCATGAGGTGGAGTTCTCGCCCCTGCACCTGGGCGACCCCAGCCGGACCTCTCCCCGGTCTCCCATGGCCGTTTTTAAAAAATACAGTTTCTTTTCAGGTGTCCTGGCCTCCTGCAAAACCAGCACCTTCTTGTTGGACAGCTTGCCGCAAAGTGGCCCGCCCACCACATGTCCAACATTTTGCTCTTTCCCTTTTTAACTGGGTTGGCCTTGCATCTATTCTCGGGGAACCCGTCCTCTATTCAAGCGGTTCACCCGCTCACTGGTCCAAGCTTTTATTTCTCTTCTTAACTGGGCCACCCTCCTCTTAATTCTGGGGTGGCCCGCTGGCTTTTCCCTGGGCCGGTCTCTTGGGCTCCGCCTTCTTTGTTAATATCGGTGGGGCACCCTTCCTCAGCCCGCACCACTTGGCTAGGTGTCCTTTCTTACCACACCTGGTGCATCTGTCCTGATTGAAGTCTGGGGCAACCCCACTTCGTCCGGACATTCCGCCGCCCTGTGGTCCTCGTACCCACAGGTCCAGCAGACCAGCCCGTGTCGACCCGGCGTGGGCTTATAAAAGCCATGCCTGGTCGACCATGCCCCTTCTATTGGGGTCTTCCTCCCATAATTCTGCCCGATCCACCTCTTCCCTTAACCCCTCTGATTCCCACGCTGGGGATCTTCCGCCTACCCCCCCTTTCCAGCCTCCTGACTTGGTATTTGCTTCTTCCCACACCTCTTCACTTTATCCCACACCCCCTGGCTCTCCCTGGCCAGCTCTATTGCTGCCGACAGTCTGAGCGGTCCTTCTTTCAATACGTCGTGGCCATTTAACACGCTCGTCGCTCAAGCGCCTCTACATACAGGTCCGCCAGTTGGGCCTGCATAACCGCATTATCCCTGACCACTTCAGGGAATGCCAACGACTATAGCTTCCCCCTTCCCGGCCCCTAATTCTCCCGGGTTTCATCCCGTAGCTGTGTCAGTTTTAAAAGGGCCCTCATGGCCTCTATGGCCCGTACCTTCGTCGGCCCAATTCTTTGGTTAGCAGTCTTTTATTTCTTCCCAAGACAAGCGGGTTGGTTCTCCAAGAGCCCCTCACGAACTCAGACGCTTTTTCCTTTGTGGCATCGTATGCCAAATACAGGGTTTCTTGGTCCGAAGCTTCGTAGATGGTTCGGCTCTTCTCAAGGATTGCCAGCCAGTTTTTAAACTCCTTCCGCTGCCATCAAATACTGGGACCCTCGGTCCACCCAACAGCTTCCTTAAATCCACTGACAACCCCACCCCTACTTCCTCTTCACCCCCCACTGCTCTATCCGAATCATAGTCAGACATGTCTACAGAGAAAGACAGTCTATGCAGCAACAATCGAGGTTGGGAAATAAAATAAGGTGTCCTACCTTGCAGACGATTCTGTTCTTTTCTTCCTTTGGTCCCGGTCGTTCTGAGTTCTGTCTGAATTTTCAGCAACGGCGGTCGATCGTGGTCTTCTCAGGGTTGAAATCCCTCGGTCACGGCACCACGTGTGACGGTTACACACCTGGCCCGGGGTCGAATCCTTTGGTTACGGGCGCCAACTGTGACGCCGCTCCTCCTGGTCGCTCCTCCTGGTTCCAAGCGTGCGCTCCAACCCCTTGGTTGGATGATCACCAGCCTCGCCTTTCCCGACTCGCCCAATACCTGGTCACTAAAGCAACTGTACTGATCTCCGGTCTGTCTACCCACGCTGTGTTTAGATCTTAGACAGACGGGACCAGCAGGGATTGGGGCGATACAAGTTGAGTCCGGCGGGGTGGCAAAACACAAATAAAAGAGAAAAAAAAAACTCACGAGACAAAAAGATTGCTGATAAAAAAAAAGGGTAACAACCTTTTTTATATCCAATGTCCGTTACATAAAAACAAAATTGTTCTCATTTCCCGACCGCTCTGTGGACTATGGCACCAAGCTTCTATCACACAACCTAAAGATTTCAATTGCCTACTCTTTAGAATTGTGTATGTCGGAGTGTGGTTTAGTTCGACACTGGGGCTAATTTCTATCGATCATTCGCAGTTGATTCTTCTCTTCGACTTGAGTTGTATTTCTTCTTCGTTAACTTAGATAGAACTTCTCTTGTCTTCGACTTGGGCTGGATCTTCTCTGCGGCTTTCGAGTAATCTTCTTCTTTGTCCACTTGGGCTGGAAGTTCTCTTGTCTTCGACTTGGGTGGAAGGATTTCTTGTTTCGACTTGGGTGGAAGGATTTCTTGCCCCAACTCAGCCGCTTCTCTCTGTCGTCCGTGGTGATCTCTTCTACGCTGCCGTCCGGGGCTGAACTCATGTCTTCGACTTGGGCTGGAAGGATTTCTTGTCTGAGGATTCTTTTGCCCGCAAAGGGGCGAGTGAATCGGGCCTGATGCCAGCGTTCAGGCTCTTTCCTGCCCTTGTGGTCCAGCTGCAACTCATTTCTGTCGACTGGGGTCCTGCTTTTATTGACGCCAAGAACAAACCGGGGTGGGTTTGTCGGCGTCAGGGGTTTCTCGACAATTCAATAGCCGCGTTATTTCTGTCTTCCCATTATCGCTATTGTTTTCACCCCCTACTTCCTCACAGTGCCTTTTGGTGGGGGCGCGACACCCATCTTTCCCGGTCCCTCGTATGTCAGGTGACCGCTCTCGATAATGATTCCTGATCGAAAGCATTTCTCCTCCTCTCTCCCGTATGCCACGTGACCGTTTCCGACCAATTGTTATTGATCGAGCATCCTTTCTCCTCTTTTTTCGCGTGGTTTACATCGTTCTTGTTTTAAAAAACAAAATCCAATTTTGCCCTTTTTTCAAAACGCATTTAAAAAATGACAATCTTGGCTTTTTTTCTCACCTGGGCTCTGTCAAAACAGCCTGCCGCTAATTAGATGTGACTTCAGGAAAGAATATTGGCGCCATCTGTGAGCTGAGACAATCGTTTTTTTCACCTCTTGTTTTTGTCAGACCCGACAGTCAGAAAATCTTAATTATCTACATTGAAAATGTCCCCACTTTATTATCGTGGGTTCCAATTCTTAATAGGTCAGAATCTGTATACAGTTCCACGGTCACTCCCCTCAACCCAAAAGACACTTTTTTCTCCGATTAAAAAAAAAATTTTGTTTCTATTGTTCTAAAAGAAATTCCCCTTTCTCCAATTTGACAATGAGTCTTTCCACGCAAAAAGTAGGCTAGGTGCTTTGACCGATATTCTTATCAATCGCCAATACACTGTCATCAAGCCTGGTTCTTTTTCTCCCTCTAAATGATTTTTCATTTCAAATAACAATTCTCTATTGTCTTTTAAAATTCGGCCAACACGCAGGCCAAGATATCTTTCTGACACCTATCTTCGCTTATGACCGGGTCATGCATCATCCATCTCTCTTTCCTTTTTTTTTTCCTTTCTTCCTCTTTTCTTTCCCCTTCCTTCTTCTTTCCTTAGGATCGTCTAAGTACAACTTTAGTGAATTATTTTCAACTCAATTATTTTCCGTTTAAAAAAAAATCAACAACCTGTTTAATAAACCGAGTAAAAAAAAATTAAATCATATTTCTATGAATATTTCTAATAATGCAAGGTGCCACAGGGGTTAAAATGCGGCAAAGTCTGTTGATAATTTTGAATTATATAGCTGCTGGGGGTTAAAAAAATTGATATCCGGACATGGAAATCTTTAGTAAAAGGCGAAAGATTTATCCTCAATTCCTGACCACCAGAAACCATGAGTTATTTTTTTTAAAAAAAGAAAAGAAAAAAAAAAAAATAGTAGTAATAAGGAAAATTAAACCAAGTTGACTCTGACATGTCTGGGTCAAAGGCTAGCCAGCCAGCAATAAATGTCATTGTCAACTTGTAAATCCCACCACTGACAAGATAAGAGCAAAGAGAGAAAAAAAAAAATAAAGATGAAATATTGGTAAAAAGGTCTTGATAGGTTATTTTTTATTTTTATTTTTTCAAACCTATGTTTGAACAATGGCTTGATGTATTTTGTTTTTTAACACCTCGTGACCTAGGTGATGACAACACTTAGCAGATGACATTGTTGCATGTCTTTTGTATTTTCTATCATCAGGTCATATAGTGTTTTGTTTTATTCAATGACATTCACATCAACTTAAAAAGAATGGATTGAAGTTTGAACAAAATTGTTTTAAAGTGAAAAAAGATATTTTTTCATAAAAAAGTGATTTTTCTCAGAAAATTGGCTGTAATTTTTTTAATGCTAACCCCTGAGTGACATTTTTCACAGCCAAATCGAAGATTAATTACCAGTGAATAATTCCGTGTGCAAACAATAGCCGTCTGGATCCTATAACATGGCCCGAAAACATCTAGAAGCTAACTGATTGATTGAAAACTTGTTGCACATTTTCCACGGTCAGTTTCTATTATTTCATCTTGATGTTGTCATTTTCGGACAGCCAAGTCATCAAGGATTCAGGAAAACAGTTTGGTACAGGTTTGCTTTGAGAACTTTACATTCTATGGGGGGTTCAAAATATTACTGATGAATGGGATTTTTTTGCCAAATATTTCGTTCATCAGCATCTTGGATTTTCCTACAGGACAAAATCAAGCCTTTTAAACAGCTGTGATACAGACAGAGATATATATATATATATATATATATATATATATATATATATATATATATATATACACACTAGTTTAAAAGTTGCCCTATGAGTGGCATTTAAGCTAGCTCCTGCAGATGGCGCATTCAGTACATATTAAATTTTATTAAACTTGAACAATACATTTCAAACTATTAACAGTTTTTTTTGTTTATCAAAACAATATAATTTGTCTATTCGGAACTTCTTCCAAAGCTGCACGATAACATTTCTGGTTTTCCCATTCTCAACTCTTGAACAACCAACATAGAGCTGTCCCTGAGAAAAGGCGGCTTCCATCAGATGAGGTCCAGTTACTTTCAGTGATTATCTTTAGGACATTGCATAGCTCACTGGAAACTGAAGTCTTTTGAACTCAAAAGGAAGATCTGGAGGAATTAAAGGGGATTCTTGGGATTAAAGCTCTTTCCTCTTTCCAGTAAGAATCACTGCTTCCATGGGATGAGGAAGCATCTTGACAATTAACCTTGTTACATTACAAAGCTATGGAGGATCCAAATTTCTCAATAGCATAATTGGCACATTTTCTTTTAGCTGTATTTGTATTTTTTTTTTTTTTTTTTTTTTTTTAATGTGAATAAAATCCACACTGACTTTTATTTTGAAAATAGTTTTTACAATGAACATATTGTGCAACCTGTATGCTCTAATACTATGCATAAGGACGTTTCTGTTAGCATGTTTGAAATAAAGAATTATCATTATTGTTTATCTTTCCATTCAAACTAGTATACTTACAATGATTTGGCTGTTGTACTCTCTGGCCTTCTTCAGGTCTCTGTTGTTCTTGATAAACTTCTTGGAATTTTGAATTGAACCATTTATTCAAGTGTCAGCTAAAACATGTCTGATTTCTTGGCTTTCAGTTACTATCGACACTCTCTGTAGTTTTGAATTCAGAGTAGCCTTTCTCCTAGAGATCCTAGTCTACCTTACTATTTAATCCATAGTTGAGAGAATAGATTGCTTCAGGCTTTTCTCCAAATACATTAGTGTGAAAGTGAATATAATAGACCAGTTCCTAAATTGAACTTGATTAGGGATGTGCAGCTAATAGCATAGAAAGTGGAATTGGCAAGCCAATTTCACATTCTGGCCTAGTCTGTTGCATTCATTTTTGAACTAATACCTTTGGGAAAGGCATGTATTCATCTCTTCTCCCACCTATGGGTTAAATAGTATAGCCTTGGATGGCAGCCAGTTTAGAAGGACTACTCTGAAGTGAGAAACATGGTGTGTGTCAATAACAGTTGAAGATGAGATTGAGAACAATAATTTGAACAAGTTAAAGTATAATGATTTGAAAATCACTTACGTGAAATATAATCAAATTATTCTTATTTAATCAAATTTTGTAATATTTATTATCTGTTTCTTGTGAAATGGGTAGCATTTTTTTTTTTTTTTTTTTTTTTTTTTTTTGTTACTTTGGCAACAATTATTTTTCCAACCCCCTTGGAGATCCACCTTTTAGGTTTTCTGTTTTTTCCTCTCTTTCTTTTTTGTTCCCTCCTTTTTATATCAATCAGCTGTACTTTTTATTATTTCTGTTATATAGTTTTATTGTTTATTTATGCTTGTAACTTGTTTGTTTTGTTTTCTTTATTTTATAGCCCCACTCTTGAAGAAAAAGCTCAAAAAGATATTGAAAAATATTTTGCTACACATGTTATTGTGCCTTCACCAGCTGAGGATTCTGTGAAATTTGGTAAGTTATTTTTATTTGGGCTTTGAATTGGTAGACTATCTTAATCAAAGTATTTTCATTCTTAATTTTGACTAATTTTTCTCATTTTGAGGCTAGCTTTTTATCTTGACAATTGGGTTGACATGTTCTATGACTATTAAAGTAAACAGAATTCACAGGATTCACATTGCTTGTTTCAATGGCTATAGAATATAGTGACCTTGTGATTTTTGATTTAAAAAAAAAAAAAAAAAACAATTATAAAGAAAGAGTCGTCAAAATTAATAATTCTTTAATTTTTTAATAGGTAAATCTAAGCTAAGTAGTAAGTGTTGATTTTTGAGAATAGAAAATTGGAATTAAATTTCTGCTTAGGATGTAAACAAAAGTTCAATTATTATAAAGATTTCTGTCTGAATTTCTGCAAAAAGATGTTATTATTTACATGCAGATTATCTTTGGTAACCTATGGAGAGTTCCAAACTGTCCCACAGAATAATAGTGTAGTGGATTAAAGTGTTGGTTTGTGAATTTAGTGACATAGTAATTAGGAGTTCAATCTTGGTGCAGGGTAGTGTGTATTCTGTGGCAATAGGGTGAGCAGTATTAAAAATAAGAACTAGACAAAATATCCCTAGACATAAGTAGTAGAATGAGAATATATCTACCTGCGTAAATAAAGGGTTTAGTTTGGAATTACCTCTTGGAAACCATAATGGCTGAAACATTGTGGTAATAACAACAAAGATGATGATAATAGTAAATAGTGTAAATACTATAAAGATTGAAAAAAATTAAATAAATGTAATCAATTTTATGCATTTAAAAACTTTGAAGTATTTTTTTAAAAAATTTTTTTTAGATAATAATGATTTAGTGATACAAGTTTTACTAACTACCCACATATCTGGAGGAGAAGAGATGGTTTCATACTCTTTCCCCAAGGGTATTTATGCATAATTGAATATAACGAACCCAACTAGAACTGTGCTCTCCAATTAACAATTCTGAGCCATTATCCATTACTTCAACTACATATCCAAGCTTATAGCACCTGATATTTTCAAGCAATCGCCCATCTAGTTATTAACTAAGCTTCAATGATCATATAGGAACCAGTGTTTCAATTTGATAAATTTTCACAACAATAAAAAAAAAAAAAAACATTATTTAAGCTTATAGTTTTAATTTAAATTTTTTTTTTGCTAATAGTAATTTGTCTTGGTATTCCATTTATGCTGAAACAAGAATCTTCGAAATAAACAGTTATTATTCTTACTTTTCTGTAAATGTTTATTGTAGCTAATAATTGTTAGTTTTCTTTATGGCTGTTTTTTAAATTGTGGTGGAAAAATGTTAATGACAAAACAATTTTCTTTTCCTTTTAATAAATAAATGATTTAAAATTTTTATTTAATAAAAATTGTTTTATTTAAAAATATATTCTTATGGCTATTTGAATTCTTAAGCTAATGAATTATTTTAAAAATATTTGATATTCGAATTTCTGATTTTCTTTGTATTTGAGAGAGAGATATTTCTAGCGATGGTTAAGCAGAACTTGACACTTGCAAAGTGTGCGTATTTGTATAGGAAGTGGTAAAAATGAATTCTCTCATTTTAGTAAAATCAATACCTTGACATTTCACATAGAAGTTATTCTACAGAGGTTTATTTAAGTAAACTTTTTAGATCAATAAAATGAACATCAAAAACAATTTCTATCCTAAATAATCAATTTCATGCAAAAATTCTCTTTCAGAAAAAAAGGAAAATTCTTTAGAAAGTGCAGAATCCAAGAAATTTGTTGAAGGTGAGCAATTTGTCTGTTTTTGCTTATATGTATTTAATTACAGTTGAAGAGTCTCTGCATGATTTTTTTTTTTTTTTTTTTTTTCTTTCAATCATAATTTTGACTAAACTTTGTAAGAAAATGATTTTTGTGTACAGTTTAATACAAATCCTCAATGAAAAACAAAAATCAGTGTAAGTTTTTCCATTAATCTAACATCAATTTTGAGTTTTTCTGTAGTTTGTTGTCTATCATATATGGCAGCAGTATACCTTACAAAAAGAAATCTACGCCAACAGAGGACCAGATTGCAATCAAGAGCTAAGACTCCAGCGAGGAAAAGGTCCTGTGCAAATAAAAATCCAGATCAAACAGCAGCCAGGAGCTTCCAATGCTGAGAATATGCAAAGATTTAGGGACTCTCAAGCTCATGAACAAGCCAAAGGCTCAATCAAGAGCCCTCTGCAGAAGCTAGCTTAAATGCCACCAATAGGATGGGTTTTAAGTGTGTGTGTGTGTATTATATATATATATATATATATATGCACACGACTCAGATTCTAAAGGTAAATGTTAGTCAGACAAAATATTAACCTAATGCTTATATTTTCATTAATGCATTACAGTCACGTTTTTGGAATGCTAGGGAGGCTATAATTAATAACAGGAGTAGAGGTTTATCCCTTGTCTCCTGTTTAAGATGGGCTTCCAGTTCCTTCTAAAGTCTTCTCATTTTATTTTACTCCCCTTGAGTCTTAGTAGCATTATCACCTTACTTGGGGTGAATTGATTAAAAAATCTTTTAGCTTTTTATATAATTTTGTTTTTTGTAATCTATACTGGATTTTTTATTTTAATTTTCATAATTAATACTCGAGTTATGGTGGACATCAATGAGTTATTTTTTCCCCTCATTGTTCAGTTATTTTCACCTTGTTATGATATAATTGTTTCTTGTTTCTTCTTGCTATGTGTCATTTTTTTTTTGTTTTTACTTTTAAAACAAAATCACACATAAAATTTATTTGTTCAAATTTTGAACAAACAATTTTTTTTTTTATTTTATTCCAAAGATTGCAAAGTATGTGAAGAATATTGAGTAAGGGAGCAAATACAACTTACTAGTTCTTCAACTCTTCCAAATAGCAATATGAGTTTGCCATTTCAATTCCTTGATCAACTCTGAACAAGATTTTACTTTTTTTTTTTATTTAACAATTTAATTGTATTTTGAAAAACATTTTCCAGAAATTTAGCATTCAGAAAACATGACTAAATATGTACCTTGTTATATGGATTGTAATACAAATTTTAATTCTTTTGTAATATTCTTGTTTTTAACACTCAAAACCAAGTGATTAGAAAGAATATGTCTTGTGACAAACATTGCTTGGCTGGAATTGCTCTAAATGCAGCTCTTAAGAACCAAATGTTACCTCTGTTACAGAAAATAAGGTTAGATTTGAGTTACACATGTGAAAAGAGATCATCCTTATATTTATTCATTATGTAATTTTTTTTTTTTTTTTTTTTTTTAAATGTCATTTGAAATAAAAAAAAAAAAAAATTATGGGATTAATGTTTCTTATTTTAGAAGCTTTTTAAAATGGCTTTTAAGAAAATGCTGTTTGCTGTAAAGGTGTGCATTTTGTTATAAAACTGTGAAATTGTAGGGACTATCTGGATTGACCTTAAAAAAAGATTCTTTTAAAGCTTGTGTCAAATTTTCTATTTATTTTCAGTTGGATGCCAGACAACGTTAAGCCTCCCTCAGAATGTAAATTTATATGACATCTTAGGTAAAGTATTACCTTCCAATAAATTTACATGTAAAGAATAAACGTTTTCCTGCTTATTTTGCTTCAATAACATTTTCTTTATAAAAAATTGCTAAAGCTAAACATCCTTCTGTAAACATTTTAAAAATAATTTCCTACTGTTTAATGTTATTTAGTGAAATTGATTGCCAAATTATTAGTCACTATATGATTTTATATCAATGAAAATTTCAACAAAATTGCAAGTGCTTGAAAGAATAATGTGGGTGGAAATTTTGGAAAGCATTGTTATATATATTGTTGTAGCATACTTACGGACATAATGGGTATGTCCCCATTCACAGAAATACAGTAGTAAATACTGTATGTTGATCTGCAGTTGAAGATTCATTGTGGAATTCACTTGACTCATTTCTAGCAGTTGACTACTTCTATGTGCCACTGGTGAATCTTATATGCGTTGTTCGTGTTCTACATATCATTCATTACCAACCTTTGTGAGATTATTCTATTCAGTAACCTTCCCTAGGTTACAACATATATAAATCTTGTGGACTACCCAGTGGAGTATACGGCCACAAACTCACCACACTAGGCATTCATGCTATGGTTTCTATAGCAAGTATGTTTTATGGGGTGAAATTGCTGCCTCCATGCACATGTTGTCTTCATACAAATTATGCAGTAATTAATTTCCACTATGTGGATATTCTGACATTCTTAAAGAAAAATTGATATTCTCAAAGTCATTGAAAGGATAGATTTACATGGGACCAGTATCTTCAGAAATGGTTTGTAAGTTGTGGGTAAAGCTACTTCTGATGGAAAATTCCAATCACTGTGATGACAGAAGATTTTATTGAGCAATTGATGCAAATGAAGCAGACTTAAAACTGAAAAAAAAAAAAAAATTGAGCAAAGTATCTGAAAATGTTATTTGATGATATAAATGTTAAATTTCTTTCTGAAAATCTTTTTTTTTTTTTTTTTTATTCATTTTTGACTATTTAGGTATTCAGTTATCCAGAATTTTGAATTATCTGAATGTTTATTCAAACCCCTATCCCAAGGTGTCTAGATAATCTATAACCATACAATGTGACCCTTGCCCAAGCTTTCCACTGATCAGACAATGATTCTCGCATTGCATTTAGATCCTCAATCTCATTGGTGTGTGCTGAAAGCTGGAAAAGGGCCTGCTGCATGCTCACAAGGTAACAAGATGAAAGACAGACACCAATGTAAAGAAATAAGAATGCAAACACTATTTCCCATGTTATATGTAGATGTTTTATTCAGGTCTGCTTAGGTAGGTAGGTAACACTGGACAACTTTTATATGGCTCTTATAGATCAGCTCTTCCCCCTATCAACTCCTCACCCATCAGCTACATCCTGACATGTAGCTGGCAATACTAACGGGTGGCAATGTAACCATGTGATGGACAAGCTTTGTCTCCCACCAAGGGCAGACTAGAACCCAGATACACCCTATTTCTGCTTTTGTTGTCACTTGATATCCAAAAACCCTTCATCCTCTCCTTTACTTCCCTGTTCTTCTTCAGTTAAAATGGATACTTCTTAGAAAGCTAAACTTCAAAACTTGCTGGTTATCAAACAGAAACACTCAAGATAAAACTACCCCCGACTTTTTTTTTTATAAATGGGTGTTCATAGTAGGACAATCAAGGAAGTACTATATTGTAATTATTGAGAACTTAGAAGTGAACACATTTGGCAATTAATGTTGAACCATAATCAGCACAATTTTCCAGTTTGATTAGTCAGTTTACCATTGACTTTCTACCCACAATTTTTGCTTGTGACTCCCAATTTTTTGTATTGCCCACCTATGTAAAGAGAATCAGTTTACAATTTTAATTTCTATTTTATTGCAACAGCTTATGTCTCCTTTTTTTACAGGTGAATATATGACTTACAAAGAAAAAAAGCAAGATGGTGATTTTTATACCATGGATTCTTTTAGTACATCTAGTCTTCGTCGAAAGTTGTTTTGTCAAGGATCCCAAGAGGACAGCTTTTCAAGCAACAAAGGAAGGTCTGAATTGTTTATATTATTCTGTCTTCATTGATGTGCATTTTGGAAACTTAGGAAATAGATTTAAAAAAAATATTATTGTAATGAGTACTAAGTTTTGAATTTCACTACTTGTGACTATTGGGGGGGTCATGTTTTTTTTACTTGTGACTATTGGGAGGGGTCATGTTTTTTACTTGTAACTATAGGGGGTCATGTTTTTTTTAAAAAAAAGTGTGCAACTAAGAAGAAAGTCAATTTGAAAATTTAGTAGTAGTGAACTTTTAAATGAAAAGTTCAGTTTGTGCTTTTATGAATCTAAACACTTCTTTCTCACAGGCATAAATTTCTTCAGTCAGGATCAAGTTGAAGACTGTCATTGAATTTATACAAATTAGTTTTTTTTTGTTTTTTTTTTTTTTTTTTAAACTCAAAGAAATTTTTGATTTTATCTTAAGTTTATAGCAAATGAGATTTTTAATTTTTTTTAAATATTTCCAAATTTGAATGTGAGGTGGAGATTGGAACTGTTTGACATTGCTGTTGAATCTCTTTGACTTTGAAAGTTGACCTGTAATCACCTTTTTCTTATTAGTGCAAAGTCTGAGGATGAATCTAACAGTGAAGATGAATTGCCAGCTCCCATTCCAAGCACTCCAGACTGGGACAGACACTTCTCAAAGGTTAGTCATTATCACACACAACTACAGTGAGTTTTTCTCTTTTTAACCTTACACTTGTCCATCTTTTTCTTGTATTCTGTTATTAAATAGTGAGGAATTATTTTATGCATAGCAAATCAATCATTTTAATTGGGTAAGGAAGAACATTTTTACAAATGAGAATGTGAAACCTAAAAGGGAAGATTATGTTTTTATCTCTATCTATAAAAGGCTGTGTGTGTGTGTGTATGTAGCGAATGCACGGCTGCAATTTTTGACAGATTTGCACCAAAATTTACATGCACATGCTCCAAGTTAGCGGGAAGGCCAAGACTGACTTTGCATTTCCCAACTCCCATCGATAGTGTAAATAATTTTTTTTTTTTTTTTTTTTTTTTTTTCCCATGTTTCTACGGCAGTTTTCATGTAGTTTGCAGCCATTTTGTACTGGCCAGAGATTCTATTGGGCAGCGTGAGAGCCAACAGCTGACTGACACAAATATTAACTAGCATGCAAAAAAAAATCAATAGCTGCATTCGTCACAAGTGGGGAAAAATTTAAATCTGCATGGCACTTTACTCCAATTGGCTCATTCGCTTGCTTAAACTCAATGTTGATTCTGATTCCACAGAACTGGATTGGGTGTGAAAAAGTATTTGTTTTTAACATTCTTTTTTCATTCGGTTTTTCCAGTTACGAGTCCTTTTTTAAAGCTGATCGTTTTGTGTTCATTTTGTTTAGTTCTTTTTTTGTAACAGATTTAATGTTTAGTATAGAGCTTAGAAAAAATTTGCAGTGTGATATAGGCAAGAAGTAAGGCATGTAGCAACATCAGCACAGCAAAGGGCACTCCTTTAAAGGCAAGGAAGGGCAAAAATCTTTTAAGTCAAGTGATAGCGATTCGTGTATGAGTTGTACGATTTTTGAATCAAGGACGGGCAACGCCGGGCCATGCTGCTAGTAATACTCTATACTTCATTCATCAGGGTAGAATATGTTAATATTCTTTCAGTATTATAGCAAAATAAACAAAAGTAAAAAATAAACTAGTCCTGGGTATGATGATAAACTACATTTAGCAGCAAGACCTCTGATCAGGAAATTGGAGGTTTTGAGGAGTGTGAAACCACCTCTTAATTACTGTTGTTCTTAGGTCCACCCTGACCCAGAGTGGTAGCACCTGTTAGGGTTCTTGCTATGGGCAACTAGTGAATCCCCAAACAAAACACTATGAAAAATATAAAAATGCATTTATATATATATATATATATATATATATATAAAAACCAAAAATACATATTTGTAGTAAAACTAGCTGACTGCTGCCTCCTCCATTGTCTGGTCCAAGTAGGAATCATCCTACAGTAGTCCATGTTTGGTGCAGGCTTCTCTGTAAGTTCATTATATTTTTGCAGGTCTGAATGATGTAGAGGCTTCTGACAGTGTTCAGCAGCAGACACAGAAAGAAGCACTCCTGCTGATTGGGTTGCACAGTGTACACCCACCCGATGGTCCTGCTTCTGAAGACAGCATTTTCTTCCCAGCCCTTAATTTGTGCTCCTTTCTTGCACTTGTCCATCTATTTTGTGTCCAGGTGTATTAAACAGGAAATTCAATATACAGCAGTGTTCGGGCAAACTGGTAACTTTGGCAAAATTTGAAGAAAGCTGTCAATGTGGGTTCTGGTGTATTCTCAACTACGTTTTGAGCAGTATCTTCTCTGAAATATACACGGTAACCATTTTCAAGATGAACAGCTATCAGGTCATCCCATAAGTTCTGTCCGAATTTTGAATAAAGAAAACAAGTGACCAAATGTTACATTTAATTACAGATTCAATCAACAATGTATTTTCCCTGATTATCTATGACTTCCTTCCATCTATTAACAAGCTTACTAATTCAATTACTATAAAATTCTTTTGGCTTTGATTCGAAGAACTCACAAATGTAAGTTTTAATTTCTTCCTGTGTTACAAAAGCTGTTTCTTCCAAATGATTCTGTAAGCTACGAAACAAATGGTAGTCTGAAGGAGCAAGATCGGGAGAATAAGGTGGATGAGGAATTTTCTCCCAATCTTCTTCGATCTTTTGTGACGTGATTCTTGCTGTGTGGGGTCGCGGATTGTTCTGATGAAACATCACCTCTTTTTGATTCACTAGAGCAGGTCTTTTTTTCTCAAAGCTTGGTTCAAATGCTCTAATTGCTGACAGTATATTTGAGCATTAATTGTTGCATTAGGTGGTAAGAATTCAAAGTGGATTATTCCTTGGCGATCCCACCAGATTGAAAGAAGAACCTTTTGCCCATGAAGTTCCCTTCTCGGCTGTGGCTGGGGTCATTCCCTTTACCAAGCCACTGTCTCTGACGCTTAACATTTTGAAAAAAGATCCATTTTTCGTCGCCAGTCACAAGTCTATCCAAAAAAAGGTGAAACAAGTTGGCTAGAAGAGCAGATGTCAACTTCGATTTGAGGTTGTTTTCAGACAATTCATGAGGCACCCATTTTCCAAGTTTAGGAACTTTTCCAAGTTGTTGAAGATGACTATGAACAGTTGTATGGTTTGAACTGAGGACCACTGCCAATTCCTCAACTGATAAAGCAGGATTTTCTTCAAGGGCTGCTTCAAGAAGCTTTTCATCAAACTCAACTGAACGTCCAGTTCGATCTTCATCTTCAAGGGTGAAATCTCCACCTCTGAATTTTGCAAACCATCTTCTGCAAGTTCTTTCATTAACACATTCCTCTCCATAAACTGAGTGAATGTTTCTAGCTGCTTTGGCTGCTGAGTTTCCTTTCTTGAACTCATAAAGCATTATGTGCCTCAAATGATTCTTGGGTACTTCCATGTTAGCAGTGTTTTAATCAAACAAAATTTAATTTTATTGTTCTCTGAAATAAAATTTGATCAGTTTAAATGCATCTAAACATAAAAATAATGTTCAGCTCCATTAGACTATAATAAAATACTCTTTAAATTTCATTCATTTTAACAAAAAGTTAAAATTCAGACTGAACTTATTGGATGACCTGATAGATTCACCACTGTTGGATGCCACTTGTGGATTTTGAAGCCCAGGATGCACCACATTGCTTTGTCAGGGGAAATATATCTACCCAACTAACTGACAGATTATATATTCTTTATTGGTAGGACTACACATGCGTAGAGCAGAGGGGGTGCTGGGAATTTTAGAATTTTTTTTTTTTTTTTAGCCGAATTGATTTAGTCTTTTTTTTTTTTTCTTTTTCTTTCCATCACTTTTGTAAGTAGGTATTATACACTGTTCATTCCTGACAGATCTAATATCACAGTGTTAAATACCTACTTAAAAAAAGTGATGGAAACCAAAAGAAAAAGGCTCTCAATGAATTTAGCTGATTTAAAAAAAAAAAAAAAAATATATATATATATATATATATATAATGATTTTTGGGGGAATGGAGTGAAAGGTTTAAAAAACATTTCAGTTTTGCTTTTGGTTACAATTCAAATTCATATCATCTGATTAAACCACCGTAATTAAAAGTAAAACTTAATGAAGAAGGGTACGTGTCACATGCTGATTAAGGATCTTTGGATTTTTAAGAAGTCTATTTCCACAGCTAGATTTTTTACACAGAGGGTGTATAGCACCAAAGTGTCTTTCAAATGGGTTGTTATTCCACAGATAACAACAACCACAACCATCCTATGCTTTTTTAAGGGTAGGTTGAAATAGAAACTTTACCTAAGCTATTTGCAAATACGCTCAATTTAAATTTTATTTTATGATTAGATAACTGAATGCATCAAGCCAATTTCTTTGTATTTAATAAATTTGAACCTGGTGAATTTAATGATGAACATGGTGAAATTTGAAACAAGTTAATTTTTTTTTGCAATGTAAACACTTTTTATAAGAGTTATGATTTTGTAACACATGTATCTTTATTTCTAAATTGTTTGCGAGACCAATTATCTCCCTTACTTAAACAGTGATAAACAGTGTTTCGTGTAGACCTGGCAGTGAGCTGCGATCCGGGACTCTAACAGTAACATTATAGATTTCTATAAAAAAAGCAATTAGCCTAGTAATAAACCGGATGTTAATTTAACATGTCTACAAAGTTTAATCAATATTGCTTCATGGGTTTAGGCAGCAACTTGATTCAGACAAACAGAAATTGCCATTTATTTATATATATATATATATATATATATTACCAGCAATACATTTTATCTGTAGTTGAAGGCACAAAATTGTGTACAAAATATTTACATTTTGGCATTAAATAACTCCTAGAGGTTGATGTGTTGTGAAACAAAATCAAAGAAAAACATAAACAATAAAAATAAAACCATAGGGATACACAATGAGTTCATCAATATACCACTTGGTTGAGAGACTTGAATGTGTTTTTAAGCCATCCCAGATCATAAGAAAGCATAGAACAAGTAAATTATTTTTTAAGATGTCATATGTTGTTTAACATTTGCACTTAAATCAGCAGATACCAGGCATTTTCCCTTTTTTCTAACTCTAATAGATATTTCCAAGATTAGAATTGTATTTATTGGTTTTATTCTATTTTTAATCCTTCATTCTCTAATATGCACTGAAAAGTTCAAACTTACAGTCAAATAACATGCTTGTAAATTTGAACAGAATCTTTTGTTTCTTCAGCTTACATAAGGACACCATTTGAATCAATTACAACTAGATTTGCTGATCCCAATTCCTGATACTCCATCTTATTGCATGTATAACAAAACAATAAAACTGCAGTAATCTCTTCATAAAAAGCCTGTATTCTCAATATACTACACTCGTCTTGGGTATGACAATAAACTACATCTGGCAGCAAGGCCTCTGATTAGGAGGGGGGGGGAAATTGGGGTTTTGAGAAGCATGGAACCACCTTTTAATTGCTATTGTTCCCTGGTCCACCCTGACCCAGGTTAGTAGCATGTGTTAGGGTTCCAGCTATGAGCAAATAGACCCCTCCCCCAACAAAATGCATTTTTATAGTAAAATATATTACGAATACAATTTTATAAAAAAATTGTCAATAGGTTTTTATAGCAAAATTACCAACAATACATTTTGTAGTAAAATGACAATCAATACATAATAATTTGCTATGATTAATCTCATTTCTTGGAAAAATAAACAAGTTTTCACTACTCATTTGATTTTCTAAGATTATTTTATTTAAAAAAATATGCTTAAGTGATTATAATTTATATAATTTAATCATGTCTTTCTCTTGAATTAATTATAAAGTTTGATTTTTCATATTTAGATTTCAGCCGATATGCATTATTATTATTATTAAATAACTCATACTGGCCGAATATTGAATAACCCATACTATATGAGTTATTTATTAATAACCCATACCGGTTGATATGTGGCTAAACAAAAACAACCAAACCAACATGAGAAAACTATTTGTAAATACTGAAACCGTCAACATAATGTCTTACCATATGTAGGTTTAAAAATAAATATCTGCACTTGAGTACGTTGATCCAGAATAGTTTTTCATTTTTAATGTAAATTACAGTTTATTTTTAATGAAATTACTATTTGTTTATGTTGAATATAAATTTCTTTTCATTTTGTTTTAATGAGAACAAGTAATCCCTTTTTAATTAAATAATTTTTTTTTAATTTAAAAAAAAAAAAAAGAATATAAATATAATAAATACATATATAAATATAATTTTTTAATTTTCTTTTACATACATATATAAATCCCACTTATTTAATTGCCAAATATAATTTTAAAATTAAAAAAAAAAAAAACTTTAAAAATATATATATATATATATATATATATATATATATATATATATATATATTAATTAATTGATTTAAAATGTTTTTTTTTTCCTTTACACAGTTCTAACCATGTTTCAAAAATGGAAGCTAAAAAGCCACAAATTTAATTTTGCAATTAAATTAAAGACATTAGTTCCATTTCATCCTCAAGTGAATTTTGGAGTAACTTTTAAAATTACTGGGTTTTAAAGACACAGCTAAAATCATGTTTCTATGGTTACAGATAAATCTACTTCGACAAGGGGTGTCTGGGTTTTCCTTATTTTAGCTGTGTCTTTAAAACCCAGTAATTTTAAAAGTTACTCCAAAATTCGCTTGAGGATGAAATGGAACTAATGTCTTTAATTTAATTGCAAAATTAAATTCGTGGCTTTTAGCTTCCATTTTTGAAACATGGTTAGAACTGTGTAGCAGAAAAAACCATATTTTAATCAATTAATTTATAATATTAATGCTCTGTAAATTTACATCAAGCACTATTTTGTAAAAATAAAAATACCTATAAGAACACTGGATTATATATCTTACTGTTCTTTCTTTTTATTATATATATATATATATATATATATATATATATATATATATATACACACACACACACGTTTATGCTGAAAGTATGAAATATATGTAGTTGAATGCGTTGTGGGGAAAATTAAATAAAACCAATAAACAAAAGAATAAGAAAAAAAATTAATTAATTTTCCCATGATGCATCTTATAAAGAAAGCCGAAAGGGTTTCTAGTCACATGTACAATTTTATGACCTCCACTTGCAAAAAGGACACTCTTTCTCTTTTTAATGATATCGTTCAGATATGTTTTAGCACCCCTACACATGAAGAAGTGATTTAGTCATCCCATCCATTCTTATCTTTACTTCCCATAAATTATTTCTGAAAAAAACAGAAATACTCAAGAGACCTTTTAACTTTATTTCAATACAGTCAACATAAAAAGAATGAACGTCCATAGCAGAAACTCCAAGCTTTTGTATGCTTCTTCTATCTTCCTTGTTTACATATTGAACATACACCTTCACTTAAAACATACACACAACCTTGTTAAAATCTACAGCATAATATTGTGTACAAAATATTTAAATTTTAGCATTAAATAACCCATAGCAGTTGATATACCACTAAACAAAGACTACCAACCAAATCAATATGCTGCACAATAAATGAATTAAGAAATTAGCAGGTCAATCAGTTCAAAAATTAATTCAAGATACACACAAGAGGAACATTTCATCATTCTCAATATGTCACCTGTGATTATCCTAGGATAACGGTGTCAACTAGATAGCACTTTGGTGCTTTGGTATGGGATAAGAGTTAGCAATCCAGTCTGGTTTACCATTACTGTCGAGTTGTGAGTTTATCCTCACTGGGTTTCTAATACTTTTGTCCTTGTGCCAAACTAGGCTAAGCTAGAAAAAAAAGAAAAAAAACAAAACAAATGAGGTTGTCCTTGTTCCTCTTGTGTGTATTTTGAATTAATTTGTTTTTTTTAAACTGATTGACCTGCTAATTTCTAAATGATAAATATTTTTACTACTAAACTTATTTTTATTTAACTTTTTCCTACACCTAGTTCTGCAGGTTAAAATTGAATTTAGGGAAAAAAAACAAACAAGCTAAAACACAAGAACAACATCTAAAGTGGATAAGGGTGAAAAATCTTAACTGGAAACCAACTCACCATTTTATAATTATTTTGTATCTACTTATCTTTAAATCTGGATATTAACTAAATGTTGTTTTTTTTTTTTTTTTTTTTTCTTCACAGGATCCTTTATCATCGAGTCCTGTTAATCGTCGTAGTCGTCGTTACATGACTGATCTTTCCTGTGACTCATTTGGTTGTGCACATTCCTCTCCTAATTTCTCACCTATTGGCCCACCATCATCTCCACTTTCCTCTCGATCCCAGCATCAGGGAAGGAAAGGTTCACACATCCATTTGGAAGATTCTCGGAAACAGCTGTTTTCTAGTCCTTGCTCATCACCTGTTCAAATTGTTGATGACTTACCTGAAAGAAACTCCAACTTGATAGGTAGGATCTCTGCTACATATTTTTTACTGCATATTTTTTCTCCCCCTTCCCAGTATGTTTGATGAGCAGTGGTCATAGTATAAATGATAAAACTACTAGTTATATTTGGATTATCCCATTAATCTACTTTTTGTGAATAAACAGCTACTTGGTGTGGGATTTTTGGATGCGGATCTGATGTTTCTATAGAATATTTAACAACAACAAGATGGATAATATAAAGCATAGTTTTATCACTGATAGTATTGGACATTTATTAAACCACACCTTTATCTTGTCATAATTACTGCAATCCAAGCTTCTCTCATGAGAGGCTTTACAAGATCTTAATATTCTGGAAGATGCAATAATTCATTTATCCTCAGAGTTAAAAAAAAAAAACAAAAAAAAAAACTCTGTTTTTGTCATTAAATAGGCAAAAACATTACCTATATCTGTAGATATTATCCAATACAAAAAAAGATTTTTTCCCCCCCAAAATTAATGTCGATTTTTAACAGAAATGTCCCTCATTTTTAGCCATAAGGAAGGGAAATGAAAACAGATCTGTTACATTCAGGGGGAAAAAAAACCCTGTTTTATATAAGATTGTTTGAGTCTGTTGCCCCATTTATGTAACATAGCTCCTACGTCCTCTTTATCAATCATTTGTTTGAGAATTTCACAAATTAATTTGTATTTAATTAATAATATTTACATTTATATTTATTCTAACCATTTGCTTAAATGCTATTTTTTTTTTCTTTCAGATGAATGCAAGATGGATATATCATTAAAAACACCACTATCTTCCCCCAACCAAAAACTGTCAGATTCCCCTGGATTAATATTGAATTCCAGTTTTTTCAAGATGTCACCTTTATTCTCTTCAGTCAAGAAAGAACTGGAGCTCATGAACCCAAAGGCCAAGTGGAGTTTCGATTCTGGGCATGATGTTTCTTTGATTTCTCCTGAGGAAAATCCTCAAAGCCATTCTGCTGGTTCCAGTGTGTATAGTATTTGTGAGAAAACCGAGACCTCTCTTTGTGCTGGCGATGCTGAAAGTGAACAGTTGTGTTGCATGGATAAAACTAGGGCTAATGATACCAAAAGCAACCACAATGACACAGAGGACAAAAACAATGACAATGCATTTAGTGATCTGCAAAATATTACCTCCTCACTCTCTGCCAATTTCAGCATCATTCCCTCAAAACTGGAAGTGACCAATGTTGACAACTCTCGGTATGTGTCGACATTGCAGCATGACACGGGTTATATGTCATATAACACAACGGGTTCGATGCCCTCACGAACAGAAATCTCCCAGTGTTCCAAATCGGCACTTTCAATCTATAACACGTCATCCCAAGAAGTGCAAGAATCCATAATGGACACGGCCAGGTTGCTCTCGGAGAAAGCTTTAGTGGGAGTACCACAATCTAAAACTTTGGGGGGTTTGAAAACCTCAACTATTACCTCGTATGCAGATTCTTTACTTGACTACGATGAAGTTGTCGGTCGGGCACAGCAAGTACTTACCCTGACATCCAAGTTTTGCACTGGGCAGTCGGAAAAGTATCATCAGGTTGCAGAAACTGATCAAAATAAAAGCAGTGATCAGACGGATATGTTACAGTGGCAACCGATTGGTGCTTCAACACCAACTCATAAAGGACGTCATAAATCAGCAAGTAAGTATTGGATTATTTGAAACTAGTAGTACTTGTGAATATTTAACAGTTTTCCTAATTTCATTTCTTTTTTTTGATGAGTCTTAATTCTTAAGTTAATGCTTGAATAAGCTCCTTGTGAGTTCATGACCTCACCTCAGAGGTAGTAATCTTGTAGAGTGCAAACTTCATCTATTGTAAGGACCATGTTTATGTCATCTTATATTGTTTTACATTGTTGCATTTAATAAAAATGTTAAATGTATTTTGGCACCCATTTTATTTCCCTTTAGTACCTCATATTTATTCTTTGGGAGCCATTACAAAATAACAACACAACAAACTCATGATGAAAATCTGTAATCAGAACTTTAATTTAAACAAAATATTTTTTTTCTTCCTTACTTAATGTGTATGCTATCAGATTCATTGATTGTTTAATTCCTGTACCAAGAATTGAACCCTTACCCACCACAAAACTGAGTAAAGATTTTTATTATTTTATTTTTTATTCATTTATTTATTTTTTTTCATTTTAATTTATTTATGATCACTGCTATAGATCTTTTATTTTGACTGATGTGAGTTGAAATTTATTGGGAAAATTATTTAACAACTAGAAAGACCCATGAAAATTTCACTGTTTTCCTATTTGAATTTTCTGATGACACTTAATAATTAAGTTAATTGCTTGAATAAACTCTTTGCGAGTTCTATGACTATAAAATACAAGTTGGGGGGGGGGACTGTCCTATTACATCGTTAAATATTTGATCTTAATAACTTGAACCAAATATTACAATGATAATCATAAATATGACTGCAGGTCATTATTTAAAGAAGTGTTGCAGAATGTAATGGCCAGAGTGTCTCATGGGCGTGGTATTCTGACAGTGATGAATTGCCTTTGTCTGGGTTTTGGATATAAGTCCAAAAAAGCATGAATTCAAGATGTTCGCAAGAATTTTGAAGCATTGATACACTTGGTGCACCCAGGTTTGAGAGACCACACACACAGGGATGCTGAGCCCACATGCGACATGTGTTACCATGGCTACCTCTTCGAATCCAAACTGCCACCACTCTCTTCTAATAAAAATGATTAAGCAAAAGAAATCGTCCTTTTTCATTAATACCATAGTATTGTGGGGACCCAGAGATGACACAAAGTGCAACAGAAGTAAGAGGCTACAAATGAAAAAGATTTAAAATTGTCAAGATTTTCTGTTGCATTGATGCAGACATTAAGCACATTTAATACCTCACCTATCTTCTCTTTCTTTTGCTTACTGAAACCAGACATGTTTTTAAAATTTTTTTTTAATTAATTAATCAGCCATCAATGTCTTTATATTCATTTATTTCCAGTGAATGGCAATTTCCTATTTTTCCCAAAATGGGCCAGTTCAGCCTGGCAACAATACTTTAATAATACAGAGGAGGAAGTTTTAAAAATGGATTTGAATTTGTAAATATTTATCTAGAAATGCAGAATATTTATCTAGAAAAAGAAAAATATTTCTAGAAAATGCATAGAGAAAAATTTTATCTAAAATGCATAGAGAAAAATTTTATCTAGAAATGCATAGAGAAAAATATTTATCTAGAAATGCATAGAGAAAATATTTATCTAGAAATGCATAGAGAAAAATATTTATCTAGAAATGCATAGAAAATAGAAAAAAATATTTATCTAGAAAATGATAGAGAAAAATATTTATCTAGAAATGCATAGAGAAAAATATTTATCTAGAAATGCATAGAGAAAAATATTTATCTAGAAATGCATAGAGAAAAATATTTATCTAGAAATGCATAGAGAAAAATATTTATCTAGAAATGCATAGAGAAAAATATTTATTTATAGAGAAAAATATTTATCTAGAAATGCATAGAGAAAATATTTATCTAGAAAATAGAAAAAATATTTATCTAGAAAATAGAGAAAAAATATTTTATCTAGAAATGCATAGAGAAAAATATTTATCTAGAAATGCATAGAGAAAAATATTTATCTAGAAATGCATAGAGAAAAATATTTATCTAGAAATGCATAGAGAAAAATATTTATCTAGAAATGCATAGAGAAAAATATTTATCTAGAAAAAATATTTATCTAGAAATGCATAGAGAAAAATATTTATCTAGAAATGCATAGAAAAATATTTATCTAGAAATGCATAGAGAAAAATATTTATCTAGAAATGCATAGAGAAAAATATTTATCTAGAAATGCATAGAGAAAAATATTTATCTAGAAATGCATAGAGAAAAATATTTATCTAGAAATGCATAGAGAAAAATATTTATCTAGAAATGCATAGAGAAAAATATTTATCTAGAAATGCATAGAAAAAAATTTATCTAGAAATGCATAGAAAAAAAATTTATCTAGAAATGCATAGAGAAAATATTTATCTAGAAATGCATAGAGAAAATATTTATCTAGAAATGCATAGAGAAAAATATTTATCTAGAAATGCATAGAGAAAATATTTATCTAAATGCAAAGAAAATATTTATCTAAAATGCATAGAAAAAATATTTATCTAGAAATGCATAGAGAAAAATATTTATCTAGAATGCAAAAAAAATATTTATCTAGAAATGCATAGAAAAAAATTTTATCTAGAAATGCATAGAGAAAAAATTTTATCTAGAAATGCAAGAAAAAATATTTATAGAAAAATATTTATCTAGAAATGGCATAGAGAAAAATATTTATCTAGAAATGCATAGAAAAAATATTTCTAGAAATGCATAGAAAAATATTTAAAAATTTATTTATCTAGAAATGCATAGAGAAAATATTTATCTAGAAAAAATATTTATCTAGAAATGCATAGAAAAATATTTATCTAGAAATGCATAGAAAAAATATTTATCTAGAAATGCATATTTATCTAGAAAATAGAAAAATATTTATCTAGAAATGCATAGAGAAAATATTTATCTAGAAATGCATAGAGAAAAATATTTATCTAGAAATGCATAGAGAAAAATATTTATCTAAATGCATAGAGAAAAAATATTTATCTAGAAATGCATAGAGAAAATATTTATCTAGAAATGCATAGAGAAAAATATTTATTCAGAAATGCATAGAAAAATAGAAATGCATAATTATTAAAAAAATTTTATCTAGAAATGCATAGAAAAAATATTTTTACTTAAATTTTTAAATGTATTGAATTTAAAAAAAATTTAATCATAACATCAGTCTACTTGTTATTGCAATTAATATTTACAGGATTTCTTGTATTTCTCTTACATTTTACTGAGGTTTGTTTGTATGTTATTGTAAAATGCTCTTCTATAATGGCAGGTAAGATCCTTATTATGTTGGTATTATGACAGGTTTTTCAAGCCTTATCAAGAGGTGTAAGTGAAACATTTAAAACAGATGTCCACTTTTACAGGTTGTAGCTGATGACAGTTGAAGATCACTTTTTCTTAGTATGGATGTTCAAATGGGCATAAAACTGCAAATACCTGTTATTCTGCTTTCACAATTGAGTACTTGGTAGATGATAATCAGCTTTTGTGCTTATACATGTTTGTGAAGGCATAATTACTAGAAGTGGTGATATGTGCATTTTATGTTGTAGCTTTGTGGAAGTTATATTTTGGAATACAGTTTACTATTTGTCCATAGCTGGATCCTAACAGGTGTTACCACTCCTGGTCAGGGTGGATCTGGGAACATCACCAATTGTGATTACATGCTCCTCAAAACCTCCAATCTCCCAATCAGAGGTCCTGCTGCCAGATGTATTTTATCATCATATTCAGGACTATTGAACCAGTCAAGAGATATCTTAAGTCATACTGACAATCTGTGAAAAGGGGAACATGATCTGATGTAATGGGGCTTCCATACATACTAAATTCATATCTTCTCATTAATAAGCAATCCATTAGAATTATAGTGGACAATTTTTTTTATTGACCTCTTAGTTCTCCTTTATTGAAACATATTATTTAATAACATTTCAGTTGGGTTAACTGCACAAAGAATAAAACTAGAATTTTGATATAGTTTTCATATTTTCAAAAATTTGTTTAAAATTTTAAAAAAATAAATCTTTATATTGAAAAAAAAAATTTGCTGTGAATATTTTTTAACAAATGATACTAAAACGTTACCAAAGCAATATTTTATTTCATTTTGCAGTCTTCAATTTTCCAGTTGAATACATAATTTTTGACTGTAGCATTTTTTTTCTTTAAAAATTAGTGATTTAAATTTTACATGTACTTATTTTAAATTTTATTAGATGGAATATTGTCAAATATTAGTCTAATAATAAAATTCTAGATAATATTGCTACTAAAATTACTGATGTATGTAATCAAATATAAAAATAGGCAGCATCAATCATTTGGGGGGCAAATAGTTATTTGGTTAGAGTTGTGCTTCAGCAGTATTTGTAGGTTAAGTTGTAAAGCAAATAATGTGAGCTATAAAAGGAAATTGGGAGATGAGTTAAAGATTTTACAAAAGCTTATCATTTATTTTCAATCCACACTATTTACTAATAACCATAGTGATGGTCTGATTTGTTGCAATAAAAAGTAAAGAAATAACTCAAAAGTTAATGATGTGCTGTGTGAAATAAATGGTTTCAGTAATGAGACATATTAAATATTATAACTGTTTCTGTTACTAATTTTCCATTTCTTTGTTTTGATTACTTCTAGGTGAGGCAGCTGCTGAAATTCTTCAAAAGGCTCAGGAAGCTCTTGATAAGTTCTCCAAAGACAAAGTAATTCTTTCTTAACAAACCAACATTTCTTCATTCTGCATGATTTTCATTTCTTTTTTTTTTTCCCATAAACAAGAATCACAATGTCAGCTATTTGACACATTTTGGATGCATTTAAAAAAAAAAAAAAAATTATTAAAAAGTAAATAATTTAAAACAAAAAAAACCCAAAAAAACAAAAAAACCATACATTTCTTTATCCTTTTGTAAAATATTCTACCTTTTTTTTTTTTTTTTTTTTTTTTTTTTTTTAGGTTTCTCTTGCTATTTTAAGATTTTTTTTTTCTCCACTCAAAAGATTATGCACATGGAAAGAGAGAAAAAAAGGTTTGAAGAAAAAATTGTCAGTTTTCAGTTGATATCTTTGCTCTTTAATTTTGTAAAATCTTCGTCACATTTTGAAATATAGGAGGGCCCAGAATCTGGTTCTTTAATTCTGATTCATACTACACACTTTATGGTTATGGGATGTAGAAATAAATTGAGTGTGGTGGTGGTGGTGGGGGAAACTTTAAAATTGTTCATATTACTTCCTCCCCTCTCACTTTCTCTCTCACTCACACACACACACTCTTTTGAAGTGTCAGCCTGACCAGTGTTGATATAGCTTGACTGACTTTAAATCCTACCACTGACTATTTGTACAGGTACAGATATGTTGTGTGACATCATATTTCATAAGACCAATAAAATTTTTAAATGATACATGATAATATACAAAAACATTTCATTTAGTAAATAAAAGAAATTAGTTTTTTTTTTTTTTTATGATAGACTGACTTTTGGGCTACCCTGTAGAAAAATAAAGTTCTAGTCTAGAATATTGTAGAGTAAATAATCTTTCTTTAAGTGTAAAGGAAAATTGATGTATACATTTTTTAAATTATACTGTTACAATTGATTGATTTTTAATTACAAAAACGGTTTTGAATGTTATTCAGATTTTTAGTAACATTCTTAAACTTTTGAACATTGTACAGAACTGTTTCAAATGACCACAATTAATAAAATCAAAACTGTAAATTATAAGTTTTAGACACTGAAGAGAAACAATGTGATATTTTTTTTTTTTTTTTTTTCGAGTATTTACAGTAAGCACTCAAATAAAAATTACTTTGTGTACATAATGCTACTGAAAATTTTTAACCCCTCATTTCTTTTTATTTGGTTTCATTTGTATTGTTATTTTTTATACAATTTATAACTTATTGTCTATAACTGTAGTTCTGGTTGTATACCTACAATGTATTTGATTTTGGTTGTTAATGTTGAATTTGATTTTTGGTCATTTGATATTTTTTCTGTGATGTGTCTCAAGCATGGAAATAGGATTGTTTGAAAATAGCTTTCTTCAAGTATATATGAATTTTATAAAATAACTAACCAAATGCTAAAAAAAAGTATCCAATTTTAAGACTTAACCTGCAGCCTGACTGGCTTTGAATCCTGCCACTGACTAATTGCATATCTTAAACAGGTTGTTTAGAAAAATATTCTGTTTCCATGCATTTTGACTTCAATCTAAAAGATTTTTAAAAACTATTTCTCAGAAATTCTTTCATGACATGGCATTTGAGCATTGACACAATTTAATTTTTTTTTTTTCTATCTTTTTCTCTTTCATTTTTAAATAAAAAAAATTTTTTTCTCCAAAAGGTGTATTTTAATTCAAAAAATATTTTTCTCATTAATTTTCAAAATAGGTTGTGAAAATAATCTCAGTAACAAAACAATTTTTTTTTAATCATACCCCTGCCACCCAAGTATTCTAGTTCCATTTACTCAAAATAGTTATAAAGATCAGGAGGTTAAATATTTATTTAAAAAGGAACATTGAAAATTTCACCGAAAGTTATAACTGAGGTAGTTTTAATGACATGAATTCTCTTAACTTCCAGTTATTTAATTCTACTTTAGTTATAATTTTAATTTGAATGTCCTTAAGAAAATCTAGTTCAATTTAATTCTGATATTTTCTTAGCCTTTTCATTTTCCAACCAAATGCAGTCTTTTTATCTGTTTATTTTCATTTTTTTTTATTGTCATGCCTTGGAGAGTGACAGCTTCTTGTTTCAAGTAATTCAGACCATAATCTTTAAATTGACTGAAAACAAATATAAAAAAAAAAAAATACGTTAAAAAAAACCCAACTTGCTTGGAAAAGGATATTTGTTTCCTTACCATGAAATCATGTGACTGATTGCTGTCAGTATTAACTGGCATATTTTTATTTATTGAATTTTTTTTTTTTTTTTTTTTTTTAATAAAATTTACCAGTATTTTACTTATTTGTCTTTCATTTCCTTGGCCAAAATTATTGATTTTTTTTTTTTTTTTTTTTTTTTTTTTTTAAATTAGAAATATTTGCAGTATGAGCTAAGGTAAAAATCATTATTTCTTTGCAATGAAATAAATGTCTATATTTTGGTTATATACGAACTGATATACTTAAATTTTATTTGTTTAATCTAGGAATAAATCTTTAAATACTGTATTTTTGTATAGTAAATGTAAATTGATCATTAATTGAGTTTTTATTTTTTTTATTGCAATTTTTTTTCTTTTTAATCTCACAACCATTAAGTAAGCATGGATTGATTAGAAATTGAAGCTTATTCTTTAATTCTGATCCATATTGCATACTTTATGGTTATTGGATGTAAAGATAAATCAGGAGGTCTTAGTAAAAAATAATCAATGTAATTTTTAAAATTGTTCATATTACTTCCTTACACACACTTTATATCTGAATATTTAGGTGGATATTGTCAATGTATGTAATAAATATTTTCTTTCATGCTCTTAATTCATTCAACCTGTTTCTATTAAGAGTCAACCGTAGTTGGGATTGAGTCACTAATGTGAACAATCCTTTCCTTTTAGCTGCATAGTATCTGTTACACCAGGGCTGCATACAGTTTTGAATTTAGAGTTTTCCTTCTCTTAAACAGGTTGCCATCCAAGGCTATAGAACCCAGTCTGTCATGCTATTTACCCATCAATGTAGGGTTTGGATGTTTTTCTTTCTTTGCATTTAACTTCTTCATTCTAACATAAATTTTTCTCTTACCATAATTTTACATATAGTAGATCTATTTGGAGTGGACACACAGTGGAGTAATGGATAGTGGCTCGGGTTGAGGAATCGGAGTTTGAATTCCATTCGAATCCATTATATTTACTAACTTGCTAATATGAACCCTCTTCTCCCTCCCCCACCCCAGGATAAATAGCAGGACAGACTGGGTTCTATAGCCTTGGATGGCAACTGGTCTACCGCAGAAAGAAATGGCAATCTACTGTGGGGGGAAAAAATCTACCTCGTCATTCATGTATCTTTCGATACATGATCGCCTAAGCATGTATCACGCATGGCACATAACTGAACTGAGGTCTATTTTATCGATGTAAAAAGTCATTTATCTTAATTGGTTAATTAATTTTTAAAAATTTAAATGACTTCAATTGTTCTGATTAATATTATGGATTTCTTGATGCATTGGACATCAGGTGTGAATAGTTGACACCTGCCTACCAAAGCAAATCTTTAGTCTCAACTTGAACAAGGAAATCTGAAGAGATTCATGGATGTTCTAAAACAAAACATGAAGAAATATAACATTGACATCAACGCCTGGTGCAACGGACAGGAATCTCTGGAGATACAATGTCCGAGACAGAATAACAATCTTTGAATACAAATAATTAGACGAACTAGAGGGGGGGGTATCTAAAAGAAAGAACAACCAAGGCTTAATCTACCATCCTGTACTCGGTCAAATACCTTTTCAAGAAAAAAAAAAAAATCACTCATTGACCATCTGAAAGTCCACAAACCCAAGTGATTGAGGCAAACAGAACAAGATCAACATTTTTGACCTTGAGGTATAGCCATGATGATGGATTACTATGAACCTGTTGAATTTTAGATAGAATACTCCATCTAGTGAACAGTTAAGTGAGTTAATAACCCTTGACACAGTAGGGATAACCGAGATAGATTAAAGCTCTTGCCACAGTAGATAGCAGTCCAATCCAGAGAAGTTAGAGCAACACATGCTGCAACCAACATCCAGACTCACATTGGGAACAAAGGTATTCATAAATAGTAGTTGACCTCCTCACCTCACCTTAACTCAAAAGGTAAATAATCTTGAGTACAAACCTCATTGACTGTAAGTACCATGTTGTGTTATATTGTTGCATTTAATAAAAATGGTAAACATATTTTGGCATACTTCTTTGCATTTCTTTTTAGTAACTCATATTTATTCTTTTTGTGAGCAGTTACAAAATAGCGACCCAAGAAACTCATGATGAGAATCTGCAATTTAATTTAAACAATATTTTTTTCTTCCTTACTTAATGTGTATGCTATTAGATTCATTGATTGTTTAATTCCCGTACCAAGAATTGAACCCTTACCCACCACAAAACTGAGTAAACATTTTTATTATTTTATTTATTTATTTTTTTTTTTCATTTTAATTTATTTATGATCACTGCTATAGATCTTTTGTTTTGACTGATGTGAGTTGAAATTTATTGGGAAAGTTATTTAACAACTAGAAAGACCCATGAAAATTTCACGGTTTTCCTATTTGAATTTTCTGATGACACTTAATAATTAAGTTAATTGCTTGAATAAACTCTTTGCGAGTTCTATGACTATAAAATACAAGTTGGGGGGGGGACTGTCCTATTACATCATTAAATATTTGATCTTAATAACTTTAACCAAATATTACAATGATAATCATAAATATGACTGCAGGTCATTATTTAAAGAAGTGTTGCAGAATGTAATGGCCAGAGTGACTCATGGGCGTGGTATTCTGACAGTGATGAATTGCCTTTGGGTTTTGGATATAAGTCCAAAAAAGCATGAATTTAAGATGTCCGCAAGAATTTTGAAGCATTGATACACTTGGTGCACCCAGGTTTGAGAGACCACACACACAGGGATGCTGAGCCCACATGCGACATGTGTTACCATGGCTACCTCTTCGAATCCAAACTGCCACCACTCTCTTCTAATAAAAATGATTAAGCAAAAGAAATCGTCCTTTTTCATTAATACCATAGTATTGTGGGGACCCAGAGATGACACAAAGTGCAACAGAAGTAAGAGGCTACAAATGAAAAAGATTTAAAATTGTCAAGATTTTCTGTTGCATTGATGCAGACATTAAGCACATTTAATACCTCACCTATCTTCTCTTTCTTTTGCTTACTGAAACCAGACATGTTTTTTTAAATGTTTTTTAAATTAAGTAATCAACCATCAATGTTTTTATATTCATTTATTTCCAGTGAATGGCAATTTCCTATTTTTCCCAAAACAAATATATTTATGTCTATTGTTTAGACATGCATCTAATTGAAGTCATTTCTGTTGCTGACAAATTTACAGGCAGAAATTTAAACAAAGAATGTGCTAAAAGGAAGTCTGCATTTAATATTGTTGTACGTTTTTCTATACAATGAATATAATTGACTTTCTTCCATTTTGCAATTTCTTTGCATAAAAATGTAGTTTTGTTTTTTTTTTAATTTTTTTTTTTAAGAACAAATAAAGTATCTCTAAATGTAATAGTGTTTAAATATCTTGGCTGAAGCACACAGTTGGTAACCATTAGGAAATCCCCCCCCCCACCTTCAAATTCGTTGATTTATATCCGAGAAAAAAAAAAAAAAAGGAATAAAAATCTGAATTAGCAGTAAACAGAAAAAAAATGTTATAAAGAAATCTTTAATGGTTGAAAAGTTAAAGCCAGTCAAAAATTGTTGATTTGCCAAATATATTGCAAATGTCTAAAGTGATTTTGGCACTGCAGAGGTAACATAGAAACTAACCATTTTAAAGGAATATCTACCCGAGTAAGGTACCATAAATAGCTTTATCTATTGTTTTTCAGGTTCTCTTTTCTGGAAGTTAGTGGGGGGGGGGAAATTAAACATAACTTAAAAGGTTTTCATTCATACTATAAGTGGCTTTCTACTACAGGGTGTAGTAGAAATACTTCCCAGAAATACTTCTCACATAATAGTAAGGCATTAGCTAAAGACACCATTGCCACTGTCTTACCATAATGGGAGAGGTATTTATGTCACACTCTATATTATGTCAATGCCACTTTTCACTTCCTGAAATCATTCCCAACCCCCTCCGCCAATTCCAGTGCCTTACAGGCTGTAAAGCCAGACGAGAAACCTAGTAAAGTATATATTTTTCTGAAAGATAGACCTTTAAAGTTTTCATTTCAGCTAGAATCAGTCTGTTTCTATTGTGACATTTTCAATAATTTCTCAAACTTTTTTACTGATTGCCACTAAAATGCAATATGATTACCTTATATGCTCATGTATTGTGTGATCTTGCATATCATACAACCCCCACCCAAGTTTTCACTTGCTCATGATATGATAAAATCATTTTTTATATCATGTGAGTTCCTTTTTTGAGAGACCAAATTACAATAGACTAACCTCTTTTCTTCTCTATCCCATCTTCTAGTTAAATAAGTTAAAAAAAGTAAGAAAATCATAAAAGTATCGTTAGTAACGCTATACTCATTGTGTAAACACGTACAGCCAAACAAGAAATAGCTAAACATCTTATAAATGTAAACAATGGAAAAGATGCATATTCAGTATTTTATATGATACTAATATGAACATTAAATGCATTATTACTGGATTTAGTTAAGTAAAACATCAGTTTTATCAAAATCATATTTATTTTAAATATAGCTGTACTTTTTGACTACAGTAAATGGATTTATAGTTTGGTCAATGGCGTAGCCAGAGCCAGCAGTACATATGCTAATTTTATCTCTTGTGTATGATGTGACCCTCTGAAAATTAGTTTCAAAATTAGGTCTTCAAAAGTTGCATGATACGTGAGTATATATGGTATTTTAAAACAATAGTAAACAACCATCTAAGGGAAATGGCGTTATTGATATTTATCTTAGTCCTCAATGACATTCCATGCATTTCTGACTCTTATTTCTTCATGCCGTGATTTTCGGTGATGATAACCGTCGTGGAATAGCAGACACAGGTCATAAAGTCATGATGCAAATTGAAGCAACTATATGAAGCTTAGAATGCCTCCTGATCAAACAGACATTCGTTGTCTGTCATATTAAACAGTATATGTTTGAATATATGTAATTAATTGTTTCAGCAATTGACTGCTATTTTTTCTAAATTTTTGTTATTTTTTATACTAAGTTTGATTTAATTATATATTCTATATATATATATATTATAGAGAGAGAGAGAGAGAGCAACTTTTAAAGTATTATGAAACAGGAGAATTTTGTTAGAAACAAAACAAAAAAACACAAATGTACTGAAATCTTATGTAATATCAGTCCTATATTATAGTGAATGCTGGACAATCTCCCTTCAGATGAAGACACTTGAATCAACATGAATGTGGTTCTACAGAGGGATGCTGAGAATTCTATGGATTGAACATGTGAGCAACGACAAAGTTTTAGAGAAAATGGAAACCAAAAGGACACTTATATTAACATTGGAAAGAGTTGAAATTTCTAGGGCTTGGAAAATTTCATAGGACAGTGGAAAACAACACATAATCTACTTAGCAAGATTGAGTAAATATATTGTTAGGAGAGATAATGAAAAGACAAAATTTATTAAGAGCTACAAAGGGCAAGAAATTGTAGAGAGCCATGATTGCCAGTGTCCTGAAGGGTCATCGCACATAGGAGAAATTAATCCTTTTTCATTTTTAGTGGAAGGAATTTTTATTTGAAGGTGTAATGGTTTTTTTTTAAAGTATTTTCCTAAAGTAGATAATAAATTTTTTTTTTTTTTTTTTTTTTTAGCTAAATAATCATTTGTTTATTCAAAGGACGTATGTCTGTTATCCTAAGAAATTAGCATATAGTTATGTATGTAGTTTAAAAAAAATTCCTTTAAATATTTTATTAGAAATATGCAAAAATGCTTTCATGATGGGACAAGATGGATCTACCTGTGAAATTTTTCATGTTTTTGTAAATTCAATTAATTTGAAGTAATTACATGTCAGCTTTCAAAATATTAAATTTCTTTACCTGTATTCTACAACTTTTACCTACTTAATTTCAGGAATAACTGTGTATGTTTTTGTAAGTAATTTGTTCATGCATTTAAGATTAGTTTTATTTAGTGGTCATATCACTAATTGTTCATGGAGCCATCAGTTTGGTCAGTCTACTACAAGTATCTCTAATATTCCATTTTAGAGATAACTTCTATCCAACTTTTTAAAGTACAAGGCCTTATGATACACTTAGCTGAATAAAGTAAATACATTTTTTTTTTCTTTTGTCAGCTTGTAAGACATACAAAAATCCTGTAATAAAGTAGGTACCGCCACTAATTTTTGATATCTATGGTTTAAAATTAATTTTTAAAAATGAAAAAGCATTCTTGAAGCTTTCTTTTTAGCTTTAATTGAAAGCTAAATAATTAAACTTACTATTTCCTGTAAGCAAAATAAGGTGCATTTCAAATAGAAATAATATTGATTGGAATTGACTTTTTTGTTGCTGCTGCTTTCAGTAAAATTATTAAAATTGGCGATTTTTGACACATTTGTAAACAAAAGTTAATTCTTGGTTTTAAAAATCTTCCAAGAATAAAATATACTTTTATGAAACTTTATTTGAGGAATATTAACTGATTGAAAGTACAATTAATCTGATTTGAAAAAAATATCATTTACTTTAAGTTTAAAATAAGAGGGAAATGGATTTTTTAAAACAGTAGTGGTGATTATGTACTTGTTATCACTTGTCAATCATGTAACAAGTGCTGGTAAAGGAGTTGACAGATTTATTATTGTTTTATGACTATATTATCTATTAAAGCATAATTTAAGAAAATGACAGGCGAGCACCTTTTTTATATAATTTTTAAGTACTCAGTAATCTTAAAAATGTTAGAAAATATTCTCTGTAATCTAATTTTAGGAAGGTTGACTTTAAATTTACTGTAGTCTTTGCTCTTATTTTCTGATAATCTTGCGTATGGTCAACCATACTTTAAAAAAATGGGCATGTTATATATACGCATATAAAAAAATGCTTTAAAAATAAGCTTTACAAATTTTGATTATTCATTAAAAAAAAGTTTTTAAGACAATAGTGTCTTTAATAAAAATTTAAAAAAAATAATTTCATCCATTTATGAATAAGTGCTAAAAGTTTCATTAAAATCTGACAATGATTTGATTTTTACAAGAATTTCCAAATCAATATGTTTTGCACTGGGGAAAAAAAGTGCAAAAATACTAATAAATATTACGTTGACTGCTGACACCAAAAAAACAAAATTTTTAACCAAAGTTTTGAATGTGCTAGAAAGGATTAAAAAATTTAATAAAATAATAAAAAAGTTCTTTGGTCTTTCCTCTTAATAATAACAATCATTTTGACAATAAAACTTTGTTTTTATCAAGTTTAGGTTTTTTTTTTTTCATCATGCTATGCAGTTTTTTTTTTCTGCAAAATTGGTGGTATCTACAATAAAGTGATCTAAAAATGCAACACAAATATAATATAAAACTGAATCTGAGCTGTGAGAATCAATTTGGGAATAATTAACATTTCAAGGAGGATTTTTTTTTTCTCCAGTCATTTTCTTTTCTTTTTTAATTGGTATCACCTCAAGCTCGGCAGTACAGCCACTAACAAGCAAGGATGTGGATGAATTATGAACAGAAACAATATTAATGAGTAGAAAGAGTAAATAGCAATCAGGAGGACTGCAGATAGCAATTGACATTGCATTTAAATTTTTGCAGATTAATGTTGCCTAGAAAGTATGGTGTTGGAAGGGAGTTCCACAAATGAGACTGCCAGCATAGAAGTTATATCTACATCCATCCAGCTCAACTGTAAATAGTATTGCATTTAAATTCATACAGTCTAGGGTACCATAGCAAAGAAATGGTTGGGTGATAGAAATGTGCAAATGTGTACATGAAAAAAACAAACACAAAATGAATAAGAATTTTTCTTTTCTCCTTATGATGAATACTGAGTATAAATCAATTCCTTGACAATGTTCAGAAAATAACCCAGGTTTTATTCCAAAAGGTTTTTTTCTCAAAGTAGTGAGGTTAGACCATTTTGAAATATAACTTTAATATGGATTTAAAGATATTTTGGGATATTGTAATGTTTCTGGGAATTAATATTTTTGGGAAATATTTTTTTCCAAGTTTACCTTTTCACTAATTTCCAAATTTTTTTCCAAGTTTACCTTTTTCCTAATTTTTGCTGCCAAAACAGATTGATTTTATTATAACATTCTATCTAGGAGTTGAATGTAGGTTCACTCAGAAAATAAGAATTGAATGAAAATTTATTGTATCGCTTGGGGTTTTTTCTTATGCAATTCAATGAAATTTGAAAAGAGTAGAAATGTGTGTTTGTTGTTTGTTTGTGTTTTTTTTTTTTTTTTTTTTTTTTACAAAATTAAATTTAAATTTATTTAAAAAAAAACAAAAAACTCTGAACCCAAAACTTTATAACCTACTTTGCCCGGGCTTGATTCAAAAAACGTACGACTCATACAGCAATCGCTATCACTTGACTTAGAATATTTTTGCCCTTCCTTGCTTTTAAACGAGTGCCCTTTGCCGTGCTGATGTTTCTACATGCCTTACTTCTTGCCTATCTCACACTGCAAATTTTTTCTAAGCTCTATACTAAACATTAAATCTGTTATGAAAAAAGAACTAAACAAAATGAACACAAAACGATCAGCTTTAAAAAAAGACTTGTAACTGAAAAGACTGAATGAAAAAAGAATGTTAACAACAAATACTTTTTCACACCCAACCCAGTTCTACAGAATCAACGTTGAGTTTAAGCAAGCGAATGAGCCAATTGGAATAAAATACCATGCAGATTTAAATTTTTCCCACTTGTGACGAATGCAGCTATCGATTTTTTTGCATGCTAGTTAACATTCGTGTCAGTCAGCTGTTGGCTCTCACGCTGGCCAATAGAATCTTCCTGCCTATTTGTGGCAGCCACCTATAGGCTCTCACTCTGGCCAGTAAAAAATGGCCGCAAACTACATGCAAAGTGCCATAGAAGCATGAAAAAATTGATTATTTCCACTATCGATGGGAGTTGGGAAATGCAAGGTCGGTCTTGGCCTCCCCACTAACTTGGAGAATGTGCATGTAAATTTTGGTGCAAATCTGTCGAAAATTGCGGCCATGCATTCGTTACACACACACACACACACACACACACATCCTGCCTTTTATAGATGGAGATACTTTGTATTTATTTTTTTTTCATGGAAAAAAAATGGTACAAGCACAATTTGGGGTTTCAAATCTTTAACAATAATAATTTTGCCTTTTGACAGTTACTGGTTGAAATTTTACTTGCATCACTTTAGGATGCTGTTCACATCTAGGGATATCTTGTCTTGTCCTAAACATGGACAGTGGAATGAAAATGATCACATTTCTCTACCTCATTTCAGTGTGAAGGAAATTTGATGAAACAATGTCTCGGCATTTGTGGAAAAAGATGAGATCTCCATATTCCACTATATATTGTGTATATAGAATAATTGTTTATTATGAAAATCTGCAAAATGAAATAATTTCAAACCATATTTCATCATACTGACAGGGTAGCAAAATTATTCAAAGTGGTTTAAAACAAAAAAAATCTAATATACTTTTTTTTTTTTTTTAAAAATTAATAATATGTTCAAAATTAAAACTTACACCCTTGTGCAAATTAATTGAAACAACCGCTTTAGTTTCCATAAAACTCTAGGGGGTCTAAAACTGACTATACGGTCAGTTTTAGACCCTCTAGAGTGACAGGGTGTAATCGATTTTTATTTTTTTTCCTCAGGTTAGGTCATTTGCAGTAGTGTGCAGTAATATGAATCTATTTTCGGTGTGTATGATGAAATTTGTTTGGCCTTGAAAAATATTGCATCAGCTGTGATTGCATCGGATTTTCATCATGCCCAGACACTTGTCTCAACTGTCGATTAGTTGTCCTACAGCCATTGTCTGTGATGGACATTATTCCAAGGAAGCGTACAAAAATTGTAACACTGCATGAACACACTGGCAAGCCTTACCAGTGAGCAAATCAAAGTACTATAGACTGGCCTGGAAACTCTCTTTACTTAAATCCAATTAATAAGAAAAACAGAAATCTGTGATCAATCTGCAAGGAATGACTTCATGGAATGGACATACGAAATACTAACATGTGCACTGGGTCATGTTTCACTTGAAAAATATGAAAAAAAAAAAGTAAATAATAATTATTTGTTTTATTTCAATTAATTTGCACAAGAGTGTAGCTTCATTTGGTAAATATTATTGAGACATTTTTCTTATCAATTTCTTTTTAAATCCTTTTGGTTTTTGGGATACTTTGTACAATCTAAATGAAAAATGTCAAAGTTGACCAAAAGAAAATGAAAAACCAATGCAAAAACTGAACTCCTTGAAATACTGACATAGTAAATTTGCAATTTTATATTTTTAGTGTTCCAGCCACATATAGGAGAGTTTTATACTTGAAGTTGTATTTTACTTGTGTCATGCAATGTATTATTCATCTTATTCTTTCATTTGTATTGATCATCAATTGAACTGTTCAAATAAAATTTTACAAGAAAACTTGTCAAGATATAAATGGAAAAAATAAATAAATAAAAGGAAAAAAATGTTTTCCAGTTATATTTATTTTAAATTATGACATTGTTTGAATTTCTTAAATGAAATGTTTTCATTATTTATGTCTAGACTAATATCCTCATCTTTGTTACCACATTTTGGCCATTGTAGCTTCTGGCCTTCTTTAGGTATCTGTCAAACTGAACCCTTTATTTAATCTATGGAGATAGATTGTTCTCATTCCTCTGTCCATGTCTATGACAAGACAAAATATTCTTAAACATGGGTGCAGCAGAAAAAGAACAACTAACCCCATAGTTTAAGTAAATAGTTCAGTTCAAAATTCCCTGAAGTTTACCTGAATTGATAGACACCTGAAGAAGGCTGGAGAGTTCAACAGCTGAAATACAGATAAAAAAAGGTAGGGACATTAGAGCATAAATGGTAATGCCTCATCTGAGAAATTCTAACAGAAGCATTTTCATTATTGATTTTTGACTACTTTGTTGCTGCTCCCTCTTTTACTTATTGTAACACAGGCCATTTTAAATTCAACACTTACAGGAGCAGTCTTGAATGAGATTTCAACTTGTTTTCCATTTCCTTGGGTATCTTCCTGCTATAACTTATACTTTACCAATTTGGCCACAGAGACCATGCTGTTTATTTAAATCATTGAATGTAAAATAACCTGAGTGTTGGGATAAAAAAAAATAAGAAAAACTAATGAAAATTTTTTATATATATATATATATATATATATATATAATAAGTTATGTTAAAAATAACCGATAATTTTTCTTCTGTTCATACAAGTGTTTTTATTTCTGGACACAAAGTGAGACAAGCAATTAAAAAATAAAAATCGTCCTAGATAATGGATAAATGTACAGCCGAAATTGTTTGGATTTACAGAACTTTTGGACAATTTTTACATACTTTATCTCCGGAAAAGAAAACACTTGTACAAACACAAGAAAAGTTAAATAAAAAAGCTTAAACAAAGTACCTTGTCAGTTGTCTTTAATGAAACTTGTATAAAAGAGGGATTACTGCCCAAATACACAGACGTGTGTGTGTATATATATATATATATATAATGACAAGTGGTACAACTTAAAAATTATTACAAATCTAACAGATTGCTGAATAAATTTTCTAAGCAGTTTAACTTCTTTTTGTGGCTGGAGATAATCTTGAATCTTTTTCACCATTAGAATGCACCATAGAAGAAAATGATGGACTCAGCCACATTAAGTTGGAGATCATTTGAATGTCTAATTTAAAATGTGTATTTATATGAAAATTATTAGACTTTACTTTCTTCATATATTTGTAACATGTACCCACAGCTGAAGGTTTTAAGCATTTAACAATTACAAAATCTTTGTTGTGATGTGTGAAAATCAAAGTCTCGTACTTGAGTGACTCTTTCCCCATAATGGAAGGACTTTATAACTTCAAATATTATTTTTAGTGGATAGCTGTGTTTGAAATAGGCACCCTGATATTTTTATTATTTTAAACTGTATTATGTCAGTGATACAATGGATGCCCACATAGAAATGGAAGAGATGGTTTTATTTCAATCTGAAGTGTTTCCATTTGATAGCAAGCAGATGGTTTGTTTTGAAGTTGAGTCTTCTAAGTGGCATCTACTTTGACTAAAGGGGAATAGAGAAGTAAAGGAGTGGATGGGAGTTTCTTAAAGATCAAGTGACAACAAAGTTGGAAATAGGGTGTATCTGGGTGTTGGTCTATATTAACAGTCATGCTTGAAACTAATTATAAAGCACTATTCAATTTTGCTTGATCATCGATAATATATATATTATTATCAATTTGAAATTGTGATGATTATAATACAATGATAATTGTTTCACTATCAAAAATGACATGAATATCAGACAATTCAATGTATCTATTTTAAATCTGATCATCCCCATTCCTTAACATGTATTTTAACTTGTTTAATCCTTAAAGAAAAAAATCATTTCTAGGTCACCCTATCGGCTCATGTTTAATTCTACCTTATTTCCTTTCCCTCCCTTTCTCACTTTTTCTCCTTCACCCAATTTTTTTAAAACCTTATATTGAAATTCATATTTTTCTTTCATCCTCTTTTAATATAGAAATTTTTTCCTTTTCTTTTTCCTCGCCCTTTTACTTTTGTCTGGATAAATTGACTCCATTTATTAAAGAACTTGGGTCTGAAGAGATGAATATTTGTATATTCATGAAATAAATTATAAATTATAACAATGAATTTTATATATATAATGTATTATTATATATATATATATATATATATTATATATATATATATATATAATTATATATATATATATATATATATATATATATATATATATATATATATATATATATATATATATATATATATATAATTATATTATATATATATATATATATATATATATATATATATATATATATATATATATATATATATATATATATATATATATATATATATATATATATATATATATATAATTATATTATATATATATATATATAATAGAACTAACGGTCCCTTGGGAATAGAACAGGGTGGGCGCTTGCAATTAAAGAAAAAGCAGTGCGAGTCACTGCGTGCCGAAAGTGTATGGAAAATGGTTGGACATGTCATGTGATGCCTATTGAGATTGGGTGTCGTGGGTTTCTGGGACATTCGGTCATTTCCTTCCTTTCAAAATAGGCATCACTGGCGTTGGTTGAAAAGTGTTTACGCATCGCCTTCAAAAACTGTTCAACACGCGTCAAGTTGGATTTGGTCGATCAAAACAAGCAAATAGAATGTGCAAACATCATGACCTAACATGCGCAAGTGAGATATTTGCATGGTAATCTATAACAACTTTTCGAAGTGTCAATAACAGCAAACAACGTTCAAGAAACTTTCATTGCAGATAGATTTTACTTAAAGGAACAATTAGTTAGCTTATCTTCATACCCTGCCTGGTGGCAAACGCTGCTGGTGGCGCCAGGAGTGGTGGTCCCGCCATAGCCACCGAAACCGTGAGACCACCCCTGGTCGGTGGCTGATGAAGACAGGTTATCGCACGTGCTAACACACGTTGTATGTTAAAAATTGATTACCAAGACTCTCTGGAAAGCAAGATGACTCTTTGGAAAGACGAAGTGACCCACTAGAAAGTTGGAGTGACACCTTGGAAAGACATGGTTTTACATTAACACATGAAGAATACAAGAGACGCAGAATGCCCTCTGGGTGACTGTAGCGGGGAGGGAGAATATATCACCCATCAGACTGATTTTAATGGAAACAACCTGGATGTGGATCCGGCTACAATGTGTGATTGCGGCAGAAGATTTAACGGTTTACGCGGTTTGCGTATCCATAAGGCCCGCTGGTGCAAACAACATAATTCTCCTATCGGAGAATGTAAATCGAGTGATGAGATTATGAATCTGGACTACACCCACAGCGTTCAGGATTCCATCGTTGAGCGACAGCACCCTGGAGAAATCCTAAATAAACCAAGAATCCAGTGGCCCAAAGGTAACAGTAAGGCTGTTTGGACAAATCTTGACAAAGAGCTTTCTTTTATCCTTAATAACAATCTTAAGGGTTCGATAGGGCAACAGATCAGTTCCTTTTGTAGAATAATATACGACGTTTGCTTTGAATGGTTTGGACCAGTAGTGGAAAAGAAAGATAAAAAAGAGGAAAAACGACCAAATCGACGACAAATCCAGAGAGGAAAGTTACGATCAGAACAAAGATTACTGAAACGCCGTTTTAAAGAAGCTCCAATTCATGAGAGGGCAGGCCTTCAAGAACTCATGAACGATATCAGAAGAAGATTCTAGTGATATCCAGAGCTGAAAATCAAAGGAAGTGTCAGAAGAAAAAGCAGCAGTCTCGGAGATCTTTCTTGATAAATCCGCATGCTTTTGCTAAAAAAACTCTTCATGGAAGCAAAGAGTGGCAAGCTTGATATCCCACAGGCGGAGTTGGAGAATCACTTGAAGATGACGTATTCAGATAATATGCGAGATATACCAATCCCTCTTATAAAAGATTTACCAAGACCTCAAGATCCGACAGTTATGTTTGATGATAGTGTGATAATGATTTTGTCCGAAAGGCATGCGCTGGTAGTGCCCCTGGAATGAATGGGATATCATATAAACTATATAAAAACTGCCCATGCGTTCTTAGGAAACTTACTATCCTCCTTCAGCAGGTTTGGAAGCAGAATATTGTACCACAAGAATGGTGTTTGGCTGATGGGATTTGGATACCTAAAGAGATGGATTCAAAAGGCATTTCCAATTTTCGCCCCATATCCCTCCTTAATGTAGAAGGAAAAATATTTTTTGGAGTCCTTGCTCGTCGCATGACAGATTTTCTTATAGAAAATGATTACATCAACACATCTGTCCAGAAGGCTGGGATACCTGGCTTCCCTGGTTGTCTGGAGCATGCACAAATGATATGGAACTCCATACTATCAGCTAAAAGAAAAAAAACAGAACTCCATGTAGTATGGCTTGATCTTGCCAACGACATGGGTCAGTCCCCACATCAATTAATAGGAATGGCTCTTGACTTTTTCAATTTCCCTGGCAAGATTAGGGAAATCATAATGAAGTATTTCGACTCAGCTTTCATGAAATTCACCGTTAAAAGTTATACTACCAAGTGGCAACCACTTGAGATCGGTATCATGATGGGCTGTGTGATTTCCCGCTTTTTCGTTTTGGCCATGCAACTGATTTTACGAGGCGCATCAACCACAGCCAAAGGAGTGATGACTGAAGAACAGCCAGTCCTTCCCCCTTCTAGGGCTTTTATGGATGATATCACAATTCTCGTCTCTTCTAAAATTGCTGCCAATAACCTGTTAGAAAAGTATCACGATCTTTTCATATGGGCGAGAATGAAGGTAAAGCCCAAGAAAAGTCGAAGCCTGTCATTAGTCAGGGGATCTGTTAAGGAGATTCACTTCAAAATTGGTGATGACACGATACCAACAGTTAAGGAAATGCCAGTAAAGAGCCTCGGACGGCTGTATACAATCCCACTGACTGGTCGATATCAGGGTACGGAGGTTCATAAATCAGCTCTAAAGGGACTAATTTCGATCGATAGAACCTATCTGCCTGGCAAAATGAAGGCGTGGTGCTATCAACATGGTCTATTACCCCGCCTTTTGTGGCCTTTGAAAATGTATGAAATTGCATTATCTCGTATTGAGCACATTGAGCAAGTGATCAATAAGTACTTGCGTAAGTGACTTGGAGTTCCTCCTTGTTTTTCGAAAGTGGGCCTATATACCAACTCCGGACATCTGCAGCTCCCTATACATTCATTGGTGGAAGAATTTAAGGTTGGGAAGGTACGCCTTCATATGATGATGAGAGACTCAGCTGATGATTGCATACGGAAGGTGCATCCAGAGATTAAATCTGGTACAAAGTGGTCAGCTGCAGAGGCCACACAAGAAGCAGAAACCAGCCTGCGAGTCAGAGATATCATGGGCGTGATTCAGAATAATTGGGCTGGATTGGGTAACACGACATACAAATACTTCTCCAAGGAGAATGCAAAGGGAAAAAGGCATATGGTAGTTGAAGAAATCAAAATGTTCGAAGAGGAGCATAGAATAGCTACTGCTATTACTCAAGCGAAACAGTGTAAGTGGACAACATGGAATGATATCGAACCCATTAAGCTTTCATGGAATTCATTAATTGCATTGGAACCATTGGCGATATCTTTCCTTCTTCGATCTACATACGATCTTCTCCCGAATGAAACAAACCTGAAAATGTGGGGATACACAGATAGTTTTTTGTGTCAAAAAGACCGAGGTACCTTGCGTCATGTGCTTTCTGCTTGTCCACTATCGCTCCAGATGTACACGTGGCGACACAACAAGGTATTAGAGGTGATAAGGGATCTAATAAGAACACAATGTGAGACAGCAAATCAACAGCTTGTGGCAACCAAGGAAACTAAGATTGAATTCCATAAGGAAGGGGAATGCCCTGCAAAGATAAAACAAACAGCCCCCAATATAAAGCTGCTGAGTGGTGCCAGTGATTGGAAGGTTTCAGTGGATCTAATGATATCCTTAAAATTTCCAATACACATCGCACAGACAGACAAACGTCCCGACATTGTGTTGTGGTCCAACTCTAAAAAGACTGTCTTCCTAATAGAACTAACAGTCCCTTGGGAAGAGAACAGGGTGGAGGCGCATGAATTAAAGAAAAACCGGTACGAGTCACTGCATGCCGAGTGTATGGAAAATGATTGGACGTGTCATGTGATGCCTATTGAGATTGGGTGTCGTGGGTTTCTGGGACATTCGGTCATTTCCTTCCTTTCAAAAATAGGCATCACTGGCCGTTGGTTGAAAAGTGTTTCGCATCGCCTTCAAAAAACTGTTCAACACACGTCGTTGGATTTGGTCGAGATCAAAACAAGCAAATAAAATGCGCGCAACATCACGACCTAACATGCGCAAGTGAGATATTTGCATGGTCATCTATAACAACTTTTACGAGCGTGTCGATAACAGCAAACGCGTTCAAGAAACTTTCATTGCAGATAGATTTTACTTAAAGGAACAATTAGTTAGCTTATCTTCATACCCTGCCTGGTGGCAAACGCTGCTGGTGGTGCCAGGAGTGGCGGTCCTGCCATAGCCACCGAAACCGTGAGACCACCCCTGGTCGGCGGCTGATGAAGACAGGGTATCGCATGTGCTGACACACGTTGTATGTTAAAAAAAATAAAAATTAATATATATATATATATATATATATATATAACAGTGATACCCAGCTGGCTGATCAGAAAAAGCATTCAATTAGAATGAAGCGAAAACATCATCATGTTTAGATATAACAGAATCTATCTTCTTCAATTATTTTAAAGTACTTTCATTAAAAAACATTTTGAATTAATGCAGTTTTCATTAAAAAAACATTTTGAATTAATGCAGTTTCTGATATAACAGAAGTAATCTGTATTTATTCAATTGAAATTAGCCGAGGACATGAAGGGGTAAAACAGGCAACATGAAGACCTACTTCAGACCACAATTATTTTGGGGATTTTGAAATTCAATTTGTCAGTGTGCTACCAGGGATGTAAAAGAGGATACATTTATAAAGCAATTGTTAAGTTTGATGAAAATTAGTTGAAAGATCAATGAAAAATAAAAAAGAAACTGCTATTTATGCAGGTTTTCACTATATGGGTGGACTCAATTATCAAGTTAAATGAGTGTTAAGCAATCAACTTATTGTTGGCTACAATTGAGTGAAGTTTGTATTAGATTGCTTGAAAATTGAGGAAGTTTTTAGTTTAAAATTTGTGTTGAAATCGATTTTTTGTTTTTGCATTATTTTGCTAATAAAAATGAGGTATCGTTGAGCTCGTCACAATGTAAGTAACCTACATACCGAGTTTGAATGAAATTGGAGGGAAAAAATTCATATGGAAACCATTATTTAACCTCCTGGGAAGAAGGGTACATTCTCCTTCCACTGCCCCTGTCTAGGCAGTGGAACAAGAACAATCTTCCCTCATAGATTAAATAAAGGGTTCTATTCAATGTTCCCTGAAAGTTACCTGTACCAACACGCACCTGAAGAAGACTGAAGGTACAACAGTCAAAATGTAGTTATAACAGCAACACAGATGAGGTTAATAGTCTGCATGTAAATATTGTAAATAATAACATCTCATCCCAGAAATTCAGACAAAGATTGATCAGTTTGTTCAAATTTTCAAAATTTGTCAATATGGAAATGAGGCATGACTTATTTAAATATTGCTACAATGCTATTGACAAATTTTGAAGTTCCCTAAAGGTTAACTGGATTTACAAGCAGCTGATGCAGATGAAGGGCACAATGGCCAAAATGTGATGAGGATAAAGATGAGCATTGATCAATCTGTTTGTCTTGTCAAGTTAACCAATTAATCTTGTCTCACCTATCTCTTGAAAACACACCACTGAAAATAATGAACATATTTCAGGAAGCCAGTTGATGACTTAAGTTCCCCAAACTTTGGGGAACAGCACCTTTTGTATATTCTATGTAAGTACTATGAACTTTGAATGCTTTGCCACAGATTTAATTACTAAAATAAAAATCTTAGAGTTTTTTTTTTTTTAAAAATGGGCAAAGATCTTTTTCACATCTTTCAATAAAAAAATGATTATTGATTTGATCTTATGAGTATATCCAACCCAAAGTTGATTGATTTTATTTTTGTAAAAATTCAAATTAAAAAATGCAATGGATGTTCATATAGTGATGCTTGAAGAAGGAATGACTGAACGAAATGACATCATAGTCAATTGTTTAACAATTTCATATCTCGCCTGAATTTTCACTTTCATCCTCATCCATTTTTTCCTCATGGTCACTATCCATTACATATTTCTCTTGAATGTCTTTGATCTTTTCATATTCAAATTCAGCACCAATCGCACAGGAAAGCATTGACTGTAAATTGCGTTCCTCTGTATCACCAAACATATAACCATTTGCCTTGTCGACTGTTTGAAGAACCCGCAGAATGCTTTCATTCTTCTGAAATGAAAAACAAATAATATAGATTCATGTCAGGATTTATCGAAGCCATTTTCAGTATATTAAATCAAGAAAGTCATGCAGATGGAATCCATAAAATGTAGAACTTGAAATCAATCTTTAAAAACTAGGAATCATCAACATTTCAAAATTTGACAACTGAAATTTGTGTTGCTTATGTTGTTACCCTAATATTTAGGCTGATCCATTCTACAGCCTTCTTCAGCTGTATTACTTGGAAGGAAAGAAAGGGTCTCTTTTATTTGTTTATTTATTTTCATAGCAGGTGTTCAGGTAAGCTATATTTTTTAGTTTCACCAGTTTAGACCTTCACAGCTAGGATGAGTCATGCCATGTACACTGTCAACTCATCCTCATTTCCTATGTATTCCATGTGTAAGGAGGAAGTTCCACTCGGACAGTTTCTTCCCCCAGAACTGTCATGTTATGGAACTGACTCCTGAAAGTATACTTCCTTGATCACTAAAATCTTAAGCTCTTCAAGTCTCAGGTCAGACGTTATCTATCCTAAATATTGTCATAATATAAACTTCTTACTTTTTGTTCTTATAACCGCCTCATTTGGTAACTCTCTACCTTGAGTGGCTCTTAGGCCTTGTATTGAGTAAACAATTTTTTTTTTAACAAATGGCCAACAAAATGATAGGTAATATATGTGAATATAGATAAGTACATTGTCTAACAGAAAAAAATAATCAATGCCAACAAATATATATTTTTCAAATATGGCTGATATGACCCCCTTTTTAGTCTGAATTTTAGAATTTAATAAATTTCTAATAAATGCATGAAAAGAAGCTTGTTTTGAACTAGGCCAAATAGTGAACAACATTGATGAAGCTTTTGTAACCTTCAGTGTATTATACACCATTTTTTATTTAATATTCCCAGCTGTAAAAGGGCGTGGAGGGGGTCTTATATACTACCAAATATGATAATCGCTTTCCTTGTCAATGAACTTAAGCCAATACTTTTCCATTAATTTCATGTTGAAACACTGGTTCCTGTATGATCATTGAAGTTAAGTAATGTCGAGCCTGGTCAATACCTAGATGGGTATCCACTTGGGAATACCAGATGTTGCAAACTTGGATGTGTGGGTGGTGTAATGGATAATGGCTTGGAATTGTTAATTGAAGATTGAGTTCCAATCCATTATATTCACTAACACACAAATACCCTTGGGAAAAATATGAATCCACCTCTTCTCCCCCACAGCTATGGGTTAATTAGTAAAACTTGTGTCATTAAATCATTGTTTAGTGTGGCTGTGGCCTGGTATTGAACTCACAACTGTTTGGGTATAGTCACTGGATCTAACCAACATCTTTATCCACTGGGCCATGTGTCCTTGATGACATGGTGGATAAAATAAAGGGTTTGGTTTGAAATTCCAATCACCTGAAGAAAGCTGTAGTGTACAACGACTGAAACATTGTGAATATGGCAATGAAGACGTGGATAACAGTCCAAATAATGTAAATAATGTAAGTCTTCTCCACAAGTTGAAAACTTAGGTGATCTCTGGACGAATTTTTGAACTGCTCCAATCTTTCTTATCAAATCGTGAAATGAAAGTTATCCTGAACAGCCACTCTTCTAGATTCTTTCGTACTAATGCAGGTGAACCCCAGGGCCCTATCCTTGGTCCTACTTTGTTTTTAGTTTTCGTTAACAACCTTCCTGATGGCATTATCTTTCAATTTGGTATCTAGGCTGATGACACAAACATTTACTCCTGTCTTGATAGTAAGTCCGATCAGTTTGATAAGATCAAAATAGCAATGGATATCAAAATGTTCTTCAGTCTGTTATTAAATGTTGCAAAGGCTGCCTTGTTAATTTTAATGCTTACAAAACTAAACTGTTCTCTATTAATCATCTGAGAGAACCCTCTCTGCCTTCTATCAGCATGGCTGATGCTGAGCTCCAGGAGAATGACTCACTGTGCCTTCTTGGGCTTACATTTTCAGCTGACATGAAGTGGAAAGACTATATTGAATCGAATGCTTGGTCAGCTGCTAGGAAGGTTGATTCACTGTGTTGTGCTAGATGGTTTTTCTCTCCAGAGTCTATCTTACATATCTATGTGTCTACCATTTGTCCATACTTAGAATATTGCTGCCACATATACATGCTTCTGCTATGTATCTAGAGCTCCTTGATAAAATTCAAAGAAGAATCAACAATATTATTGGTCCAGATCTGGCATCTGGTGTCTTGGCTTCAGTCACTTTCCCACTGCTGTAATGTTACCTCCCTTTGCCTTTTCTATAAATACTTGTAATTGTTCGGATGAGCTCTTCGCTTGTTGTTTGAGTGAGTGGTTGGAATGAATGAATGTTTTATATTATTAAAGTCTCGCATTGATTTTGTCCAGTTGACTGATGTTTCTTCCACATTTAAAGATTGTTGGGGGGGGGGGTTATTACTAATATTATTTTGTTTGGTTTCTTGTATATAGTTTTGTTTCACATTTGTTAATATTCATTGGGGTTGAGATTTTTAAAAATTGTTATTTTCTTCCCCTCCCCACCACAGACAATGAATTGTACATATGGGGACTAGTTAGGACTTTCATAGAGACAATGAGGTATTATGGTGGATGTACTAAGAAAGGTAAGTAAGAATGCGTTGTTTTGGTGTAAGGAATATTGTGATATGTTTGGGTGAGTGTTTGTGGCTAGCTAAGTTTAATGTTAAGACAGAAGAAGACATCATTTTCCCCATTCCCCATTTTGGCCTTGTGCCACATTTTGTAATTTTTACAAATAAATAATGCTCTTTGCTATGGTACCTAGACTCATTGAATTTAAGCATAGTACTAGACTGTCGATGAGGTCTCACCAATTTACAGTTGAGCTGGTGAGATGTAACTGTAACTTCTATGCTGACAGTTTCTTTACTCGCACCTCTTGTCTGTGGAACTCCCTTCTGGCTCCATACTTTCCCGCCAACTTATTCTGTAAAATTTAAATGCAATGTCAATCAGTAACTGCTATCCTCCTGATTACTCTTCTTCTGTTCTTGTTCCTTAGCAATGTTCCTGTTTCTAACTCTCCCACACCCAGTAACCCCTTGCGTTTCTGTGGCTTTACTGCCTTGCTTGTTCAAACTGCTGATCATGACAGATTGTGCTCTCTCTATATTTGATTAAAAATAAATACAAATTTGTCATATTGATATCATTTCAATTTAGGAAACTAGAAGTTATACTGTCTAGAGAATTAAAGTTATGTTATAAAAGCTTGAGGGGCCCTAGGCCTCAATCTGTATTAACCTAAAGAATGATCTGGTCTTAGTAGTATATATACATATTTTTTTGTAAAAATACAAACACTTACCTTAATATTTAGGGCCACAAAAGATACAAGACTATAGTCTTGAATTATTTCCACCAGTGCCGCATTCATTTTCTTATATTTTTTGAAAATTGGATCATCCTAAAAACCAATACAAAAAGTGTAAAATAAAATCTTATCTTTTTGACATTACAGCACATATAACACAAGATGAAATATATAATAAAATATAATAATATAATAAAATAATATATAATATTTTATATACTCTGAATATTTTTTTTATGAGATTTTATCTTAAATTGGATGTTTTACTCCCAAATCATCAATAAAACATAGAACTTCATAAATATTTACAGAATAAAGTCCATTTCAGATTAATCAAGAAATTGCTATAATTTAAATAAAATACTATATGACTACAATATAAATATTACCTACAGTGATTTATAAATATATATTTGATGTAAGCATGAAAAGCAACAGTTGGAAAACCCCTGACTTTTTACACTGTGGTATAAGAAAGAAATAGTATAACATTACAACGGGCTGATTCTCCAACCACCCTAAGATTAATTTTTCATTTGTTAGTCTTGACATTTAAAATTATGAAAAAATACTTTCTATTTTGCCCAATGTAGGAAGAGAGAAATGTACACATTCTAATCCTTTCCAAAGAAATTTCTAAATTTTTTCAGTTTTAAGATTAGCTTAATTTAAATTCAATTTCAATTTATGAGCTGAGGTTATATATATATATATATATATATATATATATATACACACACATACATACATACACAAATACCTATGTTTAGGCATGTGGCTTAAATTTCACTGGTTTTCCAGCTAATCAGGCACAAAGTATATCATATGATTTTATAAAAATACACAGATGTCACATGGGAAGAGTGCTGTTTCATAGATGAAAAATAAAATAAAATAGAATAAAAGATGCAGAAAATGAATTGTGGGCATGTTCATTAAAAAAAAAAAAAAAAAAAAATTAAATATTGTTGCTTATATTTGGTCCTTTGATTTATTGAAATCTCTCTTTCTCTCTATATATACATATAGGTATAGATTTGGATAAATCAAATGACCAGATATAAGCAATCATATTTTTTTTTATTATTTTTATATATATATATATATATATATATATATATATATATATATATAAATTGAGATGAAATGGAACTAATGTCTTTAATTTAATCACAAAATTAAATTTGTGGCTTTTAGCTTCCATTTTTGAAACATGGTTAGAACTGTGTAGCAAAAAACCATATTTTAAATCAATTAATTTATAATATGTAAATTTACATTGAGCACTATTTTGTAAAAATAAAAATATCTATAAGAACACTGGATTATATATCTTGCTGTTCTTTCTTTTTTTTTATACACACACACACACATATATATATATATATATATATATATATATATATATGTGTGTGTGTGTGTGTGTGTGTGTGTTCAGAACCTGTCAATGTTTGCGTTAGCACAAGTCATTGTGACCAAGAGTGTGAGTGTACCTGCATTGTTCAAACTGCTGATAATGACAGATTGTGCTCTCTCCCATAAATTGTAACTATGATCTGCACAGTATAGTTAGAGTTTAAACCAAATGCAACTGAGCAGGTGTCTACAACAGGGATAGCCACCCTAACAGACAACTGTACTCAAAAAACAAGAGTAGCCAGCCATTATATATACAATACTGAAAAAATATGTGAAAATTATGAGAATTTTATGTATTTTTTCTGAATAGCAGAACTTCTATCAAAAAGTGCCCAATAGATAACTAGAACTATATTGTTCAATAAATTAAGAAAAATTCAAGTGACTAATCTGGTTAGTTGACTCAAGAGTTTCATATTGAAATGCTCATCAGAGCTAGATGTTTGATAAATCTATTGAACTTATTATCAGCTCTCATATTTTATGAATGAATGAAATGCTAATTCTAACTTCAAATTTGAAATTCTTAACATGATAAAATTTTGTTAGAAACATTACAGGATTTAAATTTAGAATCTTAATATCTAGAATGAAAAAAGGAAACCTAATCAGCACAGTAGTTAACCTTTAGCACTCAAGGTGACTATTTTTGCCAAGCAAAATGTTAGCACTGCCAATGCAAATTGAATTTGTCAGGTGTGTAGTCATAACCTTCTATGGCAACACCTAAAACAGTCTTGACTGAAATTGAGAGCCAGGCTACTGCAATTTCAAATGTATAGAACTAATATATAAAACACTACATTTTGAGGTGAATTCAATATACAATAAAAGGGGAAGTTCTGCGATCAAAGGAGATTGTTATTTTGGATAAAAATTCTTATAATGAAAAAATAAGACTGCTACTTCATTATACAAACATTTATGAGAAAACAGATGATAATTTTTGAAACAAAGTAATTAGTAAGTCAGTTAATAATGAGAGCACGACATGGTTAAAATTAATCAATTATCACCTTAAAACATTGAGACTTTATGGCCTACCAAAAACCAACAAGACAGACATTTCAATATGACCCATCATTTACACTGTTTACATTGTTCGGACTGTTGTCCGCATCTTTGTTGTTGTTATATGCATGATGTTTCAGCTGTTGTAAGCTCTGGCCTTCTTCAGGTGATTGAAATTTTAAACTGAACCCTTTATTTTGCCCACTGGGATAGATTGTTCTAGTTCCATGTGCCAAGCCTCTTCTGGATATCTCAGTTTCAGTTATTTTCCTTTACTCAATTATACATAAAATTGTTAAAAAACGAAAAATGTAACACCGTCCCCATGTGTCCATTGTGTATATGAAAAACCGTAACCCTTGTAAGGGGGTAAACAGGTGTTAGATCTTAACCACAGATCACCAATGGTTTGGGATACCCTAATTCTGTCCCCTAGCTGAGACTCCATTGTTGGGTGTAGTTTTAGGTCATACCCAACACCCATTTTCCAGTTCCCTTGGGAGGAAAAAAAAATATCAATTGCAACTTTTCTTCATTTCCTTAGTGATTGTTAATCACTTGATCACATCATACAAAGGTACAAACATATTAATATATAGATATTATTTATTAATATATATAGATATTATTTATTAATGAATAAAGTTACTCTGAATATGCTCAATAAATGAGTAAATAAGTTATGATAAAATCTCATTTCAAAAGTTTAGACAATAGATTGGAATGTTAAATGAAACCCTCACCTGAAGTTGATCCAGCAAGTATGTGAGATCAAGAACATCTGTATAAAAGTCTAGATTGAATGCCAATTTGCCATATGATTGGATGAGATCAGCTTTGGACAAGACATTGACATGAGGCAGTTCCACCTGAAGCATGGCTGACAGTGATGTAAGCAGGACAGCTATAAATTTACCTGGGTCACTGCAATAATGTGAATCAACAAGATGTACTGCTGCTAGTCGATGGTCAAGCTTTAGCAGGGCGCTGAGTATATTTCGGACGGAGTTGTGGTGTGTGTATAGTTCCACCTGACCAGGAAAGTCCATTAAAATATAATGTTGTTTTGGTATTTTTTTCAGCTTTTCAATAAGCCAATCAATGTTTTTCTCGAGATATTCCATGCAGTATATGAGGCCTCCGTTCGGACCAAGCTTTAATTTGTCCATCACTTCTTCTAGGGTTATCAGCTCAGAGATGTCAATGGCAGGAACGTAGGGCACAAGGTCATTTGCGGGATCAAGGTTGATCAAACTAACTTGTCTTCCAAGTCGTGTCATGAACTCACCCATGCCATTGCAGTAGGTTGTCTTACCAGATCCAGGGGGTCCAATTACAACTTGACCAAACATTTCTTCCTTTTGCTGAGAAGAGGTTTTAAAGATTTGATTTATCTGTACAAGAAAGAAAAAGGAATCATGTTTTTGAATTAAAATTAGTAAAGAGAATGATTGTCATTGATGTCTTAATTTTCACTATGTTGTTTGATCTGTGTGGTGAATGGGGAAATGTTACGTTAAGTGCATTGATAGGGAAGAAGGTTTAAAAAGTGGCATAACAACTGTTTATTGAGGAGGCACATGCATAGTGGCTCAGATTGAGGAATCAGAGAGCTGAGTTTGAATTTCAATCAAATTCATTACATTCACTTACGTACTAATACCCTTGGGAAAGGTATGAATCCTTTTTTTCTTCCCCAGCTATGGGTAAATAGCAGGACAGACCGGGTTCTATAGCCTTGGATGGCTACCGCACAAAGAAATGGCAACCTACTGCCGGAAAAAAATCTGCCTTGTCAGTCATGTATCGAAAAGATACATAATCACCTAAGTGTGTAATCACGCACGGGACATAACTGACTGTTTACTGGACATACTTAGTGAATGAGTACTAACCAAGCTTTTATTTCTATTTTACGAAAAACAATTATCGTCAAATTAATATCATACTCGAGTGGTTGTCAGCAAAAGGAACAGCTCAATACGCAAATTACAAATTGGTAATACCAAAATCAAAAAAGTACAACAACTGAAATCTCAGAAATGTTTTAACAGAGGATGAAAAGTGCAACACTGATATCCAAAGGCATATTGGGATAGTGAAAGATTCCTTCCAGAAGCTAAGCAAAGTATTAAGAAACAGGAAAATTTTGTTAGAAACAAAGAAAAAGAGTACTGAACTGTTATGTACTATCAGTCCTCCTATATGACAGTGTATGCTGGACAGGTGAAGAAGAGACTTGAAGCAACAGAAATGTGGTTCTACAGAAGGATGCATGACAAAATTTTAGAGAAAACAGAAACAAAAAGGACACTTATAAAGGATGTTCTAATAACTGACTGATTTTAAATGTGAATGAAGTTTAAGCATCTAATGATTTTTTTTTCTTGCAGATTTAACAACTTAAGTCTTTGGCAATTTCAACCATGGAAAGATAAACAATCAAACAATATGTTAAAGTTTCAAGAGTGCAATTGGAAAAATTGTTCGTAAATTCAAAATACTGGGTTGGTGGCAGATGTGAAAACACTATTGCGTGCTCATTTACGCCGTTCAGCTGAAAACATTGCTGCAATGCAGGAGAATGTAGCCGAAAATCCAGACACCTCTATTTGTCATTGCAGACAGGAATTGAACCTCTCCACAACGTTACATCGTTTCCAATTGCACTCTTGGTTGGTTAATTAAGGTGGCCAAAAAAATTGCAAAATGCATTTCTGTTTGAATGTGCATTTTCATAATAAGCTTTGATAACTTTAACACATTTGATTGTTAATCTTTCCATGGTTGAAATTGTCAAAGACTTAAGTTGTTAAATCTGAAAGAAAAAGAAAAGTAATCATTAGATGCTTAAACTTAATTCACATTTAAAATCAGTCCAAGTTATTGGAACACCCTTTACTTAGCATCAGAAAGAGACAGTTGGAATTTATAGGGGGCATAATGAGGAAAGAGGGCTTAGAAAATTTGATACTCACAAGACAGAATGAAGGCAAAAAGAGGGTAACAATGCATAACCTAGATTGTCAGCTTGATTGATTCGTTTTCTATGGCTTATCAACTCTTTGCATATTATTTAAAGCCCAAACATATTTTTAGATTTTTTTTTGGTGGGTGTGGGAGATAATGGTTTATAGAAGGAAGTTTTACTAATTAATCCATAGATGGGTGGGAAGGAGAGGTGGATTCATAATTTTCCTAAAGCGTTTTTGCGTGTAAGTGAATATAACTAAAACTGAAACTCGTCTCTACGATTAACAATTCCGAGCCATTATCACCTGCATATCCAAGCTTACAGAATCTGGTATTCCCAAGCGATCACCCATCTTAGGTACTGACCAGGATCGACGTTGCTTAACCTCGGGGATCGTACGGGAACTGGTGTTTCAACGTGATGTGGTCGTAAGCCCTACTTAAGCTTTTTTTTTTTAGGAAATGGATGGCGGAACAAAGTTTAGGAGAAATAACAAAAAGACAAATTACGAAGTTCTACAATAATGGACAGGAAATTGCGGAGAACCATGATCGCCAACGTCCTGAAAGGTCACAGGTACATAAAGAAACATAACAACTGAATTATATTTCCTAAACAACAATGTTTAAAATATCATCGTCGAATAATACTGCTATATAGGAAATTTTATTCAATTCTTTCGTTAAAAACAAAAGTTAAAAAGCTACTACAAATCGATATTGCTTTTCTTAATTCTTAAACGTGTCCGTAAAAAGGTATTTGAGCCAAAATAAAAAATAAAAATGTATTTTTCCTCTATCATTAGTTACGTTCATACAGCATACATCAAACAAAACAAAAAACAAAAGACTCAATAATTTTAAAATATAAAAAAGTTATATTTGTGCGTGAATAAAAATAGACTTTTTACCAAACTTTACAAATGTTTTCGAAATTCTCGCGATGTTAAAATTTAAATAGGCAAAAATAATTAGCATTTTTTTCTCAAAGATGAATCAATGAACTACAAAAAGAGACAGAATATTTCACTATTTGCCGTTTAAAAAGATGAATCAATTGGTTTAAGTTTCTGGCTTATTTACAGTAGGTATACGCAAAACAAATTTAGCATACCGTGATGAAAACATGGTTCAACAAACATGAAAACAATGTTTTATCGTCAATATCTTTATTAAGAGGAAAGATGAAGATATTTTAATTTTTGAATATTTAATTTTTTTACTCCTTTTTAGAACAATCGAAATTTTGATGAAAAATCTTGTTTTTTCTTGCATTAGCGGATATACTATATTTTTTTAATATAGCAAAGTTTAACGTCTTTTTGTTGTGAATGACATTAATTTGGAAATTCGGTGCTATTACATTTTCGCACCCCACAAAATGTAAAACACAGCCAGATAAATTTATAACATGAAAAGGAACTTATTTTTAAAACATTTTTAAAAAAATTTTAACTTCATAAAATTAATTTAAAATAACAACAGTTGGACTGTTGTAATTATTTAATAATTAAATAAATTTAATTTACAATCAGTAGCAATGGTTTTACTTTTTACTTTTTAAAGCTTAAGTTAAAATGGGTTTCTGCTGTCAAAAATTTCTAAACAGAAAGTCAGAATCTAAGAAATTAAATATTTTTAATATTTAATTAAGTTTTTTTTTAACTTAATATTTGATGTTTGATTGATTAAAAAATCTTGTTTTTCTTGAGTCAGCGGATGTTACTTTTATAGCAAATTTTTTCATTGACCGGTTTTTGCTGTGACAGACACATTAATTTAGAAATTCTTGCAAAAATCAAATAATTGTCAGATTTTATTGAAATTTTCAGGGCTTATTCACAGATGAATTAAATTACTTTAGAAATGTTTCCTATTAGAGACATTCTTATTAAAAATATTTTACACTACAGTATTACACTTTTTTCAGTTTTTACAACTACACAGGTTCGAGGGTCTACTAATTAGAACAATAACAATATTCTTAAAAAAAAAAAAGAATGAAAAAATTATCATTATTAAAAACTTCTTTAAAATAAATCAGGGTTGGCAAGTAAAAAAGAAGTATATGCAATACCCTAAATAAGCTATATGCAATATCAATTTAAATTTATTTTTAATCTGAGATTTTTGAGAATAAATTGTTTCTTCCGGTATTAACTTTGAGATTTTTAGTAGTGTTTTATCACAATTTCAAAATCATATTTAGAAGCAAAGAGATATAAAAATATAAAGAATTGCGCAAAATAATCCAAGCCGTAGTCTTGTTAATTATATTTTATCAAGTAAAAAACTTACTAGACTCGTTAACAAAGAATTTTCTGAAAAATAACACTTTGACTGGTAAACACATGTATTATCACCGCCATATTGGAATGACTCAAACAAGAACGATAACTAAGTTTTAAAGTAACTAGAGTTATCTCCCTTAAAAATAACAATATGGTTAATTAAATTGAATGACAAAATGGAAAAAAAACTTGTCATTCAATTAACGACCATTAATCTGATATATAGAATTGATATATCATATTTCTCCCAAACAATATTCTACTGGGCAACTATTTTAATATTCAAAATGTCGCTTTATCTTTTTGCTCCTAGCATTCCCTCCTGGGACAGAAGCGCTTACAATCATCATCATAATCAACAATCATCATCATAATTAACATTATTGATGTTTTTATTTATTTATTTATTATAAACAAACAACACCTAATTATTTTCCAATTAATTATTTCAGTTGTTACAAATTTTAAGCGAAAAGGACAACTTTCAAATAAAATGAATAAGTAAATAAATTTCATAGCAATTGTTCTGATGAGCTTTCCTTTTTGGTACCTCGATTTTACGAATTTAAGCGCAGTGCTAAATTGTTAGATACGTCTTCTCATCATTTTCCGGTTGAAATTGCTAGATGTAACCATAATTTCTATGCTAAAAGTTTCTCCTCTCGCACTTCTCACTTTGGAACTCTCTTCCGGCTTCCGACTTTCCAGTTAACTTTGACCTTCAAAGATTTAAATGCAATGTCAATCGTTATCTTCTGTCTTCTTAATTCCTGTTGTTTCATTGTTCTTTCTCCTTAATGTTTTTTCTCAGATTTCTTCACACTCAGTAACCTCTTACATTTTAGTGGCTTTATCGTCTTGCATATGGCGAATTGATAAAAAGCAATAAGAAAATGCTGATGTAATAACTAATAGCAAGGGGAAAACCGTGAGTAACCAACAAACTTAACAAGTCTTTGTGAATGGATATCAGAATAAGACAAGGAAATATGGTAAATAAGCAAGTGTAGTGAGTGCGAAATAATAATAACTCCTTTCATTCACTCCCTTCAAATTCAAAGGACTGAGGAAGAAAGAAAGAAATTCGTGAGCCTATGTGAGATTTTTGCTTTCACAAAAATTTACCGGTGAGCCGAGAAGAAGAAGGAAAGAAATTTGCGAGCCTATGTGAAAATGTTTTTGGACCAATGAAAACCTGGCTTTTACAGAAATTAGTCAGTGAACCAAGAAGAAGAAGGAAATAAAGTAACGAGCATACACGAAATTCTGTTTGATATAAAATGAGGACAAAAATTAAATTAATGAGAAGAGTGTTCGAAGGCATGTGAAAGGTTTCGTTTCAGTTTCTCGCGACCAGCATTGAAATTCACGCCAGTGTAAAATTACTTGCCAATTATATTATTTGCCTCTAACCAGTACGCGGAAATTCAAAGAAAATTCTCTTAACAATCCAAGAAACTATCTCTCTTCGTCTACTTTTGAACGTAAGAAAACCCTATGTTCCTTAGGTGAGCAACGAACTCTCTTACTTTTGTCTTAAACATTTTTGGATATTATTTTCTGTCAAATCATTTAATCGGTTGTGTGAACATTTCCTCTTCAAGACAATCCGTTAAAACTACGGACATTAAGAATTTTATTTTATTTTTCTGGGCTACTGACACTATTTCAAACGTGTAAATTTGTGAATAAATTTTGTTTTGTTAAAATTACTAGCGTGTTTCATCGTCATTATCATTATTTATTAATCTTCTTGGCGTGGGTAAATCAACTGCTCATTTTAACCCCAAAGCCCGACGTCACTATACGGGAGTTACATATGACAATAAAAGACAGGTAGTTGTGGAGAGTCACTATCGCCCACGCCCTAAAGGGTCATGGAAATAAAAATAGAATCTTTTACATGATGTTATGTTTTTATAGCAGCTGATATATTTCTTATAAGATGCAGGCCTTGTAGAACGTAGTAGTAAGCTAAATTTTTCAGCACCCCCTCATCTTAAAAGGACGTGGCATATGGAAGAACCGGAAGAAGAACTAGGTTCTATTTAATGTTGGTTTATAGGAGATAATTTATGATTTTGAATTTTGAATACTGATTTTATAGGCAGGATATGCACAAGATAAATCTTTCTACTCCGATTCACTCTTACTTGGTCACGTGCCGAATTTCTTCCCCTCTGTGCCGTATCCTTTCAAGACGTAGGCGATCATAGCTCTTCACAGCTTCCCATTCTTTTTAATTCTTAGCAATATTTGTCTTTTTACAATCCCTCTCGTTCCCTGTTTGGCCATCCATTTACACAAGATTACTAAGCAGGTTACTCGCCATTTCATTCTGTCTCCCTTGCTTTCAATATGACCTCTGAGTATCTGTTGTAACCTAGAAAAGGTTACTGAATGAGGAATAACCAAAACAGAGGTTGGAAATGAAATGGTAATCTTTATAACATCAACGAAATATAATACTCGCCAGCGGCATGAAGTAGGTAAACCACTGCTAGTGGTGGACTACTTAGACAGCATATTACCCTCCACTTACAATAGTGTCCAACGTATTTATGAGGATTTGAACATACCCATTAGTGTTCAGAGGAACGGTATATAACTGGAGGAAGACCACAGTTGTTTTCCTTTGGGCTGAGCCCTTTTGAGAGTAGAACTCTTCTGTCCTCTTTGTCTTTGCTTCTGTTTTTTAGAGGAACGGCCTCTTTACCTTTCTGACCATCAGGGTGTCCACACACGTGGAAACTGGTCAGCATGTGCACGGCCTCGCGAAAGAAAAAAGTAATTTCCATTCACTTATCTGCGGACGATCAAAGGCCATAAAGTTGGTATGTTATTTCTTTGTTCTCGTTCTGTAAATCTCCTCGTTCCTTTGGGACAATATAGACAATCATTTGTTCTGGGACATATATAAATCTTTTTAATATATGCACGTAAGTTGTTTGCGTTATCAAATGTTTTGTTTGTTACGCCCGCGTATTTTGTCTTTCTATATTCGTATTCAGTGTTAGTGTATCAATGGCTACACTAATGCTAATATTAGTCTCGGTGTGCTACTGGAAGACTAAAACACGTTATTCTTCCTAACACAAAATAGTCGGTAAACTATGTGTGGCAGATACCACCATACTAATAACAGTATCAAATTTTCCAAGCCCTCTTTCCTCATTATATGTTTCAGATATTCCACCTGTATCATTATGGTTCTAAGTATAAGTGTTCTTTTTGTTTTCATATCCTTAAAACTTTCTCGTTGTTCACATGTTCTGTCCATGGTATTTTTAACATTCTCTTGTAGAACCACATATAACACAAGAAAGGCAATAAAGCCACTAAGAAACAAGGGCTTATCTCGTGTGAAAGAATAAAAGAAAAAGGAAAACATTATTAAGGAACGAGAACAATAGACAAACAAGAATTAAGAAGACAGAAGATAATGTTTCACGTTGCATTTAAATCTTTGAAGATCAAAGTTAATTGGAAAACAAGAAGTCGGAAGAGAATTCCACAAACGGGAAGTGTGAGAGAAGAAACTGTTAGCACAGAACTTACGGTTTCATTTCAACGGTAAAATAATGAGACCTATCTGCTAATCTATTACTGCGCCTAAATTAATAAAATTGAGAGGAAAGCTCCTCAGAACAATTACCATGAAAATATTTATAGAAGGCATAGGGAAACTATATTACGGCGGTGTGAATGTGAGTGAAGTCGAGGTGTCAGATCACGATCAATATCATTGTAGTCTTCTTTAGATTTGATCAAGAATCTCTAAATACACAGCAGAAGCACTTGGCATGTAGTAGAGATATTTAAATCTTGGACAAGTGGTAAGCTTCCTCTTTAAAGAAATTGTTAAGCATTCATTGCCATATAGGAGAATTGATATTACATAGCAGTTCAGCATTCTTTTTTGTGGCTAATGTTACATTCTTCCTAAAACGAGATTTTTTGATTCATGCTACACTAATTTCCGCTACTGGCCGGATGTGAACGCACCGAAACCGAAGACTGGACTAAAATTTCATCAACTGCGCATAGGCTCCACACATAGCTCCCGTTTTTACTCAAACACTCAAAGAAAAATACAATCTAGAATTTCCACACAATAGCATCCACTACCGCCTAAAGAAGCAAAATAAAAAAAAATGGAGCCGATCTGAGCATAAGAAAAGGACAATCAAAGGGACATCTTCAGCAGTCGGACGGCATAACAGCCCGGATTCACATCGCTCGTGGGAACGCGACCTCCCATCTCCAAAAGACAACTCGCCACGGTAAGCTACAACTCACTCTCCTTCTCATGCTTTACATCTCTGCGGACGACTTTTACCATTTCACTTACCTCCTTCTTTCGACGAGAGACATTTACACCGATTTATCATTTGTGAATTTTTACTTTAATACAATTGTTTATTTCTTAAACCTCCGTTGTTTCTTCCTTGTTTTTGCCACCATACAACACGCATGAAAATTTCCTGTTTCTTTGCTTGCTTCTGTAAGGCAGCTTTTGCTCTTCCAATGCGACTTCAGCTTTCGGGGTCACATTTTCTGTCGTCTGTTTAAACACTTCCCAGGTCGCTGAATTTCTACACTTGCTTGATTTTTGAAATCAATTTGTAGCTCGAATCTATTTTTCTTGTCGCCAACCATATCATCTTACCATTGACGTTTTATAGAAATCTTTCTATATAGTAAAAGAAAATCAGTTGTCTAAGGTGGTCCGAAAGTCTTGTCCCACATACATAATATAATTTTCTATTTCAGATCGCTGACATGATCTCCTACAGTTTGGAAGAGAGGTAAAGGTGACAAGACTTTCGGACCACCCTGTATATTAAACGCAAAAGAAAAGAACTCTTACTCAGTGTGAAATTGAACAGAAAAAAAATGTGTTTATTTAAAATTAATTGGAAATTGGAAGTGCAAGCAGGTTACAAAGGCTTGTTGAAAATATTCTTTAGACCGCCTAATAAAAATTAAGCAGGGATATGATTTGGTTAATTCGTTTTTTTACAGCTTATCAACCCATTGGAACTTATTTAAAGCCAGAACATATTTTTAGATTCTAAGAATTTGTTTGAGATGATAATGTTTTACTGATACAAATTTTACTAATTAACCTATAGATGGGCGACAAGAGGTGGAGTCATAACTTTCCCAAGGGTATTTGTGCGTAAGTGAATATAACGAACCCAACTGGAATTGGAGCTCTCTGATTAACAATTCCAAGTCATTGCACTATCCACACTTACAGCACCTAGTATTCCCAAGCGGTCACCCATCTAGACACTGACCAAATTTGACGTTGCTTAATTTCGGTGATCGTAGGGGAACCAGTGTTTCAACGTGATGCGGCCGTTTAGCTCAGATTAAAGAAAAATAGACTTATAACAGATTACGTTAAAAATGTCCTTGTTAATGAAATGCAGTGAAGATTACCTCGTAGTTGTGAAAGCCTGACCTCTCAGCAGTTGAGTTCAAACGTGGCAGTCACGAAAGAATGGTGAGATGAGGAAGACAGAATTAGCAATTGGTAGGAACTATGTGATGAAAGCTTGGTTTGCGTCTCTTCGAGGTTGTTAGTTTTGATCATGTTCTACGGAGATTTTGGTTGACCACTGGACGTTTCGAAATCTTCTTGTTCCTAGCTGCAAATGTTAATTGTAAAGCTTGTCTTGTTGTCTTTGTGACAATCCATCCTGACCGCGTGAACGAATAGTGATTTTCACCCACCAGTGACCTTGTTTATATTTATGTCGTCAGGATGACTCAGTTACCATTTCAAATTATCGCCGGTTTTAATTCCTTGCTTTTGATTGGTGGAAAATAAATCAAATAAGATTTCTCCTTCTCACCCGCACTTTTTTTTCTAGAACATTTATAGGATACAAATCCTATATCATTCCAACAAATAACTGAAAAACACAAAGTAGATTTGCACACCCGCAAAATCGGATCAAAACGACTAAAAACAGATTTCGCAATAAGGTGTGAAATTAATTTTCTGACCAATGAAAGGAGGCGATTTGCTAAACTAAAAAAAAAATAACGATCCAGTGTGAAAAAAAGTCAGCTATAAATAGAGAGACTCAAGTCAATCACCAGTCAGAAGGGCGCAGAGATCATAGAGGACAGAAGACTGACAGTCAGGTCCGTCACTGACTCAACCAGACACTAAGAGCAGAAAGTGGGGTAGGAAAGAAAAACAACAACAAATTTACAACTGACTTCAAAACAATTCAACCCGATAAGTACATTTTTCACTTATCTTTTATTTCTCATTCACACTCTCTTTTTCAACTTAAATTGATCGCCCCTTTTTCCTTTCCACCTACTCGGCGGATACACAAAAACAAAAGAAACAGACATTACTCTACTACTCTGTTGAAAGATAGCGAATACAGACATTTTTTTGTTCAAATCACATTTGCTGAAACGGACTAAAGCATTAATCTTTTTTTATTCTATTCACAAGATATAAAAATATACAAATGTCATTAAATATACAATGTTCTATTTTCTACAAACGTTCCTTATCGTGTTGTCTTTTCTGGAAATTTGCGTTGTATTTTGTGGGCAGGGTAACCCGTATTAAAACCTTCTTTTAATCCGGGTACGCTGTACCCCACACATTCGAATTTTGCTGCTCTGAGACAAATATAGCATCACAAAAAATGTAAGGCATATGGAGAGAAGGTCCGTCGAACACCTCATTGGTTATTAAAGTCATCGTCTATGGGTAGCGGTAAGGGGAATAGAATTACCGTAATTCACCATGCATAATACGCATTTTTTTCTAAAAAATAATAAGCAAAATCAGGGCTGCGTATTATGCACAGCTACAAAAAACTCATTACATATTGTAAAATGAAATAAGAATTATCATAAAACTAAATTAGAATAATAATATTCTATGTTTAAAACCATTTTTTAAAAATAAGGGTAGCAAACGCTGACCGTAAGGAGATTAAAGAGGTACAATTTACAGGGTTTGATTACCAAACAAGGGATGCGTATTATCCGTGAGTAGAAGCATTTTCCCACACTTTCAGCACAATTTTAGGTGTGCGTATTATGGATGTGAGCGTATTATACATGGGGGAATTACGGTATATTTTTCACATAAATTTTTAAATTTATGTGAAAAAATATCTAATTTAATTTGTTTCTTTCCGCTTTCCATCACTACCTTGTCTTGGACTTCATGCAATGTTCTTTTTGTTTCTACCATCAACACGTTGTCATTTGCGTATCTGGAGTTGGTTAGATTTTGTTCACAATAGATCCTCAAACGCTTTTCTCTTTATTCGTTGGACTAAAAGATTTAGTCATAATTAGACATATACAAATGTTTTCATTTTTTCTGATGGAACGGTGTTAATTGACGTTGATTACGATAAATAAACGGAATGTGATATAAGCGTGCCGAGTTCAGACTCCAGTCGTTGCTTTCACTTTTACACAAATACACTGGAGATAGTTATTAATCGATTTCTACTCCAACCTAACTAAATGTTCAATAGCAGAGATTATCTACTTTTGAGGTGAACAACATTGAATTCAAAACCAGTTGGGTGTGGAACTAGCAACTCTACCCTATAAAAAAAACAAAAAACATACTTGTTACAGAAATCACAGCATCAACAGTCAACAAAGTGGGGCTGTAACCATATCCTCCCCAGGTCGTCTTAAGTATTAAAAAAGAAAGGAAATTATTAAGTAATGTTTATTTTGACGTAAGCAAATGGCGCCAAGAAAAATATTTAATTTGGTTGTTGGCAGTAAATGCATTTTGATTTAGTGACCACAGGCCAAAATCCCTGTTCCATTGCCAAACATCCTGGCGTTGTGTTGCTTGGCCGCAAAGGGACAGAGATAAGTCTATAATTCGGATAACCTGCCTTTTGGCTGAGATAGTTGAATAATTTAGTTGGACGATGGCTAAATCAGTTTTGTTTATTTTCGGTATATCAGCATTTTCCAGGTTATTTAATTTCGAATTCTGTTTTACACTAAAAAGTAGACATAGGTTTGATTTGCACGACAATCATTTACGGTAGACATAGGTTCAGTTTGCACGAGAGTAAAAAAGGTAGACATAAATTTAGTTTACACACACACAAGAGTCAAAAAGTAAATGTAGCGGCCTTAGACAAATTAGTAATAGCAGGGGAAGTGAGAATGGGGTTTGAGCAATTTTGGTTGCTGTGGGACTCCAGCATTCCATTCAAGAGTGCGTGTGGATAAATATTCCTAAAGAAATCAAATGTCAGAAAATAAATGAAAAAAGAAAAAGAGGGGGAAAAACAAAGAAAAAAAAAAAAACAAGAAGAAAAGTATCAAAGACTTTGCTTAATGAGATCAAGGGACATAATATGGATACAATGTAACCTCCCTTGAAATGTAAGGGAGGCAACTATTTTCAGCTTTGAATGTTATGTAATATAAAGAAAATCTTAGATTGGAAGTAAGTTTTATCTGAGGAAAAAAAAAACAAAAAAACAAACCAAAACACAGAAAAAAAAAAAAAAAAAAAAAAAAAAAAAAAGCGGTCCGGTCAAAAAAAATCTGCCTGGAAGAATTTCCAACCTTAGTTCCAATCTCTAGTCTACAGTTACTTCTGTGTCATTGACTGACCAAAGTGTATATGTGCTAATGAACAGTCCAATTTACTTGAACGGAAGTAATTCTAATTCAAGGCCATGTTTTATGGAGCTGTAGGCTGTGACCCAAACTTCCTATCAGTGTACTCATTACTGCAATAAAATGTCCTTTTTATTTCTTTTTTCCATTTCAGATTTTATTTTGCGGGTAATGTTTTTCACTGAATTTTTTGAGATGGAACGAATACATTGAGTCAATTGCTTCGTCCAAGGAAAGTTGGCTCCCTGTGCCGCGCCAGGAAATTTTTCTCCCCGAAATCGATCCTCCAGATCTACAAATCAACAATTTACCCTTGCATGGAGTATTGCTGCCATATATGGTCTGGAGCCCCTTCTGTTTGCCTGGGGGTTCTTGATAGGCTCCAGAGGTGGATATGCAATATAATTGGCCCTGTTCTGGCATCTCGTCTACAGTCGCTCTCTCACAGACGCGCCGTCGCCTCTCTCTGTCTGTTTTACAAATACTTTCATGGCAATTGCTCTGAGGAGCTGCATTCACTGGTTCCCAGACTTCATGAGTTCAAGCGCCCTACGAGGCTGGCATCCCGCTCTCACCCTTTCACTGTCGAAACTCCTAAAGGTAGCCATCTCTTCTACTCCAATAGCTTCATGTCTCGCACCTCTCACCTGTGGAACTCCCTTCCCTATTCCAGTTTCCCTGAGATCTATAATCGCCAACTATTCAAATGTAATGTCAATCGACATCTCCAGTTGCCTTGATCTATCCACTATCCTTCTCCTCATCCTTTCTTCTATCACTCCTATCTGATCTTGCTCCAATTTTTCTGTAACTCCTTGCGTCCTAATGGCTTCTCGCCTTGCTTGGGGTGAAACGCTTAAAAAAAAAAATTATAAAAAGGTTTTGCTTATTTATAAACCTAGTATTCTGTTTTATTGTTTTATGTTAATATAATGAAGATTTGTTCCTTTAAAATTTCACATCAGTTTTGATTCCTGTTTCTTTTCGTATGCGCCTTTATTCAATATTCGGGATAAGAGATTTGATGCTCTCTTCTTCTATTCACACAAAAAAATTCTTTCATATCTTAAATTTTATTTTAAGAGTAATGCTTTTCAGTTAATTTTTTATATTTTAAATTTTATTTAAAGGGTAAGGTTTTAAATTTTAAAGATAATGTTCCTCATATTTTCTACATTTTAAGTTTTATTTTATGAATAATATTTTAAATTTCTTTTTTACATTTAAAATTTTAAGAATAATGTTTTACATTTTTTAAAATTTCAAATGGTATTTTAAGAGAAAAGTTTTATATTTCTTGCTTTATATTTAAAATTTTATATTAAGAGTAATATTTTAAATTTGTTTTTTACATTAGTGTTTTTCATTTTCTATATTTAAATCTTATTTTAAGAGTGTTTTTCATTTTTTATATTTAAATCTTATTTTAAGAGAGTTTTTCATGTTTTATATTTACATTTTATTTCAAGAGAAACGTTTTAAGTTTTTTTTACATTTTCAATTTATTCTAGAATAATGTTTTTCATTTCTTTTTTATATTTTAAATTTTATTTTTAGAGTAATGTTTTAAATTACTTTTTTCTTTAAATTTTAAGAATAATATCTGCGTTTTTTTATATTTAAATTTCTGCTTTAAGAGTGATGTTTTAAATTTCTTTTTTGTAAATTTTACTTGTTATTTTAAGAGTAATATTTTCATTTCTTTTTAAAATTTAAAATCTTTTAAATTTATTTTTTACATTTCAAATTTTATTTTAAGAGTAATATTTTTCATTTCTTTTTAAAATTTAAAATCTTTTAAATTTATTTTTTTTACATTTCAAATTTCATTTTAAGAGTAATATTTTTCATTTCTTTTTAAAATTTAAAATCTTTTAAATTTATTGTTTTACATTTCAAATTTTATTTTAAGAGTAATATTTTCATTTCTTTTTAAAATTTAAAATCTTTTAAATTTAATTTTTTACATTTCAAATTTTATTTTAAGTGTAATATTTTCATTTCTTTTTAAAATTTAAAATCTTTTAAATTTATTTTTTAACATTTCAAATTTCATTTTAAGAGTAATATTTTCATTTCTTTTTAAAATTTAAAATCTTTTAAATTTTTTTTTTTTTTTTTAAATTTCAAATTTTATTTTAAGAGTAATATTTTTCATTTCTTTTTAAAATTCATAATCTTTTAAATTTATTTTTTTACATTTCAAATTTTATTTTAAGAGTAATATTTTTCATTTCTTTTCTTGCAATTTCAGATTTTATGCAAACAGTCATGTTTTCAGTGAGTTCAACTGAAATTCACTCTTTTAGTAAATTTTCATTGGTATGGCTCTGACTATTGGAATACCTATATATATATATATATATATATATATATTATAATAATTTTTTTTAATATGATTCCATCGCGACACATAAATTACTATGTTTCGAAACTTGAATCAAGTCATAAAGTTTGATTTTCATTATTAAAATTTAGAGTGCAGTTTCATTTTCAAGTGATGTTTAGAATAACTAACTGAAGAAGTGTTTTATTCATTTATAGGTTGGAAATGGAGGTTTAATCTGTTTTTTTTCTTTCGTTATCAAGGTGCCACTACTGTGATGAAAGTATGAATACTTATTATATGTCAATTGTTTTTTTGAGTCGTGTAAGGTTCGGTTGGAGGAATTTTGTTTGGTTACAATGGTCTTTTTTCTCAGGTTCTGTTGTTTTTATTACTATTTGTTAAAACTTACTGACTTATTTTATAGTTACAGTCTTTTTGGTGTTAATTTATTTGTCTTTTTCGTTGATGGTTTCTTAAAGGGGTGCTTAGATATGATTGGGTTGTATTTTTAATTCTATAGTTTTATACGTGTCTGGAATTAATTTAATTTGCTAATAGATTTTATATGGTACATACATATTTTTTCCTTATTATTATCTAATTTCATTTTAAGATCTTTTTTATTTGATTTTGGCATGAGTATTTTTTCAATATTTTATTATGTCTTTTTATAATCCTTTCTAAATTTTTAGTGCAGCTGTAACTTAATTTTTGGGTGTTTTTATTAAAAATCTTGCTAAGTTTACTGTTATTAGGAAAATGATTTTTCATTAAAACTAGGAATTTTTGTCCTAGCTTATTACTAACCATTTGATTGAATGGGGGTCGTTTTTGTGTATACTAAATGATTTTTGTTTTGCTGTTTTTTTTTGTTTGTACTCTTTCTTTTTTATATAACTGATGTTAGGGTGTATGTAGCCACTATTTTTAGAGGTTGGTTGTAAAAATTACTATGTTTGTAGAATATTTCTTCATTAGCGGAATTTCTACTAATTCTTTTCTCAATTGATGATGGTATGTGCCTAATTATAGAGGAAAGACGATTTGGCCTGCGGTGTACATACAAAGGATTAGCATTAGGTTTTCTGTAAGGTAGGTATATGTTATTCATTAAGTCTAATGTCGAGGAAATTTAGCCTTTTCAATTTTGTGTTAGCCGTAATTTTTAAATTTAGGTTCCTGAATTCTCTATGTATTATTTTTCTAATTTTATCTATTTTGAAGTTAGTAGACTTCCTGACTACCATAAGGCCATCATCTCTGCATAGCCCGATATCTTTAATATCTATTTCACGATTACCTAAGTTAAGCAACATTGAGCGTAGTCAGTACCTAGATTGGTGACCATTTAGGAATACTGTAAGCTTGAATGTAGTGTAATAGGTAACGATTTTGAATTGTTAATCGGCGAGATGAATCCCAATTGCAGTTGGGTTTATTATATTTACTTATGTGGAAATAACATATGGAAAGGTATGAGACCAAGTCTTGTCCTTTCCAGCTGGTGGTTAATTAGTAAGACTTTTATCACTAAATCAGTATTATCTAAAAAAATTCTTACAATCTAAAAATAATTTTTGGCTTAAATAAGCCGCTAAAGGTTGATAAACCGTAGAAAACGAGTCAATCAAAAATATTTCTTTAATTGTACGTTATGTATAAAAATCAGTCTTCGTGGAATTGTCCATAACTATTAATAAAAAAAGAAATAGGAACCATTTTTCCTACGTCCTGACAGCAGAACCGAGAATAAACTGACTGCATCTCCTGCAGAGGAGTAAGGCCCACTCAAATGGTCGCTAACCAATGTTTGCCTATAGCCTCATGTATAAATATTACGAATGTTTACCTATAGACTCAAGTATAAGCAGGACTAATAAAAACAGATTTTGACATTAAATGATCTGAAAAAAATTAATATGTCATAAAATCTACTGACCCTATCCAACCAATCAATTTTCACTCAAAACAAAGAAACAAATAAAAATTGTAAAGACTGATGTAAAATCACACAACTGTATTCAATTTATATTAGAACTGATAACTGGAATGGAATCCTGTTGTAACTCATGGACTGTAAATATATACAGGCAACATTTCTTTAGAACACCTTAAATGAGCTATTTTTATATTTTTTAAAGTAAAAGATAAAATTTCAGTAACTACAGTGTATTTGCTTTTATTTTTCAGTCTTTAGCCAGGCTCTTCTTACTACCAAAAAGCTCAAAGTTGGATTCGTCTGAGCACAATACATTTTGCTATATTATGAATATTTTCTATGAGAAACATTATATTTTGTTTTCACCATTAACCCCTCAGTAAACTTGTTGAGAATACGAAAAGGTTTGGAGATTTGATTCCAGTCAAGGGAATCATGGAAAAAGAACAGTATCATTCGATTTTGCAAAGACATCTGGTTTACGCATAATTGGGGGAAAAATCACGTTTCAATGAGACAACGATCCAAAACACTCTTCTAAATTATGTCAAATTATCCTGGGTTAAAAAAAAAGAAAAAAAATTGGAAATTATAACTTGTCCACGTCAGTTTCCTGTTCTCTATCCCATTGAATTAGTATGGGACGAATTAGATAGGTGACTTCGAAGAGAATGCCCAAAGAGTGGGATGAAGCTTTTTCAATGCATGAAGAAATGTTGGGAAGTTTGCTATCTACCTCTTTTCAAAAACTGTTGTAAAGAATGGCAAGAATTTGTAAAGCAGAAAATTAAAGCATATGGTGGTTTAATTTAAAAAAAAACAAAATATAATAATTTTTTATAGTGAATACTTATATTTTGTCAAAAATATCTATCGCGTCCTGGGTAAGACGATAAACAACATCCAACAGCAAGGCCTTTGATCAGATGGTTTTGAGGAGCATGGAACCACCTCTTAATTGCTGGTGATGGTAGTACCTGTTAGGGTGGCAGCTATGGGAAAATTATTAACCCCTAAACTGGGGTCAAAACATGTAAAAAAAGATTTTAATACCAGCAATACATCTTTGTAAAAAATTATTACTAGCAATAAATTTTCGAAGAAAAAAAATATTACTAGCAATACATTACCAGCAATACGATTTTGAAAAAAAAAAAATTACCAGCAATGCATTTTTGGGGAAAATATTACCAGTAATACTTTTTGAAAAAAATATTACCAGCAATAAAAATCTTGACGGTATTAAATAACCCATTGAGGTTGATATGCCGTAAAACAAACCAGACTCTCAACAAAATCTTTCTTTACAAAAGTACATCAATGAAACTTGATTCACAAACTTATTTCTTACAAATACAAATTCTATTCATACAAATCTATTGTAAAAAAAAAAAATCTTGTCGACATTAAATAACCCATAGAGGTTGATATGTCGTAAAACAAAACGAACAAAAATATCTCATTTTTATATATTTTTTAAAGAAATGCCGTGTGGCCCCAAACTTTTAGCCTGGAGTGTGTATAAATATATATTCTTTAAAATGATTTCACCCAAAAGCAAGGAGACCAAAGCCATTAAGACGCAAGTGGGTAACCGAGAATGAAAGACTCAGAGACGACAATAAATGAATTGGATTCAAGGAGGCAGATGATGACGATTAGCATTGGATTTACATTTTTGAAGATCGTAGTTATCAGGAAAGCAAGAAGCCAGAAGAAAATTCCAAAAATCGAGAAGTGCATGTGAAGAAACTATTAGCATAGAACTTACGGTTACAACTAACAATTTTAACATTAAAATGAGGAGACCTAGCTGCCAATCTTGTACTGCGCTTAAATTTGTGAAGTTGAGGAACGCTCATTAAAACAATTGCCATAAAAATATTTATTAAAAAGGCACAGGAATAAACGGCGTGATTGAAAATTAACTCTCTATTTTATGTATGATGGACCCTCCCGCTTTGTGAAAATTATAGTTGGGCGGGGTGGGGGTGGGAGAGTCTATCATACATAAAATAGGGGAATTTCTTTTCAATCACTTTGTATTTTGCAGTATTGGGAATTTGACTGAAGCCAAGATGACATGTCAAGACCAATAATATTGCAGATTATTCTTTGTATTTCATCAAGAAACTCTACATATATATCAGAACTGATGTGATAGAAATATTTGATGCACATACAGACCATCTCCTTATAAATGTGTAAGATGGATTCCGGCGAAAAAAACCGTCTAGTATGAAATAGTGAACCGATTTTCTTGGCAGTGGACCTAGCAATTGATTCAATATAAACGTTCCACTGATGCAAAAATATCCCCTAAGATGATTAAGAGAGACCGGTTTCGTTTTGGATTTGCAACACACATTTTTTTCCTTAGTTAACAACATATTGGAGGTCGTTTTTGAAATCAGCTGCCAATTTGATTTGATTGAACCCATCAAACTTACTATTGACTGCAGTAAATAGGTGTGTTTTCAGCATTTTTTTTATTTGTTTGTTTAATCCTAGAATGCTAAGCATCAATTAACTATGGGTATATCATACCCGATTTTGAAAATATAAAAAAAATATTAAATATAAATCTTTATCTGAAATATTTTACATGCAGGCACTTCAAACTTTGTACTTTGAGCTAAAATTAATAGGAACTGAAAAACATTATTTAGGTAAGAAAATCAGGTACTGAAAATTGTAATTAAAAATAGAAAAATTTGCGCTGGGTACTATATACCCATGGTTAGTGTTCTAGGGTTAACGGCCTATCAACTCCTTATGGGTCATTTAATGCCGAAATTTAATTTTCTTGGGAGCTTTGAAACAATAAAAACATGTTATTCTGCTTTCACAATTGAATACATGGTAGATTATACTTAGATTTTGTGCATATATATGTTTGTGTGGATATAATTACTAGAGGCATTGATGTGTGTGCTTTATGTTATAGTTTTCTTGAAGTTATATTTTGGAATACAGTTTGATTTTTTAAGAAATTGTCTGATATTATATAGGTTAATGTCATGAAATAATTCTTTCATGTTGGTTGGTTCATTTCATTTCGTGGCATACCAACACCTCTATGGGTTAATTAATGCTGAAATCTAATTATTTTGAACATAATTTTATGGCTTCAACTAAATATATTTTGAACGCAATTGTATGCCTCCAACTACAGATACAATGTATTGTTGGTCGTTTTGTTATTTTTGTATTGCTTATCATTCTGCTATAAAATGTATTGATAGCATTTTTGCTATAAAAATGTATTTTTATACTTTCATAGTGTTTTTTTTTTGGGGGGGGGGTTCACTAATTGCCCATAGCTGGGATCCTAACAGGTGTTACCACCTCGGGTCATGGAGGACCTGGGAACAACAACAATTAAGAAGTGGTACCACGCTCCACAAAACCTTTAATCTCCCGATCGGAGGCCTTGTTGCCGGATGTAGTTTATCGTCAATGTCTTCAGTACAGATACCGATTTGAGAACTGGTGACACTGGGGAAGTCATTAATGAAAAATAAAAAAAAAGGATGTCTAAGGATAGAGTCCTGGGGAACACTTGCATTGAAGTAAAACGATCTAGAAGAGTGGCCGTTCAAGACCGCTTTCATTACGTGATTTGATATGTGAACCAATGTACTACATTTTAAACTGTAGACCGGCAATGGTACAAATTGCGTATTGTCTATTTGCGGATTTTTAATCTTTTTTCCCTTGAAAATGGCCAATAATGGTTGAAAGTACTCAGGGTTCAATATTTTACATGTTTCCACCTGAGATTAATTCAACACCAGGAGAAGCTAAATAGATTTAATTTGTCTGTTATGTATAAAACAAGATATTCGTAGGCCAGATGATCTCAATTTCACTTGTGAAAAAAGTGGTCCCCAAACTTTTTGAGGTTGCCGCCCCATTGCATACCAAAACTTGAATCTAGTGCCCCGTCAAATATATAGATACAACACTAACGCCCATCCTAACTGTATAGTTAAACTTTGATTGGACTTTCTTTGGGCTAGAATTGCATGTCAAATGAGTACCTTAGTATTTAGCATAATATTTTTTTTATATAAATGGGATACACTGTAAAGTGAAGGCAACCAACACTTCATATACAATCTGTCTGTGTGTGTGTGTGTGTGTGTGTTAGGGTTCAGATGTGCCACTGCCACCCTCTGGCTGCCTACATTTTTTCTCTCTTCGTCCCACCGGGATCTTTCCTCTGCACCCAGTGGGGAGGTACCGCCCACTTTGAGAATATCTGGTTTAAAACAAAATGGATATCTATCCAAACATATATACTCACTAAAATAATGTTTATAACAATATATATATATATATATATATATATATATATATATATATATATATATATATATTTGTGGGTACGATCCACCTAATTTACATAGTGGAGTACCGAGAAGACGGGGAGGAAAAAAGAGATCCAATCCAGAGACTCTGCCCGACTGCGACTAAGTCAACCCATTCTACAGGAACGGTTTTCCCAAGAATATACCAAACTATCTGTAAATATTGTGTACACGTTCTTGTGTCAATACATTTTGTTTAAGTACATTTTGTGTTGTATTATTATTATTCCATGCTTTATTCAAGTTTCAACATATATAATTGATACAAATATAACATTTGTCACTTAACTGATTGATGTTATTCTCAGCATTCTGATTAGATTTTCGTAGACTTACCTCCAGCAATTGCTCTACCCACTCGTCAAGAGATATTAATATATATATATATATATATATATATATATATATATATATATATATATATATATATATATATAATTGTGTATTTGGGCAGCAATCCCACTTTTATAGAAGTTTCACTGAAGATGACGGACAAAGGATTACAATTAACTGCGTTACTCACAAAAAAAAGCTCATGAATAATAATGATATCGGGCATACCACTACATGCTTATCAAGAAGACTTACTTTGCATCTTTTGGATCATAGCTCTATTAGGAGCCATTTAAACACATACGGGGATTTACCAATCCCTGTCTGCAACATACTTGTGGAAAATACGAACATAACAGACTCATCCACATGCCAAAAACTTTTAAAAATAATGAAAACAATATTAATAAAAAGAAGTCAACTCCCAATAATATAGAAAACCTTTTTTTAGAGGAATTAATTTGTGTTCGATTAATTAAATTCTGTATAAGTGCTATTCTGTAGTAATATGGACTTTCACTCTTATAGTTGAGAGTGCAAGAGATTTTGCTGGTTGCTTTTTTATATGGGGAGGTAGGAAATGTGTTATTATTTCTGTCTATTAAAATGTTAAGGAAAGGGATTTTGTTATCTTTGTTAAGCTCGTATGTGAACTTGAGGAGAGAGGTTTTTTTTAAAGTTTTTTGAAGTTCAAGTATTTCTTTTATGTTTTTAACTAAAATAAGAATATCGTCTACATATTTTAGGTAGATGGAGGTTTTCTTGGTGGCGCTAAATATATTATTTTCTAGGTTGGCCATGTAGAAGTTGCTGAATGTTGGACCTAGAATTGAACCCATAGAAACGCCATCACGTTGCACATATACGTTATTTCTGGGATCATAGAATGGGACCTCAGTGGTACAGGTTAAGAGTAATTTTCTTACTATTTTTGTTTGATTTTTAATGGGGGGAAAAGATGAATTATTATACATATTTTTAATAATAATGCCAATGGTTTCTCTAGCTGAAACGTTATTGTACTTGGGAAATAAAAATGATTTTCACTGTTACTGTGCATTTCTTGCATCATTGTAATACACGGAAAAATATCCGTGAATATGAACGGATTATGCTAAAAATAATGTTCGTAATTTATTTAACCAGACATGACTAAAAGAGAATTTGATGCCTAAATACACACACACACACACACATATATATATATATATATATATATAAATATAGGTAACTATACTCGTTTCAAAAAGCCTTCGAATTTTTGATTTGCCAATAATCAAATCAATCTCGAAGGAAAAAAAAGGTTTTAAAAAAAGAAAGAGCTTGAAACATGGAAGTCTGTCGAAAAGAATCACACAGATACAGGTTTAAAGCCCAAAGAAAAAAAACCGACACGAGTAAACAACTAACTAAAAAGAGCTCAATACAACCGTAGAGCAGACCTAGATAAACTTAGTGAACCAGACAAACCTGCCCAGGTTTCACCTAAGCGGATCGTCAGGGAAAGCCAGCTTTCCCTGACGATCCGCTTAGGTGAAACCTGGTAGGTTTGTCTGGTGAAAACTGGGTAGGTTTGTCTGGTTCACTAAGTTTCTCTCTCTCTCTCTCTATATATATATATATATATTGGAATAATGTTTTGATACCACAAAACAAATATAACGATTTAAAGAAAATGAATTTCTTTTGTATGACCATTTTTTTTCTTTTTTGCAGGACCTAGGTACCTTTTCGGCCAACGCTTCATCAGGGTCTTTCGTTGGCAAATGATTTTAAACAAACAATGAAAGTGAGAAGAACGCCAAAATGGTATGGTTGGAACACGTCTAAAATCTTACGAAGATATATATACGTAAATTAAAATAAATTTACGATTAAAATAAATGCGTAAATAATGAATTAATAATAATGAACCAACCTGAATAGTAAGATAGGAAAATAAGTTGCTCATATATCAAAAAATAAATTTAGCGATCGTGAAAATTCTCCTTTTGTTTAGAAAGCGATGGTTTAAATAATTTGAGGCAGATGGCTTCCAAAATAGACAGATGATGTTTGACCTGCCTACGCATATAATTGAAAACGAGTCCATTGTGAAACGTTTTGAGCATGACTCATTTTCTAATAGGTGTTGCCTGATCGCCGAATCGTGAGCTGATTGCGAAACACGAATGCGATTATCTAAATTTAATTTAATGTGTCTGGGTACATGTTGTCCGATTCTTGTTTCCAAACGAAGACATGTTCGCCCTATGTATTCAGCTTCGCACTGACATTTAAATCTATATATAATCGAACTTTTATTATGATAGGGCAAACGATCCTTGGAAAAAGACGGAAAAACAGTACGAGTACTAAAGACAACACGTACTTTGGCCGAAAAGAAGGTAGCAGAAACAACATTTGAAACTTTATCAGTCAAAAGTTGACATTTTCTACAATGGACTCGTTTTCGTTGGCCGAAAGGTACCTAGGTCCTGCAAAAAAAAAAAAAAAAAAAAAAAATGGTCATACAAAAGAAATTCATTTTCTTTAAATCGATATATATATATATATATATATATATATATATATATCTACATATTAAATTAAACAAAAAACTTATTTGATAGTATCTAATAGATTAGTCTAAAGCGGTTGTATTTTTATTTTGCTTGCAAAACGCCGGTGAGTACATTGGGCGCTTAATTAGAACACTCTTTTTAATGCTGCATCGGCAGGCGTCCTCCATAAGTACTTTGTTTGTCTGGTAAGTCCTTGTGTCAAATTGGCTGTTGAGAAAACGTCTTCATTTCAAACATCTCAGGCGTGATACACTAATTTTGTATAGCTTCTCATTTTAACTTATCCAGACGGAACTGTAATTGATTGATGACACGTCGATATCGACCAAGAAGTAAGAACATTTATAAGATATTGTCGCACAGCTTCAAACTACGGTTCATGAAATAGACACATAAAACGTTGTCTCGCATTTAACCATAAAAATATACGCAATTATCTGTCATCAATTTTGTTTCGCTTTTCATAATCTACTTGGGTCTAATTAACAAAAACAGGACAGAGAGCGCACATTTTATTGCTTATAATAATAATAATAATAATAATAATAATTGACAAGCTTAAGACATACACCTACCACCGGGTTGAAGTTACCAGAATGTGGGACGTTCGGACCACTGGTGTTCCAATTACCATTAGGGTGTTGGGGACTATACCAGTCAGTCAGTCAGTTAAGTGCCATACGCGATACACACTTAAGCGATCATGTCTCTTTCGATTCATGGTCAATTAAGCCGATTTTTTTTCCCGCAGTAGGTTGCTACTACTTTCTATAGTAGACTAGTCGCCAGCTAAGGTTATAGAACCCAATCTATTTAACCCATACCTGGGGAGAGAATAGATGGTTTCATTTCTTTCCAAAGGGTATTTACGCGTTAAGTGAAAGTAACGAATTCAATTGGATTTCCAAGCCGTTATCCATGACGCACTCGGAACTTAAAGTTTTACATTAAGAAAATTGGAATAAGGCCTAGTATCCCATCGCAAAAATTGTTGTATAAGAGTAAGTGTCGTACCGACACTGGGGTTTGAAACTAGATCGCCAGAGAGTAGCAGGGACAATTCCAATATTAAGTGGATCAGTCAGTTATCAGTCAATCAGTTATGTGCCATGCGTGATGCACAGTTAGGTGATTGTGTATCTTTTAATATATGACTGACAAAGCAGATTCTTTCCCGCAGTAGGTTGTCATTTCTTTCCAGACCAGTTGACATCCAAGGCTATAGAACTCGGTCTGTGCTATTTACCCATAGCTAGGGGGAGAAGAAGAGGATTCATACATTTCCCAAGGGTATTAGCACATAAGTGAATGTAATGGATTCGTGCCTCCTCCTTTAGTAGATCACGTGATCATAAAGGAAGTGAATAAATAGGACGTAGCGTGATAACTTTACGTTCACTGTTCACTCTTCTTGTCTATCCACCATTGTTATACGTTCACTCTCTCTACTCTACTCTACTACTATACGGATTACGATTCTCTTCTGATCATAAAACTATTTGACGATTACTACTTGAACAAGTATTACTAGTACGGATATTGGAAGGCGTTACTAAAAGTACCGGCGTCCACGAAGTCTCGAATATAACGAGCATTTTAGGAAGTGATAAAGAGATTTCTCTTGACATAGCAAAAGTGATATCGAAGCCGTCCAACATCACAAATAATTATTCAGAAGAAGAAATTATTACAGTATTTACATTAGTCGGACTATTGTCCTCATCTTTGTCGCCATATTTGTCACAACGTTTCGGCCGTTGTACGCTCCGTCCTTCTTCAGGTGGTTGGAATTTCGAACTGAACCCTTTATTTCGATCACTGGGGTAGACTGTTCTAGTTCCACGTGCCATGTTTGATGGATGTCAGTTATCAGTTATCTCCTGCTAATTTTTCCTCAAGGACACATGGCACAGTGGATAAAGGCGTTGGTTAGATCCAGTGACAGACCCAAAGAAGGTGAGTTCAATACCTGGTTAAGGCAGTGGAGAACTTTCAGAGGGAAAATTTAATCAGATTTGTTCTATGTTATCAATGTTTTTAATCATATTGCATTTGTGTATTTCAGTTTTTTTTTTTTGGGTTATTATGGCATATCAACCACTGTGGGTTATTAAATGCCAAATCCAGTTTATATATAGATGCCAAATATATGAATTTTAAATGCCTATTTTGTATGGAACATTTTTAGCAAGCGAGAGCTTATTTGTTGATTGTTGATTGTTTTGTTTAACGGCATATCAACCTTAGTGGTCACTTTATGCCGAAAATGATTTTGAGTGACTTTAAAAGTCAAAAACGTATAGCTGGCAACATTATTGTTTCAAAAACGTACAGCTGGCAACATTATTTTTTACAAAAAACGTATAGCTGGCAACATTATTGTTTCAAAAACGCATAGCTGGCAACATTATTTTTCCGAAAACATTATCTGAGGCCTTGCTGTTGGATGTAGTTTATCGCCATACCCAGGACGCGGATGTAGTTTATCGTCATATCCAGGACGTTTGTGTATTTCAGGTATCCTGTTGATGTAAGTGGTACTGTTAAATGAACCCCTAACATTTCCAGACTGGTAGATTGGAAGATATGGCCCAATTCCCTGGCCATCTCGTTCATCAGATATCACTCCCCTGGACTTCTTTCTATGGGGTTATGTTAATGATATCAGGTATCGAACAAAGATACGGGACATCACTGATGTCATCGGCACCACTGATGAGGCTATTCTATAGCGAACATGGCAAGAAATCGAGTACCCCCTTTATTTGCTTTGTGCAACTAATGGCGCCCATATAGAGGCGTATTAAATGAGTTAAAAAAATTAATATCTACTCCTTATTTTGTAACAATTTCCACGTTGATTTGCTTTTTTAATAATTTTTTAAATTGTAAAGAGACATTATGGACACACAGTATATATATATATATATATATATATATATATATATATATATATATATATATATATATATATATATATATTGATAATATTAGTGGAAAATATACACATACATATGCAATCATATATCTAAAATATATATACATACATACACATACATATATATTTGTATAAAAAATAATTTCAAGAGGATAGAATCCAGGTAGAACTCAATGTCCAGGACAGAGTAAGGATATAATAAAAAGGCTTAAACACTAATATTCCATGGTCATAATTTATTCCATTGGAATCGTAAATACGATCCAATTGATCAGAACTACAAATTAAAAAAGAAAACAGAAAAAACAACACCGGAAATAAAATTTAGTGAGAGTCTATGTATGAGAGTGTGGGACGAATGTTAGATTAAATAAAAGCTATAGAAAGGGGTAACAGACGAGAGAAGAACAGGAGAAGAATAGGAAGGTCTAAAGATGAATATATATATATATATATATATATATATATATATATATATATATATATATATATATGAGGTATACTTAGGCACCAAATTTTTATCCAAACAAACTTCGTTAAATACAACCGATAAGGTTAGCCCGTTTAAATTTTTATTGCAATTTGACAATTTTTAAATAAGGTGTGGTATATTCGAATCAACTGCAGTATATTGTGGATAAACTGTTTGTATTGCTGTTTTTTTCAAGTACGTTCGACAGTCTCAGTCATTTACAAGAACCATGTGGTATCTATGTGATAGGCAAGTTCCGTTGGTTCAATCCTCGTATTCTTTAAAAAGCTGAAATTTCACACGCACACACACACACACACACACACACACACACACACACACACACACATATATATATATATATACACACACGCGCACGCTCACACACACACATACACATATATATATATAACATAACGAGACACTGTAAAAGCTATGAACGATGCGTTTCGCCGAGAGCATCTACTGCCTTTGGCTTCTCCTCGTTAGAAGAAAAGAAAGACAAAACTGTATGTAAGGAAGATGCCTTGGGATCGCTGACGATATATGGGAAAAATAAATCAAATTACTTTATCACACCCGATGTTCAGACACCGGAAAATGTCCGCCTCATTGCTTGTTTGTTACACACACACACACACACACACACACACACACACACACACACACACACACACACCAACATATATATATATAGATATCATCAACGAGTATGTCGCGGATGGAGTTTGGATTGGTTTTCACGTGTATTTAAATGAATGTTATCAACATACTCGTTGATAATGCAAATATAATAGCACCAGCCCCATGTAAAAATGGCTAAAAATAATTGAACTCTCTCTCTCACACAAGCACACACACACACACACACACACACACACACACACACACACACACACATATATATATATATATATATATATTGTCATCCACAGACAGACTGTTTCGCTGTATCACAGCTCATCAGTGTGATTAGACATCCGGTTGCCTCTAGCTAGGATCGAAACCCGTCAGTCGGGGATTCTACCACTAAGCCGTTGGCGCACGGCAGGGATGAAGGTGAATTTAAACGTATTTATTTTTAGATAAACACACAGTGACCGAGAGAACTCAATTCGATTTACCGAAGAGTCTTGCATTATTAGCATTATATTATTATTATTTGCATTATATATATATATATATATATATATATATATATATATATATATATATATATATATATATATATATAAACAATCAAACGAACCCAATGCGTTCCATAATATCAAGGAAATACATTTACTGGACTTGAGAAACGTATCATTCTGTGAAAATTGTTTTAATAGAAATTTTTTATAAATTTCAACTGACGACAGCTGTAATTCGGTCAATGAATAACGAATGTTTTCTTCTAAAGAAACGGCTAATATTATAGTTACTTTTCTATCGTCGTTTTCAGGTGAAAAATCGTTTCCAACGTTTCCGAAGCAAATAAACACGTTAAAACTGCTTTTGAATGAGCATCCATATTTCTCTTCTACGTATCTGATTTAATTCGCCCGGTTCACACTCCTCCACCGTCTTTTGAACAGGAGTAGATGTTTATCCCTTGTTTCCTGTTTAGGATTGTGTTTCCGGTTCTTTCTAAAGTCTTTTTAATTCTTTTTCACTACCAGTAGCCCCTTACATCTTAGTAGTTTGGGGTGAATTGATTAAAAATAAAAAAAAACAATTCAACCTATGCAGTGAGCTGATGCTGAGAGAATTAGAAGTTTTACCAGGATTTATTATTAGCGGCTACAATCTTAACAACATATGCAGATGACACAGTGTTGGTAGCAGACGCAGAAAGTGTGACGTCGCCCCCCCCTGGTCGCAGCGTCGACTCTGTCGTTCGATCTCGTTCGCGGCTCCAATTGTGACGTGACGTGATGTAGCCGCCCAAGGGTCGATCCTTGTCACGGACAGCACCAGTTGTGACGTTTTTTGCCGCGGCGTCAGCTGTTCGCCCTCGCTGCTCCAAGTGTGACGCTCTAACCCTTTGGTTAGATGATTACCAGCCTCGCCGTTCCCAACTCGCTTCCAACACCTGGTTACTAGGGTAACTGTACTGATCTCCGGTCTGCCTACCCACGTTGTGATTAGATCTTAGACAGACGGGATCAAACAGGGATTGGGGCCGTATGCAAGTTGAGTTCGACGGGGTGGCAACACACAAGTAAAAAAAAAACTCACGAGGCCAAAAAATTACTGATAAAAAGGGTAACAACCTTTTATATCTAATGTTCGTTACATAAAAATTATTCTTACTTCCCGACCCGTTTTGTGGACTGTGGCACCAAGCTTCTACCATACAATTTAAAGACTTCGAGTTGCCTACTCTCTAGAATTTTGCATGTCGGAGTGTGGTTTGGTTTCGACACTGGGCGCTAATCTCTACCAGTCGTTCACGGCTGATTCTTCTCTTCGGCTTGAGTTGGACGAGCTTATTCACTTCGGCTTGAGTTGGACGAATTTCTTCACTTTGATTTGGGTTGGACGAATCTCTGTTCTTAGGCTTGGTTTGATTTCAACTTCTTCTATGCGCAACTGCAAGTAACTTCTTCTTCGTCCGCCCTGCAACTCTTCTCGCCAAGGTCCGAACTCTTCTCTCTGCTGTCTGAGACTGAACTCTCTCGCTGCCGTCCGGGGAACTCTTCTGCCTGTCTGGCCTGCAACTCTTCTGCCTGTCTGGCCTGCAATTCTTCTGCCTGTCTGGCCCGCAATTCTTCTGCCTGTCTGGCCTGCAATTCTTCTGCCTGTATGGCCTGCAATTCTTCTGCCTGTCTGGCCCGCAATTCTTCTGCCTGTCTGGCCTGCAATTCTTCTGCCTGTCTGGCCTGCAGCTCTTCTGTCTATCTGGCTTGCAATTCTTCTGCCTGTCTGGCCTGCAACTCCGCTCTAACTTCTCTGCGGCTTTCGAGCAATTCTCTTCTCTTCGTCTTGGCTGCAACTTCTCTGCCTGTCCGGGCCAAACGGACCGACCCTTCTTGCCCGCAAGGGGCGAATGAACAGGGCCCGCCGTCCGCTCTCCAACTGCTCTGGCCGTCCACCCCGCAACTCTGATTTCTGTCGGTTGGGGTTCTGCTTTTATTGACGCCGCAACAAACTGGGGTGGGTCTGTCGGCGTCAGGGTTTTCTTGATAATTCCAAAAGTCGCACTATTCCTGATTTCCCATTATCGCTCTTACCTCTCACCCCTACTTCCTCACAGTGCCTCTGGGGGGGAGGCGCACACCCATCTCCCCGGTCTCTCGTATGTCAGGTGACCGTTTTCGACCAATGGGTCCTGGTCGAGCGTCCTTTCTCCTCTTTCGCACATCACGTGACCGCTCTCGGCTAATGAGATTCTGGTTGGGCGTCTCTCGTCCTTCGTGACGTCTCCAATCGGGCGTGGCCCATCCGGGGCCCCGCTCCGGGTAAGAAACACCCTGCTAAAAAAACAAAATCCAATTTGGCCTTTTTCGCACGCACGAAAATGACAATCTCGGCCTTTCTCACCTTTTGGCTTTTGTCAAAACAGCCCGCCGCTAATTAGATGTGACTTCAGGAAGAATTTTTCTCGTCTTCGTGGGGGTTCTAATCTTCAACTCTAGAGCTGGTCAGAATCTGTATACAATTCCAGCGGTCACCTCTCATCCCAAAGACACCCCTTTTCGATTAATATTTCTTTTTCCATTGTTCTAAAAAATCCCATTTCTCCAAATTGATAATGAACTTCCACATTCCGCGGACACAAAAGTAGGCCAGGTGTTTTGACCGATTTTATTAATCGTCCGTCTTGATGTCTTTCCACTTGTACCATGTCTGTTCCCTTTCTTTCTTTTAATTATCTCTAACTCCATTCTTTCAAATAACAATTTCTATTGTTCGTGAAATTCGGTCAGGCGCGTTGGCCTAGATATCTCTTGACACCTGTTTTTTGCTTATGACCGGCTTTTTTGCATTATCCATCTCTCCTCTCTTTTCTTTCTTTTCCTCTTTCTTTTTTTTTTCTTCTTCTTCCCTTAGGATCGCCTAAATACAATTAGAGAATTATTCTCAAAACTCAATTATTCTTCGTCTAAATAACTAACAACTGGTTAATAAACCGAATAAAAATTAAATCATATTTCCATGAATATTTCTTTTTAGTTTTTCTAATAATGTAGGGTGCCACAAAAGGAAACTACAGGAACTCTTAGAGGAGGTAGTAAAGGAAAGCGAGAAGAAAGGACTAAGCATCAAGTGTAAGAAAACAGAATGTATCGGTATCAGCAAAAGAAATAGCTTAACATGTAAATGGCAAATTGAATTTGAAATTCAAAATTAAACAAGTGAAAAAAATAGGGACTAGAAAATGCGACGCCGAAATCCGAAGGCCTATTGGGATAGCGAAAGATGCCTTCCAAAAGCTGAGCATAGTATTAAGAAACAGTAAAATATCTGGGAAGTGTTTTAATAGAGGACAGAAAGTGTAAGACGGAAATCTAAATGCGGATTGGGATAGTGAAATATGCTTTCCAAAAGCTAAGCAAAGTATTAAGAAACAGTAAAATATCTGGGAAGTGTTTTAACAGAGGACGGAATGTGTCAGACGGAAATCTGAAGGTGCATTGGGATAGCGAAAGATGCCTTCCAAAAGCTAAGCAAAGTATTAAGAAACAGTAAAATATCTGGGAAGTGTTTTAACAGAGGACGGAATGTGTGAGACGGAAATCCGAAGGTGCATTGGGATAGCGAAAGATGCCTTCCAAAAGCTAAGCAAAGTATTAAGAAACAGTAAAATATCTGGGAAGTGTTTTAACAGAGGACGGAAAGTGTGAGACGGAAATCTGAAGGCGCATTGGGATAGCGAAAGATGCCTTCCAAAAGCTAAGCAAAGTATTAAGAAACAGTAAAATATCTGGGAAGTGTTTTAACAGAGGACGAAAAGTGTAAGACGGAAACCCAAAGGTGGATTGGGATAGCGAAAGATGCCTTCCAAAAGCTAAGCAAAGTATTAAGAAACAGTAAAATATCTGGGAAGTGTTTTAACAGAAGACGGAAAGTGTGAGACGGAAATCTGAAGGGGAATTGGTATAGCAAAAGATGCCTTCCAAAATCTAAGCAAAGTATTAAGAAACAGTAAAATATCTGGGAAGTGTTTTAACAGAGGACGGAAAGTGCGAGACGGAAATCCGAAAGCGCATTGGAATTGCGAAAGATGCCTTCCAAATGCTAAGCAAAGTATTAAGAAACGGGAGAATTTCACTGGAAACAAAGATGTAATATCTAAATGGCAGTGAATTCTGGATAATTACACCACAGATGAAGAAGTGACTTAAGTCAACAGAAAGGCCGCTGAGAATACTAAGGACTGAACAGGTGACCAAAGACAAAGTTTTAGAGAAAATGGAAACAAAAAGGACGCTTATATGTAGCGTCAGTTGCAATTTCTAGTGTACATAACGAGGAAAGAGGGATTGGAAAATTTGACACTCAGAAGGCATATTGAAAGCAAAAGGGACTGAGGAAAGAACGAGCCGGTGTAAATGGTTGGCAGAACAGGAATTAGGAGAGAGAGAGAGAGCAAAAAGAGAAACTTTACAGGAAATTGTGAAAGGACACGGCACATAGAAAAAGAAGAAGAAGAAGAAGGCATCACATCCCATTTTCTGAACGAAACATCTGAAGGTCAGAAAGGATCACGGGAAATGTCAAGCATGGATATTCACATGTGTAATTAGGAAAGCTCGGTCAACCGAGTACAATCGAGTAATTATTATTTTCAAATAATTATGCAATAATAAATATATCAGATAACGTTCTGTTTCTTTTGCGATATTACACTAAGGGACATCATAACCTTTCAGTATGATCTTTTCTTTCACAGTGGTAGGTTTGATTGAAACTGCTGTCAGTGTTTGTGTTGCTTAACGGCATATCAACTCCTTATGGGTCATTTAATGCCGAAATTTAATTTTCTTGGGAGCTTTGAAGTAATAAAAATACAATATATATTATTCTGCTTTCACAATTGAATACATGGTAGATGATACTTAGCTTTTATGCATATATATATGCTTGTGTGGACATAATTGCAAGAGGCGGTGATATGTATGTTTTTTATGTTTTAGTTCTGTTGAAGTTATATTTTGCAATACATTTTGATTTCTTTAAGAAATTATCGGATATTATATAGATTAATGTCATGAAATAATTCTTTCATGTTGGTTGATTGGTTGACTTTCGTTTAGCGGCATATCAACACCTCTATGGGTTAGTTAATGCCGAAATCTAAATATTTTGAACACAATTTTAAGGCATCAACTAAAGATGTTTTGAACGCAATTGCATGCCTTCAACTACAGATAAAATGCATTGCGGGTCATTTTGCTATAAAATTTATTGTTGGTCATTTTGCGATAAATAGGTATTGTTGGTCATTTTACTATAATTCTCTATTTTCCCATAGTCGGGACCCTAACAGGTGTTACCACCCCGGATCAGGGTGGACTTGGGAACGACAGCAATTAAGAGGTGGTTCCACGCCTCTCAAAACCTCCAATCTCCAGATCAGAGACTCTGCTGCCGGATGTAGTTTATCGTCATACCCATGTCCGCTATCAGTGTTCGCACAATAATTAATAATTAATTGTAGCGGTGACAGCGTACAGGTTATCGTTACTCAAAACAGAAGAGGCAAGCAAAGTTAGTATACGGTGTACAATGATGCGATTCAAGTAAGACTCGAAATTGTATCCCTTTTTTGTTAGGAAAAGCAGGGGAATTTAACTATCGCTAACGCATATAATGTATTTTCATCCACGTCTCCCCCCACCCAGTGACGCGGTTTCGGACAGTGTCACCTTCAGACTCGTAGTGGTTGAGCCGATTCTGACAGGTTTGTCGTCGATCCTCTTTCTATTCTTGTATGGGTATTCATTAGATCCACTTGCCCCCAAACTTAAGACCAGTTTTGGCGCGACATCCGCCTTTCTAGTTAGGCCTCAAACGCCTGTCGTCTGCAAAAATTAAATCTAAACATATGCCGTAAATTTCGGCGTACAAGTTGAGTTTTCAAGTCTAAAAAAGCTTTCCAAAGTTAAAGGTCGACTTATACGGCGGGTATAAAAATGCAAACCTTTACCACCTAGTTGTAAACAAGTGGGACATCACCCCTAACAATTACTGTGCACCACTTAATGTACCTCCAGCAGGCTGTCACAAATATATCCCACTGAAACTTTTGTTTAGTTACAGTCTCAATATACAGGTAAGTGGTATGACCTTATATAGTTTTGATACAGATTATCGTATACTGTAGCATAACTTCATTTATGGATAGGCCTAAGTTTTGGGTCACTGGTAGCTTACCGTATTTTGAAGGGGGAGACCTGTACGGTAGGTATAGGCCTAACTCAGAATTTTGAGCAAAAATTGTTGAGGTCGACTTGTACGCCACAATTTATGGTATATTTCATTATTTATTTGTTCTAGAGAGCCAGTGTTACCTTCTTTAAGATTTGTTTATATTAGATTATTGCAAAAAAAAAAATTAGATAATTAAAACAATGAAAATTTCGGTTTAGGATTTTAATCTTCACTTTGTACTGATACCCTCAGGGAAAGTTGTGAATCCACATTCAGGCGTTATGTGCCATCGCCAGAATCTTGAGAAACCTCTGGTTGAAAACTGAAAATTTATTATCTTATTCATTTTTTACTAGTTTTTGATGATTCCAAACTCGCCAGAAATATCTAAACTTTCAGGTGTTTTTTTTTTTTTACATCAGTTCCCTCAAAGTAAGGTGATTAAGTCACTAAGACGCAAGGGGTTACTGAGATTGAAAGAAACTGAGAAAACATTATTGCCGAGAGAGGACAATAAAAAAAAACAGGATTCAAAAAGGTAGATGATGAGAGGGACATTGCGTTCACATTGTTGAAGACCGTAGTTAACGGGAAGGCAAGAAGGTGAAAGTACGGAAGAAGAAACCATTAGAATAGAACTTACGGTTGCACTTTCAACAGTAAAATGATGCGGGGTCGGCGCTAACGTCTCATCTCACCTTCTACTACATGTCGATTTTAAAGTTACCCAACCTCGGAGCCGCAAACCCTAAAAGGAAAATTGGTGTGGGAAGGGCAAAGCTTGATTTTAAATTACCAAAAATCAGGGAATTATTCAGTTTGATTGAAAATTTCAGTACATACTCATTAATTATTTACTTTTACAATGGATAATTTTTTTATTTAAAAAAAAAATGAGAAATTGTTATATGACTGATGTAATAACCAATATTTTCATGACGAAATTTTACTCGAAAAAATGAGAAAATGTTATATGACTGACAATATAACTTAGGTAGAAAAAAGTACAAAAAGCAAAATAAACACTGCTGAAACTAGCCCTTTTAGGCTTCCAACCTTGTTGTGAGTTCCTGCGTCGTACGCACCGCACCGGCCATGCAGATAGACGATGTATATTATTAGTTGATGAATGACAATGCAATCTTAGTTTAAGAATAATTAAAAAAAAATGGCGGATGGTCATAAAACAGTGTTGAAAAAAATGGTACAGGCCACACTAACCTTCCACCCCGAAGGTTTCAGGGTAAGACGTGATGGCCCTGTCTAGCTGCCAATTTAGTACTATGCTTAAATTCCTAAAGTCGAGGAACCAAAGAAGAGAACTCCTCAGAACAATTGACATAAAAATGTTTTGGGACTTTTAGATATGTAATGAAAATGCCGCCAAATACTTTTAGCCCAAAGGCCTCTTAAAGCCTAAATCCGGCCCTGGTCTTGTCCCTTTAGGTCGTGCACGATTATGGCTCCCCACAACTTCCTGTTTTCTTTTTTTCACTCTTTATATTCATTTCGTTTTCACTCTCCTTATACTTCATACTCTTTCCGTAATTATAATAAGGTTTCTTGACACCATTTTTGTTTGTCAACTATTTGTTTCTACTTCCATGTAAGGCAATGGAATGTTTTCCATCCTACAACCCCTTTTCCCACAGAGGAAACGACGCACATTGCCTATTTCTACCAGTTCAGACCTTCAAAGCTAAGACTCGCCATGCTATGGACGCAGGGGAGAACCTTCGTCATTCCATTCGTACTTAATTGCTAAGAAGGAAGTTAGACTCGTAGCGCTTCTTTTCAAAAGCCTCTACTTTATGGATAGAATCCCGAGAGGATGCTTACCCCATCATTACAATCTTAATCTCTTCAAGTCTAGGGTCAAACGTCACATAGTGATTTACTAAGCTTAGATGGAGCACACAGCTAAAAGAATGGGGCACCTAGTGAGGATCGAACTCACTATTCAGTTGTAATTGATTTAGCGAGACAAGTTTGCTAGCCATTATATCATGTCCAAGTGTCCAAGGGTCAACCGTTGCATATCGTACGTATTCTCATAACCCACATTTACTCTTCTTTCTTCATCTACGTTCGTTCAAGCGCGTCATTTAGTAAACTTCTAGTTTGAGTGGCTCTTGAGCCTTGTATTTGGTGGAACTTTATTAAAAATGATGGAGACAATATTTTTTTTTCTGGATCTTTCTCTCAAGTTATTTACTTCCTCTCGTTCCCTATTGGAACATTGGGTTCCTTTTGTTAACGCCGCATCCGAGGACGTGCTAATAGTAGGGACATCAGGAAGAGATAGTTGCACATAACGAGGAAAGAGGGCTTGGAAAATTTTATACACATAAGGCAGATTGAAGGAAAACAACCCATGAGCTACATGGCGAGCTTGAGTGAACTGGTGACCGATCAGGTTTAAGAGGGATAGCAAAAAGTACAAAATAACAAGTAATGCTAAAAGGACAAGTAGTTGTGGAGAACCATGATCACCAACGTCCTGAATGGATACGGCATATAAAAGGAGAGGATTAAAATGGTGAACAGTTCCATACATTTAGTTCCTCTTGTTCCCTATGAAAGATTCTGTTCATTTTGACGCTGCATTCGAACGAAAGCCGACCAAGCGTAGCGGAGGTCGTATTCATTCTGACCTGCAAATAATAGGAGTTTCAGCGGAAATTTGGATTCACAAGCGGTCCCCAGTCGCATGTATTTTCTCAAGTAGCACCTTATTGCATTAAAAAAGTTAAGGGCCAATGATGACACCCCGAGGTAGGTGGCAAGAGACAAGTGGGCTGGGCAAATCTGTTCCCCTTCAAATAAAAGTGTTTTTTTTTTTATTGATTGCTTCGTTTTCTACCATAGAAACCCTTTGCAGGTTATTTAAAGCCAGAAAATATTTTCAGGTTGTAAGTAATTTTTTTCAGATAATAAAGGTTTCGTGAGAGAAGCCTTACTAATTAACCCATAGAAGAAGGGCTGTTTTCCTTCAATTTGCCTTAGGTATGTATTTGCGTGTAAGTGAATATAACGAACACAACGGGAAGTGAAACTCGGGTCCTCGATCAAAAATTCTGAGTCATTACACCACTCGCACATCCAGGCTTACAGCCCCTGATATTCTCAAGCGGGCGCCCATCTAGGTAAAAACCAGGCTCGATGTTGCTTAACTTCGGTGATCATACGGAAACCGGTGATTCAACCAGATGTGACCGTAAGCCACATCCATGCTTACAGCCCCTGATATTCCCATCTAGGTACTGATCAGGCTCGATGTTGCTTAACTTAGGTGATCATATGAAAACCGGTGTTTAAAACGATATGTCAGTAAGCCACATCCATGCTTACAGCACCTGATATTCCCAAGCGGTCGCCCATCAGGATCGATATTGCTTAACTTCGGTGATTATAGGAAAACCGGTGTTGTAAAGCGATATGTCAGTAAGCCACATCCGTACTTACAACATCTGATATTCCCAAGCGGTCGCCCATCTAGGTACTGATCAGGATCGATATTGCTTAACTTCGGTGATCATATGAAAACCGGTGTTTCAACGCTATGTGTCCGTAAGCCACATACAAATGTGTTGTGCCAAATACTAAACTAAACTTGTAAATACAAACTTCTTTTCCTTAATTAACGTTACACGCAGAAATAATGTACTATCATTGGTCATTTTCTTTTACTTTTTACTATCAAAATATTTCTGACTTACTTTGATGTTTACTAACTTAGTACTGAACAATGCTAGGTAAAAAGAAACAATGTTAAAAAAGTGACCACTACAGATACCCTGTTTGCCTTGAAATTCAGCATTGAAAATCTTTGAAATAAGGAATAAGCTCTCGGTATAACTTACGACCCTATTACATTGAAACACTAGGTCTCGTCCGATCACTGAAATTAAGCCTTGTAATAAGTAAAAGTAATACAAGTAATAAATACCAAGTAATACACAAATACCAAGAAATACAAATATATTAAAGAAATATATTATTAGCAGAACTCCCAGAAATTTGATTTTTATTTACTTCAACCAATCGTTCGGTGCCACTATGTAATGTAATTGTCTTATGTTTGCACCCACCAGTCGTATTGGTAGTAATATTACCGTATTTGTCGGCATCAGGGGCATAGTTTTTTCCTGAAATAACCCTCGAAAATTTGCATAACATACAGGAATTTATTTTACCGTCTGTCGTAGATAACCTTCCTCTGGTATTAGCATAGGCCTATGAAAATCCTAACGGTAAATTTTCGAGACTTATTTCTGGAAAAAAAAATGCACCTCTGACGCCGATAAATACGGTATATTGAATTTTTATTAGATGAGGTATTGTAAACCATTACAAAATTTTCGCCGAGTATTTCTTTTCATCTTAAATTCAGTTGCTTTTTATTGCAACTTCTCCAACTGTCATTTTATGGCCATTGTCTTTTAATTCTGATTTCTACTGTTTACTAATAACCATTGTAGTTAAATATGTTAATATCAACAAAGTAGATAAAAACAACTTATTACTTAATAGCACACTATAAACTATTCTTTTCTAATAATTGTGTACTATTACGAATTGAGGAAAAAAGACATCAGTGATGTAAAATTTGACATTTATAAATAAAAACAAAGTACATATAACTCTTAAGGAAGAAAGGGACTGATTTGCCATTGTATTCAGATTATAAATAAGACCATCATACATAAAGGAAGGTTTAATGTTCCACACTATTTCAAACAAAAAGGAAGGAATCCTCCACCAGTAGTGGAAAGAGCGATAACAGCTACTGTACGTATTTAACAGCACATTAGAAAATAATT
>CAHIKZ030004770.1:3932500-3952500 GCA_903632075.3 Acanthosepion pharaonis | reverse complement strand
AATGTATCTTTGAAGATCTTTAAAAAAAACTATCAAAATACAAGGACCTTGAAATCGAAATCTCAAAAATGTGGCACAATTCCAGTTGTAGTTGGAACCCTCAGATTGATTGAAAAAGATTCCAATAAACTCATTGAAGGAATTCCTGGTAGCCCATGCCTTAAATAAATACAAAAAAATTTATTCAGGAGTACAGCTTAAACCTTACGAAGGGCTTTATCTATGTAAAATATGTGTGATTTTTTAAATTGCTCAGTGGAAAATGTCATGATGCCATTTCCGACCTTAGGTCTGTGGTCGGGACCCGGAAAGAAATGAGTATACACAAGAAATTAAATAAAATAATAATAGTAATATTAAATATAATATTCATTTTTTAATCTGCGATTGAACACTATTTAAACTGAGTTAACCGCTCATAATAAAAGTAGGGAATTTTCTTGATGGTGGGTGGCAGAATAATTTTTGTAGATTATGAATTATTAGATCTTTTTTAAAAATGATTTTACCCCCGAACAAGGCAGTAAAGCCACTAAGACGCACGGGGTTACAGATTGTGAAAGTATAAGGAAAAAGAGAAACATTATTAAGGAGAGAGAACAATAAAAGAACAAGGGTTAAGAAGGCCGACGATAATGATTGACATTGCATTTAAATATTTGACGATCAAAGCTGTATGGAAAACATGGAGCTCGAAAAGCAAGAAGTGCGAGAAAAGAAACTACATTACGGCCGTGGGAATGTGACTGATGCCTAGATGCCAGGTCAGGACCAATAATACTGCAGATTTTTCTTTGGATTTGATCAAGAATCTCTAAATATATAGCAGGATCACCAGACCGAATAGTAGACTTATAAATATTTAAGATAAATTCTGGAGAGAAAAATTGTCTAGCACGACGCAATAAACCAATTTTCTTAGCAGCAGACCTAGCAACTGATTCAATATAAGCTTTCCACTTCATGTCAACAGAGAACGTTAGCCTAAGAAAGCGTCACTCTCCTGGGGGTTAGCATCAGATTGCTGATACAAGACAGAAAGAGGTCTCTCAGATGCTTAATAGAAAGAAGTTTAGTTTTGAAGACGTTAGAACTAACATGCCATTCGTTGCTCATGTTAACAACAGACTTTAGGTCATTTTTGACATCATTTACCAATTTGACCTTATGGAACCGATCAGATTTATTAAGCCATTTGCCAGAATCCAAAAGTACTGTTTTTTTTAAATAATTTCGAAAGGGTTCCTGTTTATAATGCATATGTCAAATCAATCCACGACTTTTTAAAGAATTATCTTTCATTTGTTTTTATTTACAAATGTCAAGTTTGAAACCGTGCTTGCGTCTTTGATAATTGCGTTCTACTGATGTACTTTTCTCCAGTTATCTAATAGTTATCACTGATGCCGAACGTAATATTGACATTTTACTGCAATTGTCAATGCACTTAACAGGGTGGCTGGTGCGATGAAGTTCGTATCCTAAGAAGAAACACTTCTGATGTTGGTCATTTTGTCATGTTACGATTTTAAATTTCCAGCGTTTCGCGCAATACTGACCGAAAGGGTCGGATGGTTCGATAAAGAGTTATTACCAGATTTCATATTTATTACCAGATTTCATATTTATTACATGATTTAATATTTATACTCCACAGAAACATATTACGTTAGAGTTTGTTAAGAAAGTGACAACTTTTAAATATTTAGAAGCAATCAAGTTGTAGATATTTTTACGCAAAAAATTCACATAATTATGAATATTTGATGTAGGCATGTATTTTTTTTTTTTTATTAAAGGAGTAACTAAAATTTATAGTTTCTATAGAAATCTGAAATACAAATGATACTAGTAAAATATGATGATCTGTAATAAATAAAAAAATAATGAACAAAATACAAAAAGCAAATGTGCTTTACTGTAAAAAAAAAAAAGAAAGAACAAAACAATGATGGAGTTGTTTTTACGGTTTATCATCAACACTGTGTGGGTTATTTGAAGTCGAAACATTTCAGAATATAGGCGGTCGTTTACAGTACTTGGTGTTCTCAAGCGGTCCTCTATCTAAGTACTGACCGGATTCAACAGTTTTTAATTTCGGTGGTCAAGCATGAACGGATAAAAATGCAGAAGGTATTAATAATAATAATAATAATAATACAACCCAAAGACACCTATAAAATTATGTAAAAAAGATACTAGAATTAACGCATTTTAATGCCAGCAGCATGATATATATATATATATATATATATATATATATGTATATATATATATATATATATATATTCAGTTTATACGTTATTTTTATAGATACAAATAGTTAAGTAAATGAACTGTTTATAATAAACAGTATTAACTACATTTACCGGTATGAATGTCCGATAAATAATATAGAAAATATGTGTCCTCTGACAGGAATCGAAGCTGTATCCTACACAGAACCGTCATTTGGCCTGACGTGCTATACTATTTAGCTACAAAGTAAGCATCTGGTTAGCAAAGTCAAATTACTGTTTTAAACAACAAATTTCTTATGATTTTTCTCGAATGATCATATCTGCTCGAGGCGTATCTTATTGTAAACAAATGACAACATATATTATGAAATGAACTAAGCCTGACAATTATTTTATTATATTTTCTGTTTATTCGATATTTTTATAGAAACACATATTCAAGTAAATGCTCTGTTTATAATAAACAGTATTAACAACATTTACCGGCCTGAAAATATCGTAGAAAATATGTGTCCTCCGACAGAAATCGAACCTGCATTATATACGGAACCGTCATTTGGCCTGACGAGCTATACCATTTGGCTACAGAGGAAGCCTCTGATTAGCAAAGTCAAATTACTGTTTTTTAAACAACAGATTTCCCATCATACATAATTTCTACGAATATTTCTCGGGCATTCAGGCCGGTAAATGTAGCTAATACTGTTTATTATAAACAAAATAATTACTTAAATATTTCTATCTATAAAATAACGTATAAACAGAAAATATATTAAAATAATTGTCGAACTTAGTCCATTTCATAATATATATATATATATATATATATATATATATATATATATATATATATATATATATATATATATGTGTGTGTGTGTGTAAGTATATATATATATATATATATATATATATATATATATATATATAATTATTTATTTAAAATATGATTCCAACACGCTACATAAGAGGTCTCATGTTTCAAAACAAGAGCCGAAAACTTCAATATAATTATTTAATTATTTGAATTAAATTGAATTAAAGTAAGCCCTGTTCCATTTTCAAGCGAAATTTTTTTTGGAATAACTTATTTCTGAAATTTACGTGTTTTAATAGCATATTCATCATTGAAATCAAAATTTCCATGGTAACAGCCAGAGCGATTGTTTAAATAGGAAGGGGTGGTGGGTGTTAATAATTTGTATCAGTATAGAGTTACATTCATAGATGTCAAGTCAGGGTAAGGTTGGGGTGTCTAAATTTAAAACGGAAGATGTTTTCGCCTAGTCTGGTTTACATGTCTATGGAGATTTATTTATTTTTTTATTTTATTTCTTTCTGAAAGAGTTTTGTGTATATAAAAAAACTGCCTTAACATTTGTGTTTTGACGACTTCATAAAGGGTTATCTTTTTTTGTAGGGTATTTAAACTATTTATTAGGGCTTTGGATTATAAAAATTATTTTATTGTTTCTTTGTTTTTATGCTAATTATTCAATGCAAAAATTTGATGATGTCGGCAAAAAACCGTTAACTCATGTCTATTGTTTAATAGATTTTTATTATTTAGAAACTTAATAATGTGTAGTTTTTCATGAGGGCATAAAGGGCATGGAACATCCCAAGTTTTACAAGTTCTAGTTTTGTTCATAATTTTCCATTTGTAATTAATTAATTATCTATCATAAAAATTTAAGACAGCTAACCTTATCCTCAAAATCATCTAACTTCGTTTCTGAAACCAGATACTTGGATATGCGAAACGAAAGATCTAAGACCCTGAGCAAAAGCGAAATAGATGGCTACAACCCGACCTTTTAGCGACCACAATATAAACGCAGGAAATATATGGCTTCCAGGTCAGTCTCCTCTACCCTTTCGTCAGAACAGGCTGGTCGACTTCACTCTAACCACCAAAATTCTAATCGACGGCTGCAAATGAGAAGGAGTCTATCTCTACATTGTTGCCAAGGTATCGCGATATACGTATTCTGTCTAACAAGAAGTATAAAAAAAACAAAAAACAAAACAAAAATAGAATATGAACCTTCCAAAACAACGTTCGCTCAGAGCTCATTCATATTGAATTTAAAAACGAACATTCTACGCCAACCTCCACAAATCCATTTTCTTTCTTCTATGGATTAAATAGCAGGGAACACTTAGACTCTAGAAGTAAGAAAACTTGAATTCAGACCGAAGAGGGGACTGCGTCAGATTATCGTGCCTCAGATATACCACCGCTGCTATAGTTGCAGTAAATGAGGCGCCTCTACGACATTAATGGGTTAGAAGATACACATATAAACACATGAAAAATTACAGACACACAGATCGACACACATAGTCATATACATATTTGTTGGGCAGTAATTTCTGGTTTACTCACATTTGGTTAAGGACCAACGAAAAATATTTAAGACTTTAATCATTTTAGTTCGTACAATTTTTATGGTTTCCGAGCGGACATAAATTTTCTATAAACAGTCTTTTGTACACATCCGGCTTACATAAGCAATTATAAAATTAATTTTTGTGCATTAATAAAGTGTTTATAGAGGCATGGACTGCATTTTTATTTCTTTGATGATTTTCCAGTATCACATCCTTAAGCGTCAGCTGGCGTCGTGTGTTTTTTTTCAGTATCAAGTTAACTATATATATATATATATATATATATATATATATATATATATATATATATATATATGTATTTGGGCAGCAACCTTTCTTTTAAATATCTTTCGTTAAATATGGCGGACAAGGAAAATTTAATAAGTTTTTAATTTATTTTTTCCAGCGTTCTAACGTTTTCCCGTTTAGTAGGAGTAAGGGTTACTCACTTACTCCCACCAAAACGGACAAACGTAAGAACGCTGGAAAAATTTTAAAAATTTTCCTTGTCTGCCATATTTAACGATATATATATATATATATATATGAGAGAAAGAACAAATGGAGTAAAAATCCACAGTACGAAACATTTACTTTTTAAAGTCATCAATAAAAGTATAGCAAAATATTATTATTATATTTTAATTTTAAGAGATAAAAAAACATTTAGAAATCGCTACACAAATCTTTCATGTTTCAATACTATGTACATCCTCAGGGTTACCTACCATCGGCTGAGGAAGGACAGTCTAATATATATATATATATATATATATATATATATATATATATATATATAAAAGTGAACATTGAAGTCAACACTCAGAGGCGACAGGCTGTTTCATGCTAGACGCAATTGTCAGGCCGTTATACGTCAATCGTCATACGCTCTATCTCTGATATTGAGCACTTTATTTCATAAATATAGCACACCTTAAAACTATATTTCTCCATATATATATATATATATATATATATATATGCATATATGTGTGTGTGTGTGTGTGTGTACAACGAAATAAATACGATTGTCGGTGAAGATGTAAATAATACTTTGATATTTTCACATATATTTTATTGTTTGTCGATCATTCTTCTTTACTGAAAAGTTCATTTGTTAGTAACACTTCTTTTTGATGTCTTCTCATGGTCTAATGTGTAAATGTAAATTGTTAATTTTTAGCCAACACTCTTCTCGCTCACACACGTATATATATATATATATATATATATATATATATATATATATATATATATATATATATGTGTGTGTGTGTGTGTGTGTGGGGGGTTGTATGTATGTATGTATGGCTAGAAAAGTATACACAACGGAAACCTTACTCATAAACGCAGTTTCCCTCCTATTTAAATGGATAGATTTTTTTTTCTCTTGACAGGACCAGAGACAAATTAGACCTAAACAAATTCGCAACCTTCTTAAACAAAAGTTTGAGTGTAATTTACATGCGTTTATTATTTCTTTTTTTTGACAACAATTCTATTTCTTTTTTACTTACATACGTTTTTCTTTTGTTTTAATTCCATTCCGTTTCATCTCTTGTTTCCTACGCTGACATTAAAATTATTTTAACAACTGTAATTAGACATCTTCTCTCGAAGAATTGTCTTTTCTATTTTGTCGAATTTATTTTTTTCTTTTAAATCTCATTTTCTCTTCATTTTATCACGAGTTTCTCGTTGCAACTGGGAAAGTCTTGCTTTCGTTTAAGTAAATGAAATAAAGGAGGGGAAAGAAAGATCAGACAACAACAACAGAAACAAAACTAATATTCTTACTTATAATTCTGCTTGTCTATCTGTTTGTTCTTTAGTTAGCACGTACATTACGCCCTGCCAATATATAATAAATAATGGACTATTCCGTTTTGATCGCGCGGAATGACGGAGAGGACATATCAGAGACACTACTTGGTTTCAGTGAGAAAATTAAGGAAAGAAAGGAATAAAGAATGAAGGTAAGAAATACAGGAAAGAAGAAAAAAGAAGAAAGAAACGTCTTGACAATACCGCATAAATAATGGACTGTTCCCTTTTTGATTTCGAGGAAAGACGGAAAATATATATCAGATACGCTACTTGGTTTCAGTGAGAATATTAAAGAAAGAAAGAATGAAAGAAAGAAAGGAGGTAAGGAATGAACGAATGAATGAATGAATGAATGAAGGAAGGAAGGGAGGAAGGAAGAAAGAAACGTTCTGCCCATACCTCATAGATAATCGACTCTTCCGTTTTGATCGCAATGAAAGACGGAAACGATATATCAGAGAGGCTGTTTGATTTCAGCGAGAAAAAGGAAAAATCAAAACAGAAGAACTGAAATTTTCATGGCTGCTGCTAGTAATATTAATAATACTAATACTAATGCTAGTAATAAGAGTAATACTAGTAATACTAATAATGTTATCATTAAATGGACTAGGATAAATTTCGTTACGTTACACCGAGAAAAAAAGATGTTCGTAAAATTTATCTATCTCTATATATTTATACTAATTTATTAAGCGTAGCTTAGATGTAACACAAGATAAAAAGCATGTAGCACCCGGTGACAATGAAACATACTACTCAAAGTATTTTCTAGCGAGACAAATTTGCTAACCATCACACCACAGTGAAGTGCACAATATATATATATATATATATATATATATATATATATTTAAGTTATGAAGAACTTGGTAAACCGAATGGGTAATTCCAAGGAGGATGAAATCCTGAGAGCTCAATGTGAATATAGAGCTAATATTTAATGAAAAACAGACCACTTTAAGGTACCATTACAATAATTTATTTCACCAAAATCCTTTTTAATTCCAACAACGAAATGAAAGGAAAAGGATTTTTCCTTTTATTTCGTTGTTGGAATTGTTACCTGATGATCCGGAGTCCTTTAAAGAGGATTTTGGTGAAATAAATTATTGTAATGGTACCTTAAAGTGGTCTGTTTTTCATTAATTATATATATATATATATATATATATATATATATATATATATATATATATTATGGATGTGAGTTTGTAAGTGAAACCCAGGATTACAAACTCACATCCATACAACTAAGTATGTTAGCTCTATCACTGATATTGAGCACTTTCCAATAAGTACCTCACATGCATAATATATAATAATATATATATAAATCACACACACACACACACACACACACACACACACACACACACACAATGGTAAGTCTGAAGGAGCAAGATCGAGAGAATAAGATGGATGAGGAATTTTCTCTCAACGAAGTTCTTCGAGCTTTTGTGACGTGATTCTTGCTGTGTGGGGTCGCGCATTGTCCTGATGAAACATCACCACTTTTCGATTCACTAGATCAGGTCTTTTTTTCCTCAAAGCTTAGTTCAAACGCTCTAATTGCTGACAGTATATTTGAGCATTAATTGTTGCATTAGGTGGTAAGAATTCAAAGTGGATTATTCCTTGGCGATCCCACCGGATTGAAAGAAGAACCTTTTGCCCATGAAGTTCCCTTCTCGGCTGTGGCTGGGATCCTTCCCCTTTACCAAGCCACTGTCTATGACGCTTAACATTTCGATAAAAGATCCATTTTTCGTCGCCAGTCACAAGTCTATCCAAAAAAGGTGAAACAAGTTGGCGAGAATGGAGAGAAGAGCAGATGTCAACTCGGGGTTTGAGGTTGTTTTCAGACAATTCATGAGGCACCCATTTTCCAAGTTTAGGAACTTTTCCAATTTGTTGAAGATGACTATGAACAGTTGTATGTTTTGAACTGAGAACCACTGCCAATTCCTCAACTGATAAAGCAGGATTTGCTTCAAGAAGCTTTTCATCAAACTCAACTGGACGTCCGGTTCAATCATCTTCAAGGGTGAAATCTCCACCTCTGAATTCTGCAAACCATCTTCTGCAAGTTCTTTCATTCACAAATTCCTCTCCATAAACTGAGTGAATGTTTCTAGCCGCTTCGGCTACTGAGTTTCCTTTCTTGAACTCATAAAGCATTATGTGCCTCAAATGATTCTTGGGTACTTCCATGTTAGCAGGGTTTTAATCAAACAAAATTTAATTTTATTGTTTTCTGAAATAAAATTTGATCAGTTTAAATGCATCTAAACATAAAAATAATGTTCAGCTCCATTAGACATTATAAAATACTCTTTAAATTTCGTTCATTTTTTTTAAAAAAAAAGGGAAAATTCGGACAGAACTTATGGGATGACCTGATAAATAAAATATATCTGTAATGACAATATTAACAAAAGAAAAGAGAAAGGGAAAACTTATGTGCCAATACGTTTCATTCCTTGGATATCTTTACCAAGTTAAGTGTAGAAATTTTATTTAGTAACCCATATTCTCGTTACATTGATTTTATAAATAGAACTTGACTAGTTGTCACAAAGGCAACACAAACTGTCACTATAATGTCCAGCTTGATTTCGTTTGCAGTCCATGCAACAAAGTGTGCAGGTCAGCAAGTGAATTTACTTGATATTACAAGTCACGGCATCGTGACACTAATGTGGCATGTGGTAAACTTGTTTTCAAAACCGGTGTCTTAAAATGTATGTGACATACAGTCAGGAAATAAACAGTAATGTCAAGGAAGTGGTCGCACTCTAACAATAGTTGACTTAAGACTATATATATATATTTTTTTTTTTCCCCTTGGTGAGTCGGTTGAAGTTGGGAGCCGAGGCTACGCAGGGCTTTCACTAACCAAACTGGAATTAACAGGCAGGGAAAAGAGAAAGGCGATTTGCTTAATCCCGGAGGTAGCGGAAAAAGCTTCTACGTGGCTGTAGATTAAGAGAACTAGTTCGTTATTAGTTGATTAATCAGATTTTTGAGTGCGGTTTATATATATATATATATTTTTTACTTTCGGAAACATTCCTGAAGTCAAATAGTAACGCATGATTTTAAGTTAACTAAATAGTTGATTTCATTTTATATTTTTTATGTATTACATTTTTCTTTCTTTTTTCTTTAGTTAGAAAAGGTTTTTTTTTAAACGAGTTATTTTCCTAGATCTTCATTTTTAAGCGGTTGTTTATCAACTTATTCAATGTTGTATATAAGTTGGATAGTTATTTATTTTGTTAGAGTAAATATTATCTTGTAATAAGATTTTCATTTAGTTAGAGTAAGCATTATCCTGTAATAAGATTTGTAGGCATTTAAAAGGCTGTCTAATCCGGAGATATTTTTTTCTCTTTTTTATCTTAATTGATAACTCTTCGATATTAAGTATGAAGACGTTTTTCTCTTTTATACGAATTTCTTCATAAAGAAAGAATATATTTATGAGTGAGCGTGTATCGATGAGAATAACATTTCTCTTTTGGAATAAAGAAACTTACCCTGCGGGTTCGTTTACTCCATTTATGGACTGGGGATGCCTGAATTTTGGATTCTCCCATTCTGATGTGGGTGGAGTGCCTGCGGAAGAATTTGATTGGGAGAAAGCTGATTTCCAGTTTTTCAGGTTATCAAAATCTCTTTTAAAGCCATTTGCATTCTGCGATTAATAGTTTCACATAGCTTTTTGCACTGTCGCATGTTGGTATTTGATCACCACTAGTTGGGTAACCTGGGTGAAGGAATCTGATGTTGGATAAACCCGAAACTACTCAGGATATCCCAGGGGTAACACTGCTAATGATGTAGCCGCAACCATCTTACAGCTGTATCTCTAAACTGGTCAATCGTCTTCGAGGATACCCGTCTACTAGCCAATCCCTAATTCAGACGCTGGCTCGGGCACATTTCTGTTTGTTCAACACCCACAGAGCCCACCTGTGATTTATACTGCAACTATGCTGAGCAGACCTTAGTTACAGTTTCTGGGAGAGAGTGTGTAATCTAGCGTGATCAACAATCTGAACAAGGCCAGCACACTCAAACCCTCGGTCACGATGACTTGAGACTTCGTGTTAGCACAGATATCGATGGTCCTTCAAGTGTTCCATCTTTCCAATTTCACTCACAAGGCTTGGTCCAATCTGTGGTATGGTTTTCAGGCACTTTCCCCTCCAGACCGACAACATCAAGAAGTCTCCTTTCTGAAAAATCAGCCGTGGTGAGATTCGAACTGAAAAGCGAACGTTCTAACCACTCGGCCACGCACCTATCTATATATATATATATATATATATATATATATATATATATATATATATATATATGTATGTATGTATGTATGTATATCAAATGTAGTTGTAGATCACATAACATAAGGAGAACGACTCAAAGGCTGGTTGCCAGAATAAAGCAACAGGTTCCAACGAAAATCGCCAATCTTAAGTACACTCCTTCAGAGATTCTGACCAATACTTATGGGTCTTCCAACGGAGAACACCTAATAAATATCCATAATTATGCTATTAATTTCAGTGTGGACTCTCTTCTGAATTATCACTTGAAAGTGTTGGAGGCCATTCATATTTTATCGTTGAAGCCCTCTCTGTGTAAACAGAAGGACTTCGTACTGAGTCGCCAACTAATTTCCATCTAAGCAATATTTTTTCTCTCTCTCCCCTAATACATATTCTCCATTTCTTTTTAGTGATAATTCTATTTAATTTATTTAACCTCGATTTTAATCTGTTGATCGAGGTTCGAAACCGGTTAGCCTAGCCCGTTTTTCTGCTTTACTTTTTATCTATTATTATCATGAGTGGTAATAAAAATAAATTTCGTCTTTTCATGGCGGTCATAAAATTTTGTACCACAAACCATATATGAATATATATACCGTCATCCACAGACAGCTCATCAGCCAAACTTTCCCTGACGATCCGTTTAGGTGAAACCTAGGTAGGTTTGTCTGGCTCACTAGGTGTATCTATATATTATATATATATATATATATATATATATATATATATATATATATATATATATATATATATATATATATATATATAGAGAGAGAGAGAGAGAGAGAGAAATTAATATGATTTGGAAAAACAATGTTTTATATATTAATATGTAATATTTTTAATACATGTATGTTTGTAGAGAATTATTAAAATGAAAATTGTTTTACTTACATATGAGTTTTCAAAAAATGCTTTACTTTAACCGATTTTACTTTAAGCTTTTAAAAAAATTTGTAAATGTTTATTAAATTTCCATCTGCTGACGCTGAAATCCGGAATAAAAGAAAAATATCAAGGGACGTAACTGGCTTTATATGTCGCTTATGGTAAGGAAAATATGATAGAATCTATTTTGAAAGACGTGCATGTGGTTTATGTAATGAATTGAGTTTTGGTTTAAAATTGTTAATAAAAAATGTTTCTTTATTAATACACATTTGTTCAGTGGTTTTGTAGTCGCATTGGTAAAAGATATGCTGGCTAAGAAATTATTTTTCTAGTGTGGAGATCCCTAATTTGTGGGCGAGGAACTATCTTCCTTGATATATATATATATATATATATATATATATATATATATATATATATTAGTGAATATACATAATATCCCACGTCGATAGCACGACTCGGAGTTTCATGCAAAAATATGCAATCTTCAGGTGCAAAATACCCACTGACCGTTAGAGCGTTAACGGCCAGTGGGTATTTTGCACCTGAAGATTGCATGTTTGCATGAAACTCCGAGTCGTTCTATCGACGTGGGATATTATGCATATTCACTAATATATACTTAATAGTTCTGTTATATAACACTGATCACTGTTTTTTAACACCCGTAAAAAATATATCAATACTTGCAAGTATATGTGCGTATATATATGTTATTTTATCATACCCTTATCTATCTATCTATCTATCTATCTATCTATCTATCTATATATATATATGTATATATATATATCATAAAGAAAAAAATTATGCAAAGAATTAAATAGCAATGTTAATGTGATTAATGGCGAAATCACTTCGCTAACAGGACTTAATGAGACAGTAACTTATTATCAATTCCTTGAATAATAAGATCCTTATATTCGAGTTGTTGTCAGATGGAAGGCACATGCCAAGTGCTTTCGACAATTTCAAATTGTCATCGTCAGGGCGCAATTTTCTTATGTATAAGCAAATAATAAGACGAAATATGTGTAGACTGAAATATATTCAACTGTCAATAAATAGCATAATTTAAAAAAAAACATCTTTCGGTCTACACATATTAACATTGCTATTTAATTCTTTATATAAATTGTTTCTTTATGATATAAAATATGAGCTGCACACTCTAATATATATATATATATATATATATATATATATATATATATATATATAAAATTAATTGATTTAAAATATTTTCGCTTGAGGATGAAATGGAACTAATGCTTTTAATTTAATTGCAAAATTAAATTCAGGGCTTTTAGCTTCTATTTTTTTGAAACATGGTTAGAACTGTGTGTAGGGAAAACCATATTTTAAATCAATTAATTTATAATACTAATGCTCTGTAAATTTACATTGAGCACTATTTTGTAAAAATAAAAATATCTATAAGAACACCGGATTATATATCTTACTGTTCTTTCTTTATATATATATATATATATATATATATATATATATATATATATATGAAGAAATATAGTCTTAAGGTGTGCTATATTTATGGGAAGAAGTGCTCAATATCAGAGATAGAGCGTGTATAAATATAAAAGTGAACATTGAAGTCAACACTTAGACGCAATGGTCAGACCTGACGTTTGCGTCTAGCATGAAACAGCCTGTCTCCTCTAAGTGTTGACTTCAATGTTCACTTATATATATATATATATGACAAATTTGATTAAAAAGAACGATAATGTCTCTGTTAAGTCTTACGCTCAAACCTCCAGTTTTCAAAAGAATACCATCGTGTAGAAAAAGGAATTCTCCCTACCACACAGACAGCCACATTGGTTCTTGAAAATGACTGAGATTATCTAAATTACTTGGACAAAACAATAACATGGACCTTTGGCATTTTAGCCAATTCAGAGCACAATACTCAACACTTTATTCGAAAATGGGAAAAATACAATAAAAAATTAAACCGACTGACCTTGTCGGCTCTTTTCAATCAGATTTTTAGGATGAACAGTTACTTCCGGAATAAACCTCTCTCTCTCTCTCACACACATACACATACATACAAGCGCACGCACACACACACATATATATATATATATATATATATATACATAAAAGAAAGATTCTGTCTGTCTGTCTGTATGTAAGTTTGTTGTACAACGACGGAGCGCACGTCTTTTTAATAATAACTCCCTTTGCCCACTCCTTTCAAATTCGGGCGTATAAGACGTAAATAAATTCGCTCGCCTTAGTTAAAAAAATCTTTGAGAGAGACTGAAAAAGAAAAAGACAAGACAAATTCGCGAGGCCATGTGAAATTTTCTTTGAACCAATGAAAACGTTATATATATATATATATATATATATAAGATTGTGTCTGTCTTTATGTTTGTTTGTATAATGACAGAGTGCACGTCTTTTTATAAAAGAAAAAATGGTGGAGAACAGTAAATGATATATTAAAAAAGTAATTAAAAACGATGAAAAACTAAAACAAATCAATAAAAGATAAAGTATAATAAAAATGACAAAACTTAAGCAAGAAGAATAATAAAAACAAACCGCCTATAATCGAACGACCAGTTACCGAAAATTAGCACTGAATTTTAAAATACAAAACCCAATAAAACTGAGACATTATTGAATTAGAAAAGCTTGTAATTGCTTTTATGAATAATATATTTTAAGCTTAAGGATAATACTGTGTGAAGCCAAAAAAAATTTTCCGATGGAAAATGAATTTTTGCAAAAATTGTTTTCTTTTTTTTTACAATTATAATTGCAATAATTTATAAAGTTGTTAAATCTTAAAATTCAGTTTCAATATACTGTTATTAAGTAAAACTATTTTTTTTACTAATGATAAATCTAAAAGCTTATTACAATCTGCAGGCGACCAGTTTTTAAAAAAAGAATTTTACATTGTTTCTGGATGTGTATAAACATGCTTTTTTAAAAACTAAATGTAAGTACAAAATAATAATAACTCCCTTTATTCACTCCTTTCAAAATCGGGCGAGCTGAGGGAAGAGACGTAAGGAAATTCGCGAGTCTGTGAGAAATTTTCTTTGGACCAATGAAAAGTTTGAGTTCAAAGAGATTGACCGGCGAGATGAAGAAAAAGACGAAACAAATTCGCGAGCCTATGTGAAATTTTCTTAGGAACATTGAAAAGTTTGAGTTCAAAGAGATTGACCGGCGAGATGAAGAAAAAGACGAAACAAATTCGCGAGCCTATGTGAAATTTTCTTTGGAATATTGAAAAGTTTGAGTTCAAAGAGATTGACTGTCGAGATGAAGAAAAAGACGAAACAAATTCGCGAGCCTTTGTGAAATTTTATTTGGAGCATTGAAAACGCTGTTTTTATAGGAATTAGCCATGGAACATAGAAAAAGAAAGAAAAGAAAATAGCGATCCTATGCGAAATCCTTGTTGATATAAAATAAGGAGAACAATTAAATCACCAAGAGAAGAGCGTTCGATGTCATGCGAATTGTTTCATTTCTGTTCATGCGTTCAGCATTCAGATTTTCGCGAGTGTCAAATTACTCGCTTATTATATTATCGGTCTTAACGAAGCGCCTGGCATTTCAAAGACCTTTATTTCAACTTTCCAAGAAAGCTAAATATTTCTCGTCATTAGCATCCATCATTAATCTTGGCGTGGATAAACCCACTGTTGATTTTAACCCTGAAGTCCCGCGCAACTCTAGAACAACATCAATCAAGAGTTTTAGCAACAAAAGAGAAAGCAAATGCAAGGGGTTCTCCAAGATGAGCAATGGAGGATACCGGAAGACAGAGAGAAACATTCGCAGCCCGAAAGTGAACTAAATACTTTAGATCGGACAGTTGAAACATCAGAATAAAGGGAAGACTGAAAGCTGAAAGAACGAGGACGGCTGCAAAAGATCAGAGATAGAAAAAGCTTCGGAAGGAAAGAGCTAGGTCTGCTGCTCGTAGAGTAGCTGAAATTTCTGAGCAAACACAAGAAAAGCTTGGGGTAGCCAGAGAACAGTCCGCTGCTCGCAGAGCAACTGAGACTCTTGGGCGAAGAGAGGAAGGTCTTCAGGCTGATAGAGCTTAGTCTGCTGCTAGCAGGGTAGTTGAGACTCATAAGAAAAGAGACGAAAGATTAGAAGCTTTTAGAGCTCGGTTTGTTTCTAACTGGGTAGGCGCGATTCCTGAGCAAAGAGACTAGAAGCTAACAGAGGTAGGTCCGCTGCTAGCAGGGCAGTTGCGACTCTTGAGAAAAGAGACGAAAGATTAGAAGCTTTTAGAGCTATGTTTGTTTCTAACTGGGTAGGCACAATTCCCGAGCAAAGAGACTAGAAGCTAATAGAGGTAGGTCTGCTGCTAGCAGGGCAGTTGCGACTCCTGAGCAAAGAGATGAAAGACTAAAAGCCGATAGAACCAGGAGCGCTGCTCACAGATCAGCTGAAACTTTTGAACAAACGCAAGAAAGGCAGCAGGTTGGTAGAACCAGGGGACGGAGAAGAGCTGCCCTTACCTCGGAGCAGTGGTACCGTGATGGCTTTTACTATCATCCGGAACATGGCTATGCTTCTGAAACGGAAGTAACAATAGTCTCTATGTCTAAAGTCTGTAGTAAATGTGAAGTCAAGAAGTTTGAAGGAGAAATTCCTGGAATGTGTTGTTTGAGTGGCAAAGTCAGAATTCTATTATTCGATGATCCACCATAACTTTTGAAGCTTCTTTGAGGCTGCACTCAAGAATCAAAACATTTTCTGGAAAGCATTACGAAGTACAATTGTGCTTTTCAAATGACTTCATTCGGTGGTAACATTATTAGGGAAGGTGGTTTCTCGGCCAGGGTCAGGGGTACCGTAGGATTGAATCTCCATGGCCACTAACAAATGAAGAGTCACAATTTCTCCAGTTATATTTTGCTAGCAACTTTCAAGAACAAGGGGTCAGTCGAAATTCTATTTCACTTGGCAACAGGCTCGAGTTTACACTAATACTGCAAGAGATGATACATTGTAGAAATAGTTTATGCCGAATGCTTTAAATGTGCTCTCGAAAGTACTCCTACTCACGACTTTAATGTGATCATTGATGCAGATAAGCGACCTACTGGACAGCATGACGGTCATGGTAACCAATATCACAAGAGAGACACTGTTCTAAAGCGACAGGACAACACACTTCAACGGATTAATGAGACATAGAACTTATGATGCTCTTCCTCTGCTATTTGCTAATGGGGAGGATCGTTAACATTTTGGTATTAAAAATCATAATCAAAGCAATCTGAAGAATATGTTAAACAAAGAAGTATCGTGTAAGGAATTCAATGCATACCGTTTTATGACGCGTGGCAACTCATTCAACACTTTTCATCTTTCTCGAGATCTCTTTCATCAATATGCAGTTGGTAGGGCTGCTAAAATGGAGTCTGAGAAGCTGTTTCATTATAAACAATCCAAAGCAATCGGAGAATTATATTCATATGAGAGATACCGTAAACAATGATGCAGCACTTGGCAATCTTGGGAATCTCTGAATTCTACCATAAAGCTTCACAGGAGGGTCTCGATACATACATGAAAGGACACAGGATGCCATGACATATGTACGCCACTATGGTAGGTAAGATGTCTTCATAGCCTTTACATGCAACCCAAAGTGGAAGGAAATTGAAGACGATAGACCTGACCTCCTTGCCAGAGTCTTTCGCCGGAAGTTGGAGAAACTCATGGATCTGATTAAAAAGGAGAAAACATTTGGGTCCGTACACAATTGAGTGGCAAAAACGGGGGCTATCATATAATACACATTCTGCTTTGGCTGGAAACAAAATTCACTCTAACGAAATTGACAGGATAATCTCGGCAGGATTTCCAAATCCACCGACAGACAAGGAGCTCTATGAACTTGTTAAAAGGAACATAGTTCATGACCCATGTGGGAGGAGCATTAACCTCAACTTGACATGTCTGAAAAACAATATATGCTCAAAGAAGATATTTCTTAGGAAACACAAACTGGTAATGACGGATACCCTTCTTACAGGTGTAGAAGCCCAGATTATGGTGGATTTTCAGCAAAGGTAGACAACATGAGGTTGACAACCAGTGGATAGTACTCTATTGTGCCTTGCTGTCAAAAACATTTAATGCCTACATTAATGTTGAGTTCTGCAACTCAGTGAAATCCATCAAGTATGTTTGCAAGTACGTTAACATGGGATCAGATGTGGCCATATTTGGCTTGCAAAAGAAAAATAACCTAGATAAGGTAACATAGTATCAAATGGGCAGATATATCAGCAGTAATGAGGTATTTTGGCGTATGTTTGACTTCCAACGAGATGAAAGACACCCAGCTATTGTACAACTTTAAGTACAGTTGGAAAACGGTCAACGTGTCTACTTCACTGAAGCAAATGCGGTTGAGGTAGCACTAACCCCCAATGATACGCCACTCACAGCTTTCTTCAAGCTGTGCCAAAATGATCCTTTTGACAGCACATTTTTGTACTCCCAAATGTCATCTTATCACGTGCGGAAAGGAAAAAAGGTGCGTAGATTGAAAAGTCAAGATGTACAGGAGCACCCTGGTATTAAGTTTGAGTGCCTAGGTAGCGTGTAAACTATACAGCACAGCTAACATGAATGTTTTTATCTTCGTCTCGTTCTTCACAAAGTTTGAAGCCCAACATCTTTCCAGGATCTTAAAAATAGAAACGGACTGGTTTGTACGACCTACCGAGAAGTATGCTTGAATCGAGGTTTACTTGAAGATGATGCCCATTGGAATGCAACAATGGCTGAGCTATTGTGCCATAATCCCCTGGGAATCTTAGGTCGCTCTTTGCAGTCTTATTGCAAACCTGCGAAGTAAATGATCCTGTCTCTCTATGACATAAGTACAGTGATAGCATATCTGAAGCACCAAGCCCAACTCCAGGTATAGAAATACATTTCAGTAATGAAATTTACAACAAGGTGTTAGTCGTTATAGAAAACTGTCGTTTCTATGAGAGCGAATGTGTTACCGACATATGGGTTGCCTAAAATTCATCGTAGTGGGACTGATAAGAGAAACATCCTATGACATCAATGCCCCGTGTGTATATGTTGAAAATGAGCGATAGACCAAAGGAGAGCTTATGAAACTGTTGTTGACGGTGTCCACTTCTCCAAAAGTGGAATGTTCTTCTTCTTAGATGCTTCTGGAGGGACAGAAAGACATTTTTTAATAAGCTGCTTTTGGCCAAAGTTCGAGAACACAAGGAAATAGCTTTGGCAGTGGCCTCATCTGGCATTGCTGCAACTTTTGCTGCAACTGGTGGCCGAACTGTACATTCAACTTTTAAGTTTCCATTAGACTTGACTTCATCCGATAATTAAATTAACGGTATCAGCAAAACTGAATTGGCCCAAGTACTGAAAAGGTGCAGATTCATCATATTGAATGAATGTACCATGGCACAAGGGGCAGCTCTGAAAGCATTGGATAAAACCATGAGAGACATTAGGGATTGTCAGTTGCCTATGGGAAGCATAACACTCCTGTTATCTGGAGACTTTAGGCAAACACTTCCGGTCATAAGAAAAGGGACCAGAGCTGATGAAGTTAGAGCATGTTCCAAATCTTCTTCGTTGAAGCGACATATTCGAAAGTTGACTCTGAGCACCAACATAAGAGCACAATTATTTGGAGATCAGCTGTCAGTTCAGTTCTCCTGCAACATTTTGAGACTTGATAATAACAACGTACCTTTAAATGCCAATGGAGAAAAATGCCCATTAGCCCGGTCTGCAAGTTTATCAGTACTGTTGATGAGATTATGGCCAAGTTTTACCCAAATCTCCAACATAATTACAAAAAACTACAACTGGTCATGTGACAGAGCAATACTGGTCCCAAAGAACAAAGCAGTTGACAGAACCAACTGTTGCAGATCGTCCCGGAAACATCTCATATCTACAAGTCAGTGGATACCATTTCAGATCCGGAACAGTATTCAATTATCCAACGGAATTTCCGAATTATCTAGAACCCTCGGACTACCTTCCCATAGACTGGAACTCAAGATGGGGGTGCCTATAATGCTATTACAGAATTAGATCGCGCCAAGATTTTGTAATGGCACCAGACTGGAGGTTAAGAAGTTGATGACACATGCAATTGAGACATCGGTTCTTACTGGGTTTTGGAAAGGTGAAGATGTCTTTATTCCCAGGATTCCCCTTATTCCATCAGGTTCGGATATTCCATTCACATTTAGCAGACTTCAGTTTCTAGTACGAGTACGCTTTGCTTTGT
>CAHIKZ030004770.1:3762500-3930000 GCA_903632075.3 Acanthosepion pharaonis | reverse complement strand
ATAAGTAGGAGTACTAATATAGTTGCTGAAAGACATATAAGCTGCTTTCGCTGGTTCCCAGACTTCATGAATTTAAGCGTTCTACTAGGCTGGCATCTCGCTCACACCCTTTCACTGTCGAAACTGTTAAATGTAACCGTCTCTTCTATTCCAATAGCTTCATGTCTCGCACCTCTCACCTGTGGAACTCCCTCCCCTTTTCTTGTTTCCCTGATAGCTATAATTTCCAACTATTCAAATGTAATGTCAATCGACGTCTCCAGATGCCTTGATCTATCCCCTATCCTTCTCCTCATCCTTTCCTCTATCACTCCTCTTTGCTCTCGCTTCAACTTTCTGTAACCCCTTGCACGCTAGTGGCTTCCCGCCTTGCTTGGGGTGAAACGCTTAATATATATATATGTATAAATATATATTATAATTATTTTTAAAAAAATATGATTCCTTCACTACATAAGAGTTGTCATGTTTCAAAAACGAGAGCCGAAACCATCAACATAATTATTAAAATTAAATTGAATTAAAGTAACAAGCCCTGTTTGATCCTCAAGCGAAAATTTAGGAATAACCAATTTTGAAATTTACGTATCGTTATAAGCGTGTTCATTCGTTACTATGGAAACGGCTGGGGCGACCATTTTTATGCACATATCAGTCACCATCAGGGAGAGGCCAAGCTGAGGTAGGGTGGGGTGTCTATTTCAAAACGAATGAGGTAAAATTGGTGGGATTATATGTCTATTTCAAAACGAATTATGTCTTTCAAAATTGGTTATTTAATTACATACCTGCCCCCCCCCCACACACACATATTTAATTTTTAATTTTTAATGTTACGATTCTTCAGAACGTAGGCGATCATGACTTTGCCGGGATTTTTTTTTCTTTATCATTTGTGAACTGTCATGCATTCTTCGGAAAGTGATTTTCTGATTTTTTCTCCACGGTTTCGAATTCAGAATTTCTCTTCTCTTAGACTAGTGGCTTACGGCCGCATCACGTTAAAACACCCTGGTCAGTACCTAGGTGGGTGACCGCTTGGGAATGCCAGGCGCAAGCTTAGATGTGTGGGTGGTCTAATGGATAATGGCTCGGAATTGTTAATCAGAGAGCCGAGTTCTAATTCCCGTAGTGTTCGTCTAAGAAGTCTAAATTTGAGGCAATTACTGCGCACGAGAACTATTTACGGAGACACGCTCAGTTTACGTGGAAATACATTAGAAAAACGTATAAATACAGCTTCTCTTCTCATAAATAGTTAATTAGGAAGACTTGAATCACTTCTCATAACTAGTTAATTAGTAAGACTTGACCTTTATTATCCCCCCCAAAAAAAAATTCTTGCAATCTAAAAATATTTGCTGGCATTAAATAACCTGCAAAAGATTGATAAGATATAAATAAAACGAATCGCTCAACCATTGGTTATAAATTGTTTACAGTTGTCTTTTATTGCTTCCCTGGAATTGTTTTTCATTCCCATATACGCCAATTTGCAGTGAAATTTGGGATTCATTCGCGTCGTTGGCGGTCGTCATTACTCGCGTTGATTGCATACATTCGCTGCGGAAAGCTAAACGCGGAAGACTACGGAAAGCTAAGCTCGAAACTGATTTTTCTTGTCTAAATTTGTGGCAATTACTGCGCACGAGAACTATTTACTGAGACACGCTAAGTTTGCGAACTGATAGCTATTCTGCAGCTAATGTATACAAACAACGCCCGTAATGGCTGCCCGCGACGCGAATGAATCCAAACTATCAATGTCGATAACTCCATAACGGTAGATTTTATCAAATTTATCAAGCCAGATTCGACTGGAGCCCGTACAATTACACATAAATGTAAGAGTTCTGAAAATTTTTAATGCGAACTGAGTGCGGGTGTTACACTGCAAATTAACCACCCCAACTTTAATGCTAAACCAGATGTTTTTTTTTTTATATTGGATTAATATATAGAGTGTCCGAGGGTCACCCCATCATTGGCGTTTTTGAAACCTTTTTCAGAGATATGGACAGAAGTTAGCTTAGCATTTAACATTAATACTTTATAGTTGTGACGTGTGCCACTTCGAAGAAAGAAAAACATCTTGTCCGCAATAAACATTCATTGTATTTATTTTTATTTGTATTTATTTTAAACCATTGTTAATTTTGATTGAACCTATAAGTTTTACTTCCTACAATACTAGACTAAAACAATACTTCACCTCAGTCGTGTTGGTTAACTCTTCCCAGGAAGGAGCCAACTTCGAGACCACTGTTTCTGTATATACAGGCTGGACACTAAAAGACTGAATGATATAAAACAAAAATAACTTTTACAAACACATGATTATCTTGGCGTAGTAAAGTTTGGATCATTTGAATCTTGTATAGAAACATTTTTGGATTCAGTTTGAGAATCTTCTATAGCGATGTTCTGGCGATGCCTAGTTGGACAGAGTGATGACGGGTAGAATCTGATGGATCCTCAAGGACACTCTGTCGTCTAATTTCCACCGTTGTGTCAGTGCGTTTAGGACCTCATTCCGGAAGATCGCTGACTGATCTAGTTCTTTCAAACCGGACAATTAGATTCCAAATCATGTCATCACTGGAGTATACTTTGACATTAGAATTGTCGGGATTTTCTATGAGTTTGAATAATTGATCTTTCAAAAACAATAGATTTTACTCGTTGCTGTACACCATACGTAGCCATTTTAATCTCCAAGGGATGTTTTATAACCTGTAAAGAAAGGAAAATAAAAAAAGATTGGAAACAAACAAGATATAATTTCTTCAAACCCTTCAGTTTTTCAGTGACTACCCTATACAAAGTAGCTCAATATTAATCACTAAAATTACTATTGACTAATCACTTTTCATGAACTTCTTCAGCCAACATACGCATTTCTCTTTGAGATCATTACTTAAGATAATTAAGGTTGTAATTTGGTTGTTGCCATATTCTTTAGCAAATGTTCTTTGTAAGCTGAAACTTTTCTTCTAATGTTTACATTCGCAATATGAACTTCTGCAAATATTTTCTTGTTGGTCATTTTATTACAATCGTTTGAATTTTTCTACAATTTCTTTTTAATGACATTCTTAAAGTCATTTTTTTATTGTTCCTATGTTGCGAATGTTTTCAATTTATGTTTGCATCGCCCTGAGAATTTTGTTAAGTTTTTTTTTTGCTTCTTCCATTATTGTGTTCCAATCGTTAAATAACTTAATAATATCTTATTTCTCTTTTGAGAAATATGACTGTTATTTTATACATGGCCATTATCGTGCATATAAAAGTAAAAATAAGTATGAACAGTATCTATCTATCTATCTATCTATCTATCTATCTATCTATCTATCTATCTATCTATCTCACACTATTCATTATCTATCTATCTATCTATCTATCTATCTATCTATCTATCTATCTATCTATCTATCTATCTATCGCAGCCTTTTTTTATCTATCTATCTATCTATCTATCTATCTATCTATCTATCTATCTATCTATCTATCTATCTCACACTCTTCATTATCTATCTATCTATCTATCTATCTATCTATCTATCTATCTATCTATCGCAGTCTTTTTTTATCTATCTATCTATCTATCTATCTATCTATCTATCTATCTATCTATCGCAGCCTTTTTTATCTATCTATCTATCTATCTATCTATCTATCTATCTATCTATCTTCATTATCTATCTATCTATATCTATCTATCTATCTATCTATCATCTATCTATCGCAGTCTTTTTTTTCTATCTATCTATCTATCTATCTATCTATCTATCTATCTATCTATCTATCTATCTCACACTCTTCATTATCTATCTATCTATCTATCTATCTATCTATCTATCTATCTATCTATCTATCGCAGTCTTTTTTCTATCTATCTATCTATCTATCTATCTATCTATCTATCTATCTATCTATCTCACACTCTTCATTATCTATCTATCTATCTATCTATCTATCGCAGTCTTTTTTATCTATCTATCTATCTATCTATCTATCTATCTATCTATCTATCTATCTATCTATCTATCTATCTATCTATCGCAGTCTTTTTTTTATCTATCTATCTATCTATCTATCTATCTATCTATCTATCTATCTATCTATCTATCTATCTATCTATCTGATCGTTTGATGAACAACTCTCAGTTGCGTAATAAAATCTCATACCGCCAAATAAGTTATTGTAAATATTCATAAGAATGGAACGGATATTATAAACTGAAATTCGCATGTTTTATTTATCATATAAGTGTATCCTGAAAATTCTGCCAACATCAGTCGATTAAAGGCAATTTCATTGTGACAATATTGACTTGAATAATAAAATCTCGTATAGCGTATGTAATAAACCTATTCATATATACACACTTGCAAAACGTATTCATCAAAAACCGATAATCTATATACACTCATACGTACATAAATCTATACTTATTTTAAAATTCCAGTATATAATGACAGACTTGTTTAGTTATTTAATTCGCTACTAGTAGCCAGTTTTCAAGCCCAGCGGAAACTCTCGATGTGTAGTTGGCGTAACGGTCATCGTCAAGCAAAATGAAGGCAGCAGTTCGAGTTCAAACTCCGTGCTCGTCTAGTGTGTTTATTTTTACACTAAATCACGTTGAAACAGGCATCTTTTTTTTTCTCAGATAACAGGCAGTTTGTGCTCGGCTCTTTAGCCTTGTGTGACGATCAGTTTACGAGAAGGACAATTCTTATTTCAAGTCCCCGGTAAAGACAATTTAGGGATATTGGAAAAGGAAGGTGTCTGGTGTAATGATTGCTTATATCCTGAGAGAGAGCGATGAATTAAAAAAAATAACAGAATATTGAATTTTAAAGCACGCTGGCTTTTCAAAAATTATTTAACATTTTCAAAGCATTCCATATTCAACAGCATAGATATTCCACGACCTCTTCCATGCATCGGAGTATGAAGATATATATAAAGTGGCACATAATTATTTCTGTTCACATATCTTGGCCTTTCTTTCTTTCTTCCTTTGCAGATTTTTTCATGATATATCTATCTATCTATCTATCTATCTATCTATCTATCTATCTATCTATCTATCTATTTAACCTTTTTTGAATATCTATCTATCTATCTATCTATCTATCTATCTATCTATCTATCTAATCTTTTTCAGTATCTATCTATCTATCTATCTAATCTTTTTTCAGTATCTATCTATCTATCTATCTATCTATCTATCTATCTATCTATCTAACATTTTTGAATATCTATCTATCTATCTATCTATCTATCTATCTATCTATCTATCTATCTATCTATCTATCTAACATTTTTGAATATCTATCTATCTATCTATCTATCTATCTATCTATCTATCTATCTATCTATCTATCTATCTATCTATCTATCTAACCTTTATCAATATCTATCTATCTATCTATCTATCAATCTTCTCACATTTCGAGAAGTCAGTGTAGTCATGTATTTGTAAAGTTTGCGAAACTATACTATAAAGATATTTATAATTTTATTCCTCCTTTGACAGATGTTTATTTCTAGACAAATAACTTTCCTTATCTACAAATAACCATCCATATTCAACGACCTCTTCCATACAACAGTCGATATTTTCCATGACTTGATTACATTTCAACTCTAACCTGACAACCTAAAGACGAAAAGTTTAAAGGAAAAAAAAAATCACCATCTGTCTTAAAAGCTTCACGTCAATGTCATTTTAAAACGTTATTTTTTTGTTCAATTATAGTCATTATAATATAAACGTCATCTTGCGGGAAAGGCGATTGCTCAGCCTGTAGTTTAATTGTGGCTGATAGTTATTCGCTCACACACAACGCTCGATTTCAAACGTATATGTTAAGAAACGAATTCCGGCGACCATAATTAAGTAAGTAAACAATAACCTTTTCTTTGGCTTTTATAAAACCCATTTATGGTAATGATAATTGTGAGATAACAGTTTCCTTATAAGCAAACATTCGGCATTAATTGATCGAACAGTTAACGCAATTGTCGGTTGAAATTTATAAAATATTTCTCTTAAAGCAGTCTTGTTTTTCAGAATAATCGGTTTCTCGTGTCCACTAAATGTTCTCATTCATTACATTCATTATATTTAGAAATGATGGGAATTTCCTTCTAAGGAATTTGTTGAATGTTGTATGGAAATTTAAGGTTTTAATTATATAATTATTTTTCTTGTAGATGTGTATTTTGTTATTTGGTATAGTTATTTGTGATTCTATAGCATCAGTCTATAAGGAACTAATGAGGGTTAGCATTTTTAAGACTTAGAGTCAAAAAGGTAGACGCTAGAATAAAAAAAGGTAGACACATAACCAGTTTACGCTAGAATAAAAAAGGGAGACACATATCCAGTTTACGCTAGAATAAAAAAGGGAGACACATATCCAGTTTACGCTAGAATAAAAAAGGGAGACACATACCCAGTTTATGCTAGAATAAAAAAGGGAGACACATATCCAGTTTATGCTAGAATTCGAACTCGGCTCTCCGATTCCTCAATCTGAGCCGCTATCCATTAGTTCACCGAGTCTCCTGAAAATGCCTCCTTTAAAATGATACAAACCCTTATTATATTAAATAAGAAACTAACATTTAATAATATTAATTATGAACACGGCCACCTTGTAATGGAAATTTGGAAATTAAAAATATGTCTAATTTCAACAACTTTTATAACGTCAAAAATATCATTTACACACAACTTATTGTATTCAAACAAAAATCCATCTATCTATCTATCTATCTATCTATCTATCTATCTATCTACACGCACGCACACAGACACAGACGCGCACACAGACACAGACGCGCGCACACACACACACACACATATATATATATATATATATATATATATATATAGTATTTAAGCGGTATTTAGGCACCAAGAATTCAGCCAAGCAACTGATTTTTTTAAAAATTCCAGCGACATGGTCTTTATTCAGTTTTTTTTTTAATATATCTTTCCACTTTCCGAATGAGGTGATGTACTTTGGAAAATTTATTCGTGACTTCAATCCCGATGTACAACACTTCATTCAGAAACTGGAAAGATATAATAGAACGTTGAATAGACAGACTTTATCGGTGCAATGTAATAAAAAACTTTTTTATATATATATATATATATATATATATATATATATATATATATATATATATTCTACATTTTACTAACACACAAATCCATTTGCAATTTTAACTACTGAGAGTTTTATACATGATAAGATTAAACAATATATTCATTTGAAGGCTGCATACTAAAGAATGGTATGGTTATGAGACACAACCTATTATAAAAGGCATGGATGTAACTATTCTGTGAGACTTGACCATTTATATCGACAGAAATATAAAAAAATGTCAATAGGTTAAGCATAGTGATTAAAATAAAGAAAAAATCTTTCTCTTAGATATGGCTGTGTCGTCAGGTAAAGATATATCTGTTAAAGAATAGAACTAGAGAAGTATAAGAATGTTGAAATTTAGGGAAAATAATGGATCGTATGTACGAGTTCCACTTGAGGTCTTGGTTAAGTCCCAGTAGACGCTTAAGACATGGGGACTCCGTGGAGGAACATCCATTTATCAGGACTGGTGGTAGTTCAGGGTTCGATCGGCCATGATGGAATGCAACTAGTTTTCTAGGCATTGAATGTAACCAGCTTGTTTTCCCCATACTGGGATGTTAGAGCTAGATCGGAGGGGAGATCAACTTTTTTAAATCGTTTAACTCAAAGCAAGGCGACAATGTCACTAGAACGCGGGCTGGGGGGGGTTACAAGGAGTGAAAATGAAAGAGAATGAGAAGATTGAAATTCTTTTTTGTGGGGGTGAGGAAAGCATAAAAAAGGAGCAGTGTTCATGAATCAAGATGGAGATTGACTTTACATTTAAATATTTGAAGATTGTAGTTATCAGGGAAGCAAGGAATCGGGAGGGAGTTCCACAGCTGGGAAGTGCGAGAAATAACTGTTAAAGCAGAAGTTCGCATCTAACTAGTTCGACAGATGCCAATCTCTGGTCATCTAGAATTTTGGAGGTGCACCTATATATCGTTGAAGTTGAAAAATGTGGTACCTAAAAACAACGGTTTTACTTATAATAATTGTAGCCTGGGGTACGATGAATAAATGTGAAGTCAATAATATTAACAAGATCCCTGGTACCCACGTCAATCAATTATGTGCCATGCGTGATACACGCTTTGGCGATCATGCATCTTTCGCTACATGACTGATAAGGCAGAATTTTTCTTTCCAGACCAGTTGTCATCCAAAGCCATGGGGGGAGAAGAAGAGAATTCATACCTTTCCCAATGATATTAGCACGTAAGTGAATGTAATGGATTCGACTGAAATTCGAACTCGTTTCTCCGATTTCTCAGTCCGAGCCGCTATCTATTACTCCACCGTGCCTCCTACACTGTATCTAAAAGATGAAAAAAAGTGGAACTGCTCGTCTATTCAGGAGCGTATTATCAATGTAAAGAAAATATAAACTATTTATGTTAAGTATCGTTTCACATCAGAATACATTTACTAATTTGTCTTGCCGTAGGTTTCATGTTATTTGTTGTTAGGTGATCGCTCTGAACTTAAAAGGTCGGGTCAACATATCTGTCACTCCCTGTTTACAAGAAATTCAACAGATTGTACTGTATGTAACTGCTCATCTACTCAGGAGAATATTATCACTATAAAGAAAATGTAAGCACTTTATATGTTAAGTATCACTTATCATCTGAATTTATGCAAACAGATCTCAGGTTGCTTTGATTTGTTTTGTTTCATGGCATATCATCCTCAGTGGGTTGGCAATAGTGTTTTGCGTTTTCTTCATGCCTTGTATAAAGCGAACTCGTGTGCATTCAGTTATTTTCAAAATATGATCACCTACTGATTTTTTTTATCTATATCAATAAATAGATAAATGGGCAACGACAACAAAAACAATCTTAATAATAATAATGATAATAATAATATTAATAATAATAATAAAAAGAAGAAGAAGAAAATCAAAAAGGATATAACATGAAACGAAAAAGGACGCAGAGAAAAGGATATAGAAAGAAAATGATTGGGAGAGAAGAGAAAAGATAAAAAAATGACATTAAGAAGAAAAATAAATATGTTTATAGGTGTAATAATAACAACAGCGTCAACGGAAAAAAACAGCAATAATAATAATAATAATAATAATCATAAAACAGAAATACGGTTGGTGAGACGCCAGGTTGGTAATAAGCAATTCCCTAAAAAGTTCACTTGCCAAACGACGTTCCCCATTGGCTGTTTGCCACTGGCCATGCCTTAATAGCAGGCTCCTTGATTGGCTGCCTGCCACAGTCAAACGACTTTCCTCCCGGAACACCTCATTCGTAAGCCGAAAGTGACATAGCCTGTACCATTCCGTCCGTAAGATATTTTTGGAAGGTTTCCACGGTCTGCAGTCCGAAACCTTTCAGGAACCCAAAAGAAACTTCTTTATCCCTTTCCCGTGCGCTTTCCACATGTAGATTCATTCTTTTCATTTGAAAATCGCGGCTATTATCGTCTGCTTTGTGAAATGGCCAGTGTGGCGGCGTTTAAGGTTCAGGTGTTCCGTGCATTTAATGCAAAGCTTTTAAAAGAAGAATTTTCGGCTCTTTTAAAAGAACCTCAATTATCCTGAAATAGACTTCGCCACATTTGTATGATTGACGGCCGTTTATAAGAAGATTATTTATATTTTGTATATTATTAATGAGGTTGAAAAAAAAAAGATGATCCACACACTTTTTAGCAAAAATGTGTGAACATATATAGCTTGTTATCTACATTTACACACACACACGCGCACGCGTACACACATACACACCCACGAACGCGCACACACATACACACACACACACACACACACAATAATAATAATAATAATAAAGATTGTAATCCGTATGGAATTTCCAAGAGGATAAACATCGACGGAGAGCTCTATGACAGAGCAAGTCTATTATTAATTGTGGGTGTATATAGAGATATGTATATGTATGTATGCGCATGCATATATATATATATATATATATATATATATATGTAACTGAAATAAAAATGGTAATCCGTACGGAATTTCCATGAGATCCAAGGAGAGCTCTATGTTAGAAACAAAAGCAAAATTATTAATTAATGAATATCAAACATTTAGAATAACAATTTTATGCCTGATATAATATATATATATTTATATATATATATATATATATATATATATATATATATATATATATATATATATATATATATATATATATATATATATATATATATATATATATATATATATATATATATATATTATTTTTATTAAGATAAACGCTATTTTTTTCAATTGTTATACACGTTTTGCGTATAGAAGCGTTTCCACTGATTGACAAGCAAGTACAGGATCGATTCAGACGGAGGCACAATCTTTTTTTTTTAATAGGACATCTCAATCTACACTAGTTTTTTTATTAATGTTACTGTTTAAGAAAATAATAAAAAAAAAACAGGAGTAACAATTCAAATAAGTTCACCCTCTAAAAATAACATTTATAATAATATAATGATAATATATATATATATATATATATATATATATATATATATATATATATATATATATATATATATATATATATATATATATATATGGTTCTTCAGAAGGATGCTCAGGATACCATGGACCGAACATGAACAACGATGAGGTTTTGGAGAGGATGCAAACAAAGAGGAGACTTATGCTAAACATCAGCAGCTGAAATTTCTGGGACACGTAATGAGAAAGGAGGGCTTGAAAAATATGATACTCACAGGGCAGATAGAGAGAAATAGGGACAAGGGAAAGCAACTCATGACATACTTAGCGGGCTTAAGCAAATAGATGGCAACAGGGTCTGAATGATATAACAAAAAGACAAAACTTATTGAGAGTTACAAGGGACAGGCGGAAGAGGAGGGCCATGATCGCCTATGTCCTGAAGGGACAAGGCGCCTAAAGATAAAAAAGAATTTTATGGGTTAAAGTGCTCAACATCCGGAAGAGTGCGTATCTAAATATAAACGTGGACATTGAGTTAACACCGAGCGGCGACAGTCTGTTTCATGCTGTTTCGGGCCTGAAGATTGCGTTCAAGCATGAAACAGGCTGTTGCCACGCGGTGTTAACGCAGTGTCCACTTCTCTCTCTCTCTCTCTATATATATATATATATATATATATATATTGCTGATGTCCCCCTGACGAGCGGACGGAGTGATTGCTGGAGGGTCGGTCTATGAAACTCTAGAGTCGGTATGCTGAAGGTAACACTAAAGTGACATACTTTATATTTGTATTAATTATCTCTCCCGTTATATGATCTCTCTCTATATATTTTCTCTCTTTCATTCTTTCTTTCTCTTTCTCTCACTCTCTCTCTCTCTCTATATATATATATATATATATATATATATATTATTGGCGACTCTAGATCATTAATGTTTGTCGGGGTCATTACAGTCTTTAACAAAATTTACTATTGGTATAACTTAGATGCTAAAATGATTCCTTTACTTTAATTAAAGTATATAATTTTTAAAAATCTCTGTGCATGAAATTAAAAACATATTTTGGTATTTTAATATTAATTGTAATAATTTTATGAAAATAAACATTTATTTAAAATATTTTTCTAGTCATGTAAAATGTGTGTATCTATCCCGAGTTTGCGTTTGTAGATATGTCTATGCGTTAGTGTGTTTATGTGAATTTTTTAGTTTAATTTATTGTACGTTTATGATAAGTACTGCTGACTGCTATCATATTTCTTCAACGCTACCCCAGTCACTCTCCTCACCTTAACTCTCCAATTTCTTTGATTTTCGCCGACTTTAAGTCAGGCTAAATTAATTTTTAACTTTTTCAATTGATACATTCCGCTAGAAAATAAGTTGAAATAAAAATGTGTTCTTTGAAAAACAGGGCATACAAGTCATTAGAGATTTTTAAAAGATTATTTATAAAGTTAAAGCAAGAAATACATTGCTTATTAAGTATGTTTCCAGCTTGAAGGGGCTCAGATTTACTCAACCCGACTTGCCTGTTTAATTTAATTTTTTTTTTACTTACTTTCTTTCTGTGTATTTTTTCTTTCTTTCTTTTCTCTTTCTTCTTTATTACGAACAATATCAACGAAATGTATTTCGGTTAATATTTTGAAGCATAAAGTTAAGACAATTAATTTTGGATCCAGCTGAAGACAAGAATGAAAACAAAAGATTTCTGTTGCTTTTAAATAGATATACTTGAATGTTGACTTGCTCGGTCTGACTTCAAGAAACCCGAACCCCAGAGTCGCCACTGATATATATATATATATATATATATATATATATATATATATATAAAAATATATAGAAAATAGGAAAGAACTCGTTAGGTAAATAATCCAAAGTTCTTTAGTATTTTTTTTATTATTTTTTTAAAAAATAGTGCTCGATACAAAAGTAGAGCATAAATATAATTATTTATTTAAAAATATGATTCCAACACGTTACATAAGAGTTCTCATGTTTCAAAATTCGCTTGAAGATGGAACAGAGCGTAGTACTTTAATTCAAATAATTATATTGAAGTTTTCGGTTCTTGTTTTGAAACATGAGAACTCTTATGTAACGTGTTGGACTCATATTTTTAAATAAATAATTATATATATATATATATATATAATGAAATGTAAGAAGTCTGAAAATTATTTTAAGATATTTTTATGTTTATACATCCTTTTTTTTATAGATACAAATATTTAAGTCAATGCTCCGTTTATAATAAACAGTATTAACGACATTTACCGGCCTGATTGTATGGAAATTTTAATAGAAAATATGCGTCCTCCGACAGGAATCGAACCTGTATCCTACACGGAACCGTCATATAGTCTGGCGTGCTTTACCGATTTAGTCACAGAGGAGCGTTTCGGTTAGCAAGGTCGATTTTACTGTTTTTAAACTACAGTTCTCAATGATTTTCTCTCGTACATTCATATCTGCTCGATGCGTATCGAAATGTAAACAAATGACATCAAACATTATGAAATGGACAAAGTCCGACAATTATTTTAAGACATTTTTATGTTTATACATTCTTTTTTTTATAGATACAAATATTTAAGTAAATGCTCTGTTTATAATAAACAGTAATAACGACATTTACCGGTCTGAATGTCCGAGAAATGTCAATGCTGTTTATTATAAACAGAACATTTATTTAAATATTTGTATCTATAAAAAGAATGTATAAACATAAAAATGTCTTCTATATATATATATATATATATATATATATATATATATGAGGTGTGTTCACAAAGTACCAAACTTTATTTTTCACCTCCAAACATATTACCACATGGGCAAAAATATGTGACACTACACTTCATGCGTATACGTAAAACTCTTCGCCCCCGTAGGCTACGTTAGTTCCTGGCTGTTATGCCTAGAATACAGACGTGTCATGCTCGCTCGTTGGATTTTTGTTTTCACGCAAGGTGATTGAATGCCTCGCGCAGAGTGACGGCGGTGTTCCATAGCATTCCAGAGAAGGCATTCCGTAGGTGTTACCAGTAGTAGCAAAACCACTGGGGTGAAGTGTGTTAACTCCCAAGAGGGGGTATTGTGAAGGTGATTAAATAAAATTTACGGAACGTATCAAATTTTTTTTTTATGCCGAAAAAATCATGCATCTTCCCAGTTTTTTGAACAGGAATATATGTATTGTTTCCTTTTTAGGATTAGGTTTCTTGTTCCTTCATAAAGATCTGAGATGGTCAGGCTCTTATATATATATATATATATATATATATATATATATATATATATATATATATTGGAGTTTGCCTGTAAATGGAAATATTACGCACTGACGATGACAATTTGAAAATTTTCGAAAGTACTAGGCACAGGATCATTAATTCCATCTGCTCAAGAATTCAAATATTAGGATCGCGTTATTCAGGGAATTATTAGTAGGCCATCTGACCATTCTTGTTAAATACTGTTTGCTAAACGAACATAAAAACAGACTTCTATGAATATCCAGGTCGAACGTTTTTAGCTTATCACAATCTATATAGGCGTATATATTGATGAAGAGATTTTTGATGAGCGTAATTAAAAAATTTATTAAGATTAGAATAGTTTTGACACAAGACTACCAGCATGGGATCAGTGTCTTGTTGAATCATTCACGTCACGATAAGTAGGCCAAGCGTAATTGCAAGGTTTTTTTTTGTAATTAAGATATAATATTTTTTTTATCAAAAGAACACGAAAGTAAAAATATTAAAATAAGTAAATTGGAACGACCTCATTGATTTTTGCAACTGCGTGGCTATCAGATTTCAGTCGTTTAAGATTGATTGCTAAAGTCTATATTATAGTCTATCGAAATATCTGAGTTCTCATACCAGCATGGATGTAATTACGACTTAAAAATGTTTTTTTGTTATATAATGCGTTGTCTAGACAAGGTAAGATAATAATTATAATGAAAATCATAGGTTATTTTTTATTTTCCTAAACAATAAAAAAATTCTTAGCAATATGTGACCCGGATTGCGACTGTAATTTGGGACCATATCGTACTGGTCAGAACCCTGTTCCGAAACGCGTCGAACTGAGTGGCGGTGGTTTGTACCCACTGTGGAATCGTAAAATACCTTACACTTATACACACCTTCTTTCTTTTATGTGCCGTGTCCCTTCAGGACGTAGGCGATCATAGCTCTCCACATATTCCTGTCCTTTGTAGTTGTTAGGAAGTTTTGTCTTTTTGTTATTTCTCCCAAACCCTGTCTCGCCATCTATTTGCTCAAGCCCATCAAGTATGTTACGCTCGGCTTTTCCACTGTCTCTCTTTCCCTCAACCTGTCCCGTGAAGATTTTCCAAGTCCTCATTGTGTGCCCCTGAGATTTCAACTAGATCTTCCTGCTGTTTACACTTTTCAATTCGATTGTCTTTGTCTATAGTGTGATATAAAACTGAAAAATGCTCAAAACCCGACAGAGCGGTTGCAGCAGTAGAGAGGCCGAGAACTCTGATGCTCTTCCAGACAGTCATGTTCTAGACCGCTTTTGCGTGGCTGTGTTTTTGGTGGGGAAGTCTTGAATGATAATCACAGTACGAAGGAGGTGCGAAGCAGCGATGGCGTCCACACGTGGAGAGGATAGGAGCTGGTGTACCTGATGACATCCACACATCCACTCTTTCTTTCTCGCATGCTTCACCCACTCCAAGAAACGTCATCTGTTAAAACCCACCACCACAAAAATAAAGCGAGATAAAAAAAAGCAACCCTAGGAAAATTGGGGTCCCTACTTGTTGTACAGTAGTTTTCATAGTGGAGGCTTGTATTTCGCTAAGTCGGACCTAAAAGGTTCCGACGTACAAAACGTTAGGAACTTGAAAATAATAGTTAATGACGCAGAAATCTAGTTGGGGTGGTTGATACTTCAATGTCCGACATCAACTGACTCACTCCACTCCACTGAGCCCAACTGGCGACCACTGCTACTACTACTACTACTACTACTACTTATTATGTGTGGGAGAGTCTATTACAATGGAATAGGTAATGTTCCGGTATAACACTACTGAAGAATTACAAACAGAAAGCCACAATCCAGAGACGACACAACGCGACATTTCAAAACCAGATAAAAAAAAGAAAAAATTAATTACCGTCGTAATTGTGGGAAATACTAACTAAAGCCCGACCAAGAAACCCTATCAAAAATTATTCTGATCATTCGGTAAGTTTTTGTGAATTAAGTCGGATCAACTCTTGGGTTAAGTTCAAGTAAACCAGTTGGATCTGCCTCAAACAATGTCAGGTTTTCTCGTGATGTGCGTTTTTGATCAAGTGTCAGAATACGCGAAACCTACCGAGTAGAAACCTTCGTCATGCCAAGTTCATTGTGCAGAATATTCTCACGAGATATACTAATAACATTGCCTATTTGATCGCCAATGCCAGTATAATCAATCACCTGTCATCCATCGCCATGTGGTGAACACGATCAATGTTGTCCTCGGCGGTGGCAGTTGCAAGACGTCCAGACCTTGGATAATCTTCAAGACACTCCCTTCCTCTCCAAAATTCAGCTGCCCACTTTTGCACTGTTGATAAAGCTGGGGCGTCATCTAATGTAGCAATCATGTCAGCATGAATGTCATTGGGGGGCAAACACTTTTTCAGCAGGTATTTGACAACATCCCGATGCCACATTTTGCCCATTTTCAAAAGAAGTCAGTATTTCTTACTCTTGAAGTCTTCTTTGAAGCAGTCAGATGTCAATTTACCTGGACAGAAACAATGCACTTAATAAGAAGAGTTGAAATTAATGCATGCGGGATTTCACAGCTCCAGCATCCCCCATTCATAGTCAGACTATGAACTATTTATCCCACTCTCGTATACGACATCAGCACGATAGGGTTATTTAATTTTCGATAAAACTAAGGGAGAATGAGATTAAGCATTATCCTTAAACCTAAGCTGTAATAAAACACTTGTCATTTTCAATAATAAACTTATGTTTTCTAATGGCAATATTAGCCATTTCCCATCAAGAAAACATTGGGCATTTATTGATCGAGCAGTCAGTACTACTTTCGGCTAAACTTTATAAAATCTTTCCCTTAAATTTTTTTTTTTTTAGAAAAACAGATATCTCAAGACCAGTAGCTTATATCGCTCTTTCCAGTTAATGGAATTTTTTTTCCTAACCTTCTATTTGAAGTAGAGTACCGAGCTTTAATTCCAGCCAGGTTCGTTATATTCACTTACGAGTAAATAATCTTCAGAAAGGTATGAATCCACCTGTTCTACCCCCAGCTATAGGTTAGTAGGATATTGTTATGGGACCTTACCCATAATAACATAATGGACTATTCCAGACGTAATAAATACTGCGCCTCAAGAGGAAGCAGGGAGTTTAGTCCGAAGTCGTGCGACCGGCTGATCGGCTGATCGGTTGAACTCTCTGCCTTCGGGCGGGGAGGAACCCGAACGAGGCTACGCCGAAGGGCGGAGTCTCTTTCGGGAGGTAAAGCGACCCTGAACCCGTATATACGGGTTCAAAGGGCATATTTTTGGCCGAGCCCACGAATCGAGATCCCACGTTAAACCGGCCTTGTGCCGCATGATGCCCTCGTGGGGGGGGGTGACTAAATACTGTTCAGTCTGAAGTCTGGGTGAAGTCCGTCAGGAGTCTGTCAGTCAGTCAGAGCGAGCAGGTCAGTCAGTCGAGTCAGAGGCAGTCGAAACAGAGTCGCGTTCAGACAATTACTACTAAACCTGATTGTTCGTACTAACACTTCCCACTTCTCTGTATATATTCCTATTTGTGATATATCTGTGTTATTCCATATCCGTGTTCGAGTTCTTCTTTATTGGTTCTACCTTGGACTATCACCGTGGTACAAGGAACCGGACCATAACATATATGCATCAATATATCATTATTATTTCCAAAAAATTCTTACAATCTAAAAATATTCTATGTTTTAAACAAACTAGAAATAACTGATAAGCCGTAAAAACAAATTAATACAAAGACAGGAAATTGTGGAGAGCTATTAACGCCAAAATCCGAACGGACATGGAAATAGAAGAAGTATGAAGTGTTTTTTTTTTCCATGAACTGGTGATTATTGCGTACAATAGAATGATAATTTTTGAGCTGAACAATCTGGAGATTTTGCGACGGGATAGAAATGAAAGTTAACTAAGGCATGTAAAATTTTGTATGACCCGACGTCTTCTACGGACGTAATTGTAATCTTCTGCTGGTCATTAGCGTCAATTTGGCCCAATCACTCTGCAAAAAGCGTCTAAAGACGGGCTAGTGGATTTCTCCTACGAGCAGAGGCCAACTTATTAGGCATTGATGACAATAAAGAATTTGAGAAACCAAAAATTGAAATATCTAGGAACAATTTTAGCAGAGGACGGAAAATGTGACGCCGAAATATGAAGAGGCCTTCGGAATAGCGAAAGATTCCTTTCAAAAACTAAGCTAAGTATTAAGAAAGGGAAATTTCGTTAGAAACAAAGGAAAGAACTGAACTGTTATGTAATATCCTCCCTCCTCTATCTCTATGAATGATGATCAGTCTCCTCCCAGATGAAGAAGAGATTTAAGACACCAGAATTGTTGTGGTTCTACAGAAGGATACTGAGAATACCAAAGATTGAACATGTGAGTAACAACGAACTTTTTAGAAAAATGGAAACATAAAGGACGCTTTTACTGAGAATCAGAAAAAAATAGTTGAAATTTTTAAATCACATAATGAGGAAAGAGGGTTTGGAAAACTTAACACACTTTGGACATAATGAAGGCAAGAATGACAAAAGAAAACAGAGTATAATCTACGTAACGAGTTGGCTGGTAGAAAAGGGAGTGAAGCGATATCAAAAAGATAAACTTTACTAAGAAATACAAAGGATAGGAAGGTGTGGCCAGCCACAATCGCCCACATTCAGAAGTGACACTATCCTCAGAAGAAGAAGAATGTCATTATTTTTATGTATTTAACGGATGGAGTTATAAACTTCGGCTGACTACCAGCATCAATTTGCCTGAATCATTTTCCAAGGCAATAAGTAACGATGGGCTACAGCGATATAAATTCTGCCGACTAGCTATCATCAGGTTAGTAGGCAATTAACAGTGGGGTTTAATGTCTTTTACAGCCTGATTTCAGTGGGTAAGGTTGTAAGCTCTGGCCGAACACCAGTTGACGGTCGACTGAGTCGAGTCTCTAGCGACGCGGACAGCTTCGATCGCAACTGTCCGAAAAGCAAATCGATTAGGTATAGATTCTAGACTAGAGTTTCTCAATCGTTTTACTCTTGTTGGATTCTTGAAATAGTTTTCCTGTCTCTGGGAACCACTTCATAGGAATTCCATAAAAAGAAAAAAACGCCAGATAGACATCGCTAAATACTTTCGCAATTGTTAAAATAATTTTAAATAATATAAGAGGTTGACGCATTTATTATAATAACCAAGGAATTTCCAACAATAAGCTGCGCGTGTATAGTAAAATTACGAATATAAAATTTAACAAAAATTACTCAAAAATGCATTAGCCTACTTAACCTAGTTTCTTGCGGGACCCTTACAAATATCTTGCGGAACCCTAGGTTTCCGGGGAATAACAGTTGAGAAACATTGCTCTCTAGAGCAGAGTGTGTGTATTGCCAATACAGTAAGTAGTAAGTTTGCTTGAAATACAAGTAGGTTAAATTATAATTTGTTCAATGGAATAGTGAATCGACAGAGACATCATCAACAGCAATGATACCAAAAAACTCGTATGTGGGTAGACTTTTCACCATGACGAATGCTGTTAAAAAAATAAGAACAAATATAAATTTAAACGTGCCACTAGGTCGGCACCTCGGTCCCACCCTTTTACCATCAAAACAGTTAAATGTAGCCGTCTCTTCTACTCCATGTCTCGTACTTCCCGTCTATGGGACTTCCTTCCTCTTACTTGCTTCCTTGATAGCTATAATCTCCAACTATTCAAATGCAATGTCAATCGACATCTCCAGATGCCTTGATCTAATTCCCCGTTCTTCACTTCATTCTTTCCTCTTTCACGCCTCTTTACTCTCGCTCTAACTATCTGTAACCCCTTGCGTGCTAGTGGCACTCCTGCCTTGCTTGGAGTGAAAAGTTTTAATATATATATATATATATATATATATATATATATATATATATATATACAAGAATAGGCTGAAATGTTCATAGAAGGGAGTGATGCTAGAATTATGAAATCTTGCATGAATTATTTTCAACTCTTCTTCTTGTTTCTTTCCAGAAAAAGAAATGACATCTGATTTTTCAAAGTAGACTGTTCAGCCTGTTAGTGAAAAAAGTAGTCAGTAGTAGATATAAGGTTACAATGATGTTTTCTTGGTTACTGTTGTGGTAGGATCCACCTAATTTGCATAGTGGAGTACCGACCATATAAATATGGTTGGTACCGGGAAGAGAGAGAGAGAGAGGAATCAAGAGATTCAACCAGAGACTCTGCCCGACTGCGACCCAGTCAACACATTCTCCAGGAACGGTCTTACCAGGAATATACAAAAGAAAATATTGTGTACAGTTTCTTGTTTCAATACATTTTGTTCTAAGTACATTTTGTGTTGCATTATTATTCCATGCATTAGTCAAGTTTCAATATATATATATATATATATATATTTATTTTTATACACACACACACACACACACACACACACACACACACACACACACACACATATATATATATTGTTGTGGTAGGATCCACCTAATTTGCATAGTGGAGTACCGACCATATAAATATGGTTGGTACCGGGAAGAGAGGGAGGAATCAAGAGATTCAACCAGAGACTCTGCCCGACTGCGACTCAGTCAACACATTCTCCAGGAACGGTCTTACCAGGAATATACAAATGACTATATGTAAATATTGTGTACACTTTTCTTGTTTCAATACATTTTGTTCTAAGTACCTTTTGTGTTGCATTATTATTCCATGCCTTAGTCAAGTTTCAACAGTTACAATGGCTGCTGCTTGTTACTCTGGCTTTGAACTGGTTGATAAACCGCCCTATTCTCTTGATTTGACCCATCTGACTATCATCTTGTTTGGAAAGTTTGATACTCACATGACAGAGTGAGGGCAAGAGGGACAGATAAAAACATCGCATGACATACTTGATGAGCTTGTGTAAATGGATGGCGGAACGTGGGTAATAACGAAAAGACGAAATTTATTGAGAACTACAAAACACAGGAAATTGCGGAGAGCCATGATCACCTACGTCCTGAAGGAATACGGCACATAAAGAAGAGAAATACATTAAAAAAAAACAAAAAGAGACTGCGTCAATAATTTCAGACAGCAATTTATATCTGGGTATTCTCGTGCCGGGAAAGATTTGCGTATGTGTTTATAAAATCGTGTATCTATTTATGTGAGAAACCTAAATTTACTCAATGCGCATGCGTCTGCGCGATTTCTTTCAAACTTCCACGGTCATGCCACTTCGACCGGCTTAATGGCTGAACAAGAATTTGACCTTTATCAAGATATTCACCGATTTCAGACAGATTTTGTGATTTAGTTTTGTCCTTCCACATTTTCGATCGCTTTCACTTCTTTCACAGCCTCCCTTCGTCTGTTGTTGAAGCAAGCGAGTCTCATTGGAAGCCAATGAAAGTCGGCGACATAAACCAGTTGTAATATCCGTCGCAAACAGGTGTTATTAGTAGAGCGCAAGTCCGATTTGATGACCAATCAGCCGTAGAAGGAAACTGGAATCATCAACGAGCAAGGAATGGTGTGCTGGTGGCTGGACATAACACAAATTAATCTTCAGTTCGCGGATCAGTTATTTGTGTTGAGTTATTGAATGGTATTCAATACAGGCTGGCATGGTTTTCCTCTGGAAATGATTTTATCTGTTGTGGGTCCTGACGGCCTATTAAAATCCTTCTCCCCCGTTCATATATATCTACAGATATCTGGTTTTGCCTCCGTAGGTACCGCTTTCCACCTCTGCTGATTCAATTCGTTGCCCGTGTCTTGGTAAATGTAGGTATTACGAAAAGTGATTTTCGAAACAGGCTAGTTCTTTCGACTTAGGATTTTACTGTAATAAACTTGTCCTTTTGCTTAATAGTAAGTGAGATCGTGCCGAAGTTAGAATTGAAAAAATACTCAAATTCTCTATTTTCTTTTATCATGTACAACTAACTACACGCAGAGACTGCGTATGTATATGTATACACACTTCAGGAAAGGAGAAACTTATCTTTCGTAGTTTTTAGACGTTTACTTAGCGGGGCGGGGGACCGTAAAGGATACAGTTTATTACATTGGCAGCTCTTAGACAGGCAACTGAAATTGCATGTGCTGCAATACCACTGGACACTTTGACCAAGGAAGGTTGCCCAAGCATTATTTCGCCGTACTACTATATTTCTGAGAGCTAAAGGCCACCATTTTGAGCATTTCCTGTGATTGAAGAGTCCAAAATTAACTTATATTAATCTCTTGATGTCTGATTAAATTTAGTATTGCGATAACTATACAAGTTTTTCCTTTCCTGAAGTGTATATACACTTTTTGGTGGACTCTGTATATTTACATATACATAGTCAAACATATACATGTGCATATCAACATTCAGACACACTTCCGTACATCACGCAGATACAGGCTAGCATATAAAATGCAAAGAAAAATATACAATGTCATTGGTCCTGACCTGGCATCTCGTATTCAATCACTTTCGCAAAGCCATAACGTAGCTTCGCTGTGCCTTTTCTATAACTACTTCCATGCTAATTGTTCCTCGTTGGTACCTAGAATTTATGAATTTAAGCGCAGTACGGATTGGCGGCAAGGTTTCATCATTTTACAGTTGAAATGGCCAGATACAACCGTAAGTTCTATGCTAACAGTTTCTTCTCTCTCAAGTCCCGCTTGTGGAATGCTTTTCTTTTCTTGCTTTTAAGTCAACTTAGGTCTTCAAAAAATTAATAAAAACATTTAAAATTTTAATGTCAATCTTCTGCCTCCTTAATTCCTGTTCTGTTATTGTTCCCTCTCCTTTATATATATATATTCCCTCTCCTTTATATATATATATATATATATATATATATATATATATATATAATTAATACAAACATAAAGTTTGTCACTTAGCTGACTGGTGCTACCTTCAGCATCTCGACTCCAGAGTTTCGTAGACAAGCTCCAACAATCACTCCATCCACTTGTCAATGGGTATCAGCAATTATATATATATATATATATATATATATATGTGTGTGTGTGTATGTGTGTGTGTGTGTGTGTAATTTCTCTCTATATTTTATTTATACGCGGTGCTTATTGGAAAGTGCTCAATATCAGTGATAGAGCTAACACATTTAGTTCGATGGATATGTCTGTAACCCTGGGTTTCACGTTTATGCGATCCTCAGACAACTGTGTCTGAGGATGGCATAAGTGTGAAATCCAGGATTACTAACTCATATCCATTTAACTATATATATATATATTTTTTTTTTAAGCATTTCACCCCAAGCAAGGCGGGGAGCCACTAGGACGCAAGGGGTTACAGAAAATAGTAAGATCAGATAGGAGTGATAGAAGAAAGGATGAGGGTAGTAGATAGATTCAGGCAACTGGAGATGTCGATTGACATTACACTTGAATAGCTGGAGATTATAACTCTCAGGGAAACAGGAGAAGGGAAGAGAGTTCCACAGGCGAGAGGTGCGAGACATGAAGCTATTAGAGTAGAAGAGACGGCTACATTTATGAGTTTCGACAGTGAAGGGGTGAGAGCGGGATGCCAGCCTCGTAGGGCGCTTGAACTCATGAAGTTTGGGAACCAGCGAATGCAGTTCCTCGGAGCAATTTCCATGAAAGTATTTGTAGAACAGACAGAGGGAGGCGACGGTGCGTCTGTGAGAAAGTGACTGTAGACGAGACGCCAGGGCAGGGCCAACCATATTACATATCCGCTTCTGGAGCCTATCAAGAACCCCGAGGCAAACAGAAGGGGCGCCAGACCATATATGGCAGCAATACTCCATGCAAGGGCGAATTGTGTGTGTGTGTGTGTTTTGAACAATAAAAATATTAAAAAATTAAAAATTTTCAGACGCACTGGGTTGTATATTATTATTCTTTTGTATTATTATTTCAATTAGATCCTTCGACTAGTTTCGGCCAACATGGTCATCATCAGGAGAAAAAAAATTCTGCTTGCGAGTCGCAGTGAACTCTAGAAATGAATTTCTTGATGGAGAAAATGAACTTTTGTATTTAGTTTTAATTTGTTTATATATATATATATATATATATATATATATATATATATATATATATATAAAAAAAAAAAGAAAGAACAGTAAGATATATAATCCGGTGTTCTTATTGATATTTTTATTTTTACAAAACAGTGCCCAATGTAAATTTACAGAGCATAAATATTATAAATTATAGTGTCACTTTCGTGTCGATTTTAAATTTCAGCCAAGGCCATTACGTTCTATTTTGTACAAATACTCGTTAAAAGTTATGCACTGTTTTTTTTTCCCCAGCTATGGGTTATTAGCAGGATTGGCTCGACTCTTTGTATTGGTTGGCAACCAGTCTAACGTTAGACAGGGGTGGTAGCGTGTTCATTTTTATATATACCGCCCCTGTCTAAATGATTGGATTTTTCTGTATCCTTAGAAACAAAGAATTATGAATGCATGTGCTTTTAAAACTCAGTAAATTTTAAAATAATTTAATCCAAAATTCGCTTGAAGATGAAACGGAACTAATGCTTTTAATTTAATTATATAATTAAATTTGAAGTTTTTAGCTTCGGTTTTTGAAACATGGTAATTCCTGTATAGCAAAGGAGCTATATTTTTAAATCAGTTAATTTATAATATATATATATATATATATATATATATATGTATGGAAATATTGTGTTTGTGCATAATTATCAGTCGTTTTTTTAAATAATATTTATTATGCAAAAAGAAACATAGCAATTCAACAATAACATTTGGAAATGATTATTCCAGAGCATATGATTATCGACACGCATTTTTGTAACCTGAAATAAAATAATTTTATTAAAAATGTAGACAAAACAGCAATTTTTATTAACAAATAACTCGCCTACAAAACCGCCTGATAATTATGCTCCAGCCCAATATATGTGTGTGTGTGTTTGTGTGTGTATGTGTGGATGTTTTTAACCTTGTAGTTTACTATGTGGATTATAGGGCCACAGTCTCACCAAGATGTGTTGCTATTGCCGTTTTTTAGTAGCAGTTGTCCTTTGCCTCGACTGGTTGCTAACCAAAGCAAAAGAGTTCAGCCAATCCTGCTATTAACCCATAGCTGGGGGGAAAACAGTGTATATCTTTTCACGAAGCTTTGTACGAAATAGAACGTAATGGCCTTGGCTGAAATTTAAAATCGACACGAAAGTGATACTATACGCACCGGTAACCACACACATACAAACACACTCACATACACACATATATCTATATCTCACAGACGTGTTGTGGCTTCCCTCTGTCTTTTCTACAAGTACTTTCATGGCAAATGCTCCGACGGGTTACTTTCACTGGTTTCCAAACTGCACGAATTTAAGCGTGCTACTAGGTGGGCATCTCGGTCCCACCCTTTCAATGCCGAAACGGTAAAATGTAGCCGTCTCTTCTACTCCAACAGCTTCTCATCTCGCACCTCCCATCAGTGGAACTCTCTTCCTATCACTTGATTCCCTGATAGCTATAATCTTCAAATATTCAAATATAATGTCAATCGATATCTTCTGGTGCCTTGACCTTGATCCTTCTCCTTCACTTTATTCTTTTCCCAAACACTCCTCTTTACACTTTCACTCGTTGTAAACCCTTGCGTGTTAATATATATATATATATATATATATATATATATATTATAAATTAATTGATTTAAAATATGTTTTTTTTCGCTACACAGTTCTAACCATGTTTCAAAAATGGAAGCTAAAAATTCGCTTGAGGATGAAATGGAACTAATGTCTTTAATTTAATCACAAAATTAAATTCGGGGCTTTTAGCTTCCATTTTTGAAACATGGTTAGAACTATGTAGCAAAAACCCATATTTTAAATCAATTAATTTATAATATTAATGCTCTGGAAATTTACATTGAGAACTATTTTGTATATATATATATATATATATATATATATATACTGGGCAGTGACGCCCTCTGTGGCCGTGTAGTCTACATCATCATCTCATCATCTTGCGGCCTCAGCCGAGATTGAACTTACAACACCTTTCCAGTATTCCTTATCTGTCATAGCTAATACTTTGATTGGTGTAGTTCATAATCTTGTCAAATAGCTGAATTCTTGATGCTTCGCTAGGGCTATCAAGGGTGTTTTTATCGTGACACCATCACTAAATGGATTGCCAACCAAGGCTCAGAGAGACTCCATTCACCCTCCGCAGGTTTTCCTTCTCCTAGACCAGTTGCCATCCAAGGCTATAGAACCCAGTCTGTCCTGCTATTTACCCATAGCTGGAGGGAGAAGAAGAGGATTCACACCTTTCCCAAGGGTATTAGCACGTAAGTGAATGTAATGGATTCGACTGGAATTCGAACTTGGCTCTCCGATTCCTCAATCCAAGCCGCTATCCATTACTCCACCATGCCGTGTAGTCTGAAGCACCCCGGATATAACGGCGGTTCTACTACGAAGGGGAATACAGGTTCGTTTCCTGCCAGAGAGAATATTTTTATTAGGGTTTCTCGAATGCGCAGGCCGATAGATGCAATACACACTGATTAATATAAAAATGGAGCGTTTATTCAAATACGAATATCCACTATAAATAGCACTTGAACTAATAAAAATGTCGGATAAAAATAAAAAAATAAATTCCATTAATTAATACATACATAAATATATATATATATGTGTGTGTGTGTGTATGTGTCTGTGTGTATGTATATATATATACGTTTATATATGTTATATACGAAAATGCCACAAAGACGTCAAATTGAGCTATAAACGTGTGTCGATTTTGCGTTTTCTTTGTTTAATTAGCTTATTATATTTCCCATCTGAATTGTGAAATGGCCGCGTTGAAGTATCGACGAGGAGCTAGAGAGGAGTCCTTCCCGCTCGAATCTCAAACAATTATTTCTTCGTCTACCGATAACATCTTTCGTTGAAATGTTCGACAATAGATTTCGTGTGTCCTCTCAGTTCACATTCACGGACGGTTAACTCCCTTCAACTTATCAGAACTCTTCAAGAAATGAAGAGAGGAAAAGTTCACAAGTATAGTTTGCCTAATTGGGAATGGATCTAAAACCAAGCCACGAAAGAATTTTTAACTTTGTATGGTTGTCGACTAGCCAATTTTTTTTATTGTATCATGACAATGTATATATTCTTTGTTTTAACAAGGAACAGACTACCATTTTATTTCCGTTGTGTATAAAAGTCTGTAAAATGAATCTCTATTAAAATATAAGTGAGCATGTTAGATATTTACTGGGCGAAGACGACTTTGACGCCGCACTATTTATATGGATCCCCAAGAACGCGGATTATGGGGCGACACATTTTGAATTGGTGGATATTTTAGACATGTTTGGCACAAGGCCGTGTGGATGCAACAACAAGTGAGAATTCATCTCATTAACTGCTGTTTGTGAGATTAGGACATACAAACATACAAAAAACAGTACTTAGAAAAAAAACGAACACATATAATAGCACCTTTGATGGTATGGGTCAAATCTTGCCCTGTGTCTTGTATGAAAAGCGAAGCCCCTTGTAAGCTAATTTTATCCCAAACCCAACGTTTAATAACGTAGGCTATAATTTTACATCAGACGATCCCTTTTACCTGGCTGGGTTTCGGTATTACTTTATTAACGCAAAAAAAAAAAAACAAACAAACAAAAAAACATTATTATTATTTTCTTTGATTTCTATTGTATACAAATTTCCTTCCGGATTCCAACCAAAAACCTAAGGTCAGAAATGGCTTCCTGACATTTTCCACTAATCGCTTTTGTAAGAAACAAAAACAAAACCAAAACCTATGATCACACACATTTTACATAGATAAAGCTCTTCGTAATATGTGAGCTGTACTTCGTAAGGTGTGGGCTGTACTTGTAAGGACAATTTTTTAAATATTTCTTTAAGGCATGGATTACCAGGAATCTCTTCAATGAGTCTGTTGGAATCTTTTCCAACCAATCCGAGGAATCTAACTCCAACTGGAATTGTTAATTGAGATTTCGATTTCAATTTCAAGGTCTTTGCATTTTGATAGTTTTTTGAAGATCTTCAGAGATACATTGCAGCCTGCAGGGACTGCCATGTCAATAAGAAGGCATATTTTTTCTTTGCGGTCTCTGATCACGATGTCTGAGCGATTAGATTTGATTGGTCTGTCTATGTGTAGTGTAAAGTCCAATAAAATTATTATTATTATTATTATTATTATTATTATTATTATTATTTATTTACTTCAGTCGTAAACCTATTTCCTCTCTGGTCCCTGCCAGAGACCTAAGATCAGAATTCGCACCATCACATTTTCCCTTACACATCTCTGTAAAAGAAACTGCCCATTTTACGCAGAGAAAGGATTTCGTAGGGTGTGAGCTATTTTTATAAGAACACCTTTTTTGTATTTCCTTAACCCATAGACTGCTAGGGAACCCCTCAATGAGCCTATCAGAATACTTTCCAATCATACCCAAGGCTCCAACCACAACTCGAATTACCGATACCTTTATAGATTCTTGGAAATTCTACTTTTAAGATTCTAGTATTTTGTTAGTTTTTTGAAAATCTTCAAAGCTACATTAGAGTCTGGATGAAGTGACATGTCAATAAGAAATCACATTCTGTTTTTGTGAACTTTGATCCCTATTTGACCATTATCTTTTAGCGATTATTCTTTCAGAACATGGAAGATCATTACGTGCTAATACCCTTGGGAAAAGTATGAACCCTCTTCTTCTTCCCCCCACAGCTATGGGAAAATAGCAGGACACTCTGGGTTGCCTTTGATGGCAACGGGTCTACCGCAGAAAGAATGGCAACTTACTGCGGGAAAAAAAATCTGCCTCCTCAGTCATGTATCGAAAAATGCATGACCGCGTAAGTGTGTATCACGCATGGCATATAACTGACAATAATTGCGAAAGATGCCATCCAGAAATTAAGCAAAGTATTTGGGAATAAGAAAAAAATGAACAAAAAAGCGCTTAACTCCTATGTAATATTAATCGCCTTATATGAAATGTGTTTCAAAATGTGTTTTGCAACTCTAAGTTCGAATTCTAGTCGAATGCATTACATTCACTTACGTGCTAATACCATTGGGAAATATATGCATTCTCTTTTGCCCTCCAGCTATGGGTAAATAGCAGAACAGACTGGGTTCTATAGCCTTGGATGGAAACTGGTCTACCGCAGATAGAATGGCAACCTACTGCGGAAAAAATCTGCCTCGTAAGTCATGTATCGAAAGATGATCGCCTATGCATGACACGTAACTGACTGAATATTGAAACTATAGATTCATTGTAATTTTTGTCTTATTGAATTTGGTTCTGGATTAGGAGGAAATGAAGAAAATAATGGCAAAATAAAGAATTGAAAACAGAAAAGAAAAAGATTGACTACGATATTAAATGTCTTAACAAAAGAAGCTGGTATGTTATTAGATAACCAACCAGCCAACCACTTTCTTTGGCTAATGCGCTAGGTCACATGCTGGAAAACAAGCAAATATCTATTTAATTCTTTTAGCTAATAGCGGTTTGGCGGGGACAGACGTAATCCTTGTTTCGAATGTCTGTTCCATACATCAACTTTGTGATTGTTTATGTTTTCTTCTTAAGATAAGAAACCGTAACAATCGTTATCCAACTTATAATTGTTCTGTCTACGGATTTATTTCGAAAGTAAAAGAAGATTCGGAAAAAGCAAATGTATTTTTACTAATTTGTTTTCTCTAGTCTTTCTTCTTCGTATTCTTCTGCCAAACTCTCTTTAAAATCGCAACAATTATTCTGTTGTTTCTATATCGGCCGCAGGTTCACGTAAAACAAATTGCGATAAAAGCATCAGAAATAAAGGAACTCCAGACAGAGATTAATAATGCTAATGTTTCAGCTGATAATAGATTATCACGTCTAATACTTTTTTTTTTACATGGCCAAATGGTTAGAACGTCAGCAATTCTACCATGAGATCCAGGTCTGAATCTCACTATGGCTGATTTATCCGGTGTGTGGTTGTGGCTTCTTCATATTATCAGCAGAGGGGGATGTGGAGGCTTACGGCCATATCACGTTGAAACACCAGTTCCTGCACGATCACCGAAGTTAAGCAACGTCGGGCCTGGTCAGTATTTAGATGGGAGACTGCTTGAGAATACCAGGTATTATTAGCTTGGATGTGCGGGTGGTGTAATGGATAATAACTCGGAATTGCTAATCAGAGAGCCGAGTTCCGATTCCTTCTGAGAAAATTAGTAAGACTTGTTTCAATAGATCATTATTATCTCAAAAAATAATTCTTATAATTAAAAAAATACCCAACAAATTCTGTCTTTAAATAATCTGTAAAGAGTTGATAAACTGTAAAAAAAACAACAAAACAAAACAAAAAAAAAACTAAATCAAATCAAATCAAACTAGGGTGAGGGGACCTTAGGCCTGAAAACAATGACGCCGGGTAACTCAAGCTTTGCGAGTGAAATTTAGTTGATCTAACTGGAAGCAACCAATAATTGTGCCAGCATGAGATCATAAGTCACCATGACTGAGCGTTTTAGTGCGTTTGGCTTTGTTCAAACTAATTATCACGACAAATTATGCGCTCTCTCCCAGAAACTGTAACTAAGGTCTGCTCAGCATAGTTGCAGTATAAACCACAGGCTGGCTCGCTGTGTTAAAAATACACTAATTTGCCTAAGTAAATGTGAGCAGCAAGAATTTATATTTCTTAAAAAAGGTTGAGTCATGCCTTGAGTCATAAAAATTTCGATGATGTAGGCCGGTAGACGTTAATTTCCCCATTTCTTTAAAATTAACACTTATCATAATAAGGAATACATATCTATCTATCTATCTATCTATCTATCTATCTATCTATCTATCTATCTATTTATGTACAGAAAAAGACATGTGTATAGGTATATAAATACTCATAGATTTACATGATTTTGTTTATATTTCTGAGATGAGGTATTGTAACTATTTACGCTATTTACATTATTCAGATTGTTGTTCTCTTCTTTATTGCTATATTCACAATGTTTCGGTCGTTGTACGCTCCGAACTTCTGCGGGTGATATTTTTTGATATTTTTTTTTTCAAATAGAATCTTTTATTTAGTCCAAGAGGGTAGATTGTTCTAATTCCACGTGACATGCCTTTGGATATCTCTGTTTCAGTTAATTCCCCTTGATACCTCTCCAAGTTTTTGTTCCCTCTGCTGTGACCAGGTATTGAACTCACAAATCTTTGGGTCAAGCCAATTTTGGATCCATCACCCAACACGTTTATCCACCGGAGACATTAGTCAGTGAATTTTTAGCACTGATAAACCTAATATCTTAGTAACCATTTTTTAACAGAGCCCATTGTTGTAGCATACCTATGGACGATAATGGGTATGTCCCCATTCACATAAATACAGTAGTAAATACTGTATGTTGGTCTGCAGTCGGAGATTCGAGGCTATGTCAAAGGACAGATTCTCGTCTCGGGAAAGAGCTACCCGACCCCGTTTTATACGGGGTTTACTGGAAATTTTGGGCCGAGTTTACGGGCATGAATACTCCACATTAAATTCGGCCTTGTACCATATCTGAAGGTACTGAGGGCGGTTGGTAGATATCCTGCAATTGGAGATTCATTGTGGAATTCACTTGACTCTCGTCTAGCAGTTGTCTACTTCTACGCGCCACTGGCGAATCATATATGTGTTGTTCTTGTCCTAAGTATTATCGTTTATCACCAACCTTCGTTTGATTATTCTATTCAGCAATCTTCCCTAGGTACAACATTCATATTACAATATTTTTGTTATTGTTGTAACACGAAGGGAAATAAAAAAAATCAAGCATGCCTGACTATATATGGAGAGAAAATGAAGATCCCCGCCCTCTGTGGGATGAGATAGAAATAACAAACAGAGAACATCACTGGAAAATACTAAAACTTAAGGAACCAGCGTATATGTTAGGACACAAAAATCTCCTAAGCAGGCCAAGCATGGAAATGATTACAATATGGGAACCTGTAATACAGAGTGATTGAGAAAAACAACGATGATAAAAATTATAATATGAGCTCTGGCATAAATGTTTACTGACATATTAGGTTTATAAGACCCCCAAATTAACTCATGACTGCATATGCTTTTATACATATATGGTGGTTATTCCGAAAGCAATACCTCCTAATTTGTTTCATTGGCCCCCAACGTAAGAGACAGATGTTGGTAGTATAACAGATGAGGTTCAGCCAGTAATCCATACTGTTTTTTTTTGCCTTGTTACAGATAACTGATTGAAAGTGCGAGCGAAGCAGAAGTGTGTCATTGAATTTCCCAACGCTATAAAAAGAAATTGCATCCATTGAAGTTTTTCAACACTTACGGAGACCAAACAGTGGATGTGAGTACCGTAAGACGACAGGGACGACAGTGACCCTGCATGGCTGTATACTTATGAAAAGCGCCTCGGAAATGCTGCCAAACTATATGGAAAATACTGATACCAGATGAAAACATGTTTACCATCGAAATAATTAGGATGTCTTATCAGAAGGTGTTTTAACATAGGACGGAAAATGCGATACCGAAATCCGAAGGTGCATTGGGATAGCGAAAGATGCCTTCCAAAAGCTAAGTAAAGTATTAAGAAACAGTAAAATATCTGGGAAGTGTTTTAACAGAGGACGGAAAGTGAGAGACGGAAATCGAATAAAGAAAGATGCGCATTGGGATAGCAGAAAGATGCCTTCCAAAAAGCTAAGCAAAGAATTAAGAAACAGTAAACTATCTGGGAAGTGTTTTAACAGAGAACGGAAAGTGTAGGAAAGAAATCCAAAGGTGCATTGGAATAGCGAAAGTTGCTTTCCAAATGCTAAGCAAAGTATGAAGAAACAGTAAACTATCTGGGAAGTGTTTTAACAGAGGACGGAAAGTGTAGTAGGAAAGAAATCCAAAGGCGCATTGGAATAGTGAAAGTTGCTTTCCAAATGCTAAGCAAAGTATTAAGAAACAGTAAACTATCTGGGAAGTGTTTTTAACAGAGGACGGAAAGTGTAGGAAAGAAATCCAAAGGCGCATTGAATAGCAAAAGTTGCTTTCAAATGCTAAGCAAAGTATTAAGAAACAGTAAACTATCTGGGAAGTGTTTTAACAGAGGACGGAAAGTGTAGGAAAGAAATCCAAAGGCGCATTGGAATAGTGAAAGTTGCTTTCCAAATGCTAAGCAAAGTATTAAGAAACAGTAAACTATCTGGGAAGTGTTTTAACAGAGGACGGAAAGTGTAGGAAAAGAAATCCAAAGGCGCATTGAAATAGCAAAAGTTGCTTTCAAATGCTAAGCAAAAGTATTAAGAAACAGTAAACTATCTGGGAAGTGTTTTAACAGAGGACGGAAAGTGTAGGAAAGAAAATCCAAAGGCGCATTGGAATAGTGAAAGTTGCTTTCCAAATGCTAAGCAAAGTATTAAGAAACAGTAAACTATCTGGGAAGTGTTTTAACAGAGGACGGAAAGTGTAGGAAAGAAATCCAAAGGCGCATTGGAATAGCAAAAGTTGCTTTCCAAATGCTAAGCAAAGTATTAAGAAACAGTAAACTATCTGGGAAGTGTTTTAACAGAGGACGGAAAGTGTAGGAAAGAAATCCAAAGGCGCATTGGAATAGTGAAAGTTGCTTTCCAAATGCTAAGCAAAGTATTAAGAAACAGTAAACTATCTGGGAAGTGTTTTAACAGAGGACGGAAAGTGTAGGAAAGAAATCCAAAGGCGCATTGGAATAGCAAAAAGTTGCTTTCCAAATGCTAAGCAAAGTATTAAGAAACAGTAAACTATCTGGGAAGTGTTTTAACAGAGGACGGAAAGTGTAGGAAAGAAATCAAAAGGCGCATTGAATAGTGAAAGTTGCTTTCCAAATGCTAAGCAAAGTATTAAGAAACAGTAAACTATCTGGGAAGTGTTTTAACAGAGGACGGAAAGTGTAGGAAAGAAATCAAAGGCGCATTGAATAGCAAAAGTTGCTTTCCAAATGCTAAGCAAAGTATTAAGAAACAGTAAACTATCTGGGAAGTGTTTTAACAGAGGACGGAAAGTGTAGGAAAGAAAATCCAAAGGCGCATTGGAATAGTGAAAGTTGCTTTCCAAATGCTAAGCAAAAGTATTAAGAAACAGTAAACTATCTGGGAAGTGTTTTAACAGAGGACGGAAAGTGTAGGAAAGAAAATCCAAAGGCGCATTGGAATAGCAAAAGTTGCTTTCCAAATGCTAAACAAAGTATTAAGAAACAGTAAACTATCTGGGAAGTGTTTAACAGAGGACGGAAAGTGTAGGAAAGAAATCCAAAGGCGCATTGGAATAGTGAAAGTTGCTTTCCAAATGCTAAGCAAAGTATTAAGAAACAGTAAACTATCTGGGAAGTGTTTTAACAGAGGACGGAAAGTGTAGGAAAGAAATCCAAAGGCGCATTGGAATAGCAAAAGTTGCTTTCCAAATGCTAAGCAAAGTATTAAGAAACAGTAAACTATCTGGGAAGTGTTTTAACAGAGGACGGAAAGTGTAGGAAAGAAATCCAAAGGCGCATTGGAATAGTGAAAGTTGCTTTCCAAATGCTAAGCAAAGTATTAAAAACAGTAAACTATCTGGGAAGTGTTTTAACAGAGGAAATAGCAAAAGTTGCTTTCCAAATGCTAAGCAAAAGTATTAAGAAACAGTAAACTATCTGGGAAGTGTTTTAACAGGGAAAAGTGTAAGAAATCCAAAGGCGCATTGGAATAGCAAAAGTTGCTTTCAAATGCTAAGCAAAAGTATTAAGAAACAGTAAACTATCTGGGAAGTGTTTTAACAGAGGACGGAAAGTGTAGGAAAGAAATCCAAAGGCGCATTGGAATAGCGAAAGTTGCTTTCAAATGCTAAGCAAAGTATTATCTGAAACAGTAAACTATCTGGGAAGTGTTTTAACAGAGGACGGAAAGTGTAGGAAAGAAATCCAAAGGCGCATTGGAATAGCGAAAGTTGCTTTCCAAATGCTAAGCAAAGTATTAAGAAACAGTAAACTATCTGGGAAGTGTTTTAACAGAGGACGGAAAGTGTAGGAAAGAAATCCAAAGGCGCATTGGAATAGCGAAAGTTGCTTTCCAAATGCTAAGCAAAATAAACTTAAGAAACAGTAAACTATCTGGAATAGAAAGTGTTTTAACAGAGGACGGAAAGTGTAGGAAAGAAATCAAAGGCGCATTGGAATAGCAAAAGTTGCTTTCCAAATGCTAAGCAAAGTATTAAGAAACAGTAAACTATCTGGGAAGTGTTTTAACAGAGGACGGAAAGTGTAGGAAAGAAATCCAAAGGCGCATTGGAATAGCAAAAGTTGCTTTCCAAATGCTAAGCAAAGTATTAAGAAACAGTAAACTATCTGGGAAGTGTTTTAACAGAGAACGGAAAGTGAGAGACGGAAATCCGAAGGCGCATTGGGATAGCGAAAGATGCCTTCCAAAAGCTAAGCAAAGTATTAAGAAACAGTAAACTATCTGGGAAGTGTTTTAACAGAGGACGGAAAGTGCGAGACGGAAATCTGAAGGCGCAGTGGGATAGCGAAAGATGCCTTCCAAAAGCCAAGCAAAGTATTAAGAAACAGTAAAATATCTGGGAAGTGTTTTAACAGAGGACGGAAAGTGAGAGACGGAAATCCGAAGGCGCATTGGGATAGCGAAAGATGCCTTCCAAAAGCTAAGCAAAGTATTAAGAAACAGTAAAATATCTGGGAAGTGTTTTAACAGAGGACGGAAAGTGAGAGACGGAAATCCGAAGGCGCATTGCGATAGCGAAAGATGCCTTCCAAAAGCTAAGCAAAGTATTAAGAAACAGTAAAATATCTGGGAAGTGTTTTAACAGAGGATGGAATGTGTGAGACGGAAATCCGAAGGCGCATTGGGATAGCGAAAGATGCCTTCCAAATCTAAGCAAAGTATTAAGAAACAGTAAAATATCTGGGAAGAGTTTTAACAGAGGACGGAAAGTGTGAGACGGAAATCCGAAGGCGCATTGGGATAGCGAAAGATGCCTTCCAAAAGCTAAGCAAAGAATTAAGAAACAGTAAACTATCTGGGAAGTGTTTTAACAGAGGACGGAAAGTGTAGGAAAGAAATCCAAAGGCGCATTGGAATAGCGAAAGTTGCTTTCCAAATGCTAAGCAAAAGTATTAAGAAACAGTAAACTATCTGGGAAGTGTTTTTTAACAGAGGACGGAAAGTGTAGGAAAGAAATCCAAAGGCGCATTGGAATAGCAAAAGTTGCTTTCCAAATGCTAAGCAAAATATTAAGAAACAGTAAACTATCTGGGAAGTGTTTTAACAGAGGACGGAAAGTGTAGGAAAGAAATCCAAAGGCGCATTGGAATAGTGAAAGTTGCTTTCAAATGCTAAGCAAAACAATTAAGAAACAGTAAACTATCTGGGAAGTGTTTTAACAGAGGACGGAAAGTGTAGGAAAGAAATCCAAAGGCGCATTGGAATAGCAAAAGTTGCTTTCCAAATGCTAAGCAAAGTATTAAGAAACAGTAAACTATCTGGGAAGTGTTTTAACAGAGGACGGAAAGTGTAGGAAAGAAATCCAAAGGCGCATTGGAATAGTGAAAGTTGCTTTCCAAATGCTAAGCAAAGTATTAAGAAACAGTAAACTATCTGGGAAGTGTTTTAACAGAGGACGGAAAGTGTAGGAAAGAAATCAAAGGCGCATTGGAATAGCAAAAGTTGCTTTCCAAATGCTAAGGAAAATTAAGAAACAGTAAACTATCTGGGAAGTGTTTTAACAGAGGACGGAAAGTGTAGGAAAAGAAATCCAAAGGCGCATTGGAATAGTGAAAGTTGCTTTCAAATGCTAAGTAAAGTATTAAGAAACAGTAAACTATCTGGGAAGTGTTTTAACAGAGGACGGAAAGTGTAGGAAAGAAATCAAAGGCGCATTGGAATAGCAAAGTTGCTTTCCAAATGCTAACAAAAGTATTAAGAAACAGTAAACTATCTGGGAAGTGTTTTAACAGAGGACGGAAAGTGTAGGAAAGAAATCCAAAAGGCGCATTGGAATAGTGAAAGTTGCTTTCCAAATGCTAAGCAAAGTATTAAGAAACAGTAAACTATCTGGGAAGTGTTTTAACAGAGGACGGAAAGTGTAGGAAAGAAATCCAAAGGCGCATTGGAATAGCAAAAGTTGCTTTCAAATGCTAAGCAAAGTATTAAGAAACAGTAAACTATCTGGGAAGTGTTTTAACAGAGGACGGAAAGTGTAGGAAAGAAATCCAAAGGCGCATTGGAATAGTGAAAGTTGCTTTCAAATGCTAAGCAAAGTATTAAACAGTAAACTATCTGGGAAGTGTTTTAACAGAGGACGGAAAGTGTAGGAAAGAAATCCAAAGGCGCATTGGAATAGCAAAAGTTGCTTTCCAAATGCTAAGCAAAGTATTAAGAAACAGTAAACTATCTGGGAAGTGTTTTAACAGAGGACGGAAAGTGTAGGAAAGAAATCCAAAGGCGCATTGGAATAGTGAAAGTTGCTTTCCAAATGCTAAGCAAAGTATTAAGAAACAGTAAACTATCTGGGAAGTGTTTTAACAGAGGACGGAAAGTGTAGGAAAAGAAATCCAAAGCGCATTGGAATAGCAAAAGTTGCTTTCCAAATGCTAAGCAAAGTATTAAGAAACAGTAAACTATCTGGGAAGTGTTTTAACAGAGGACGGAAAGTGTAGGAAAGAAATCAAAGGCGCATTGGAATAGTGAAAGTTGCTTTCCAAATGCTAAGCAAAGTATTAAGAAACAGTAAACTATCTGGGAAGTGTTTTAACAGAGGACGGAAAGTGTAGGAAAGAAATCCAAAGGCGCATTGAATAGCAAAAGTTGCTTTCCAAATGCTAAGCAAAAGTATTAAGAAACAGTAAACTATCTGGGAAGTGTTTTAACAGAGGACGGAAAGTGTAGGAAAGAAATCCAAAGGCGCATTGGAATAGTGAAAGTTGCTTTCCAAATGCTAAGTAAAGTATTAAGAAACAGTAAACTATCTGGAAGTGTTTTAACAGAGGACGGAAAGGAGGAAAGAAATCCAAAGGCGCATAGAATAGCAAAAGTTGAAATGCTAACAAAGTATTAAGAAACAGTAAACTATCTGGGAAGTAACAGAGGACGGAAAAGTGTAGGAAAGAAATGCGCATTGAATAGTGAAAGCTTTCCAAATGCTAAGCAAAGTATTAAGAAACAGTAAACTATCTGGGAAGTGTTTTAACAGAGGACGGAAAGTGTAGGAAAGAAATCGGCGCATTGGAATAGCAAAAAGTTGCTTTCCAAATGCTAAGCAAAGTATTAAGAAACAGTAAACTATCTGGGAAGTGTTTTAACAGCGGAAAGTGGGAAAGAAATCCAAAAGGCGCATTGGAATAGTGAAAGTTGCTTCCAAATGCTAAGCAAAGTATTAAGAAACAGTAAACTATCTGGGAAGTGTTTTAACAGAGGACGGAAAGTGAGAGACGGAAATCCGAAGGCGCATTGGGATAGCGAAAGATGCCTTCCAAAAGCTAAGCAAAGTATTAAGAAACAGTAAAATATCTGGGAAGTGTTTTAACAGAGGACGGAAAGTGAGAGACGGAAATCTGAAGGCGCATTGGGATAGCGAAAGATGCCTTCCAAAAGCCAAGCAAAGTATTAAGAAACAGTAAAATATCTGGGAAGTGTTTTAACAGAGGACGGAAAGTGAGACGGAAATCCGAAGGCGCATTGGGATAGCGAAAGATGCCTTCCAAAAAGCTAAGCAAAGTATTAAGAAACAGTAAAAAATATCTGGGAAGTGTTTTAACAGAGGACGGAAAGTGAGAGACGGAAATCCGAAGGCGCATTGCGATAGCGAAAGATGCCTTCCAAAAGCTAAGCAAAGTATTAAGAAACAGTAAAATATCTGGGAAGTGTTTTAACAGAGGATGGAATGTGTGAGACGGAAATCCGAAGGCGCATTGGGATAGCGAAAGATGCCTTCCAAAAGCTAAGCAAAGAATTAAGAAACAGTAAAATATCTGGGAAGAGTTTTAACAGAGGACGGAAAGTGTGAGACGGAAATCCGAAGGCGCATTGGGATAGCGAAAGATGCCTTCCAAAAGCTAAGCAAAGAATTAAGAAACAGTAAACTATCTGGGAAGTGTTTTAACAGAGGACGGAAAGTGTAGGAAAGAAATCCAAAGGCGCATTGGAATAGCGAAAGTTGCTTTCCAAATGCTAAGCAAAGTATTAAGAAACAGTAAACTATCTGGGAAGTGTTTTAACAGAGGACGGAAAGTGAGAGACGGAAATCCGAAGGCGCATTGGGATAGCGAAAGATGCCTTCCAAAAGCTAAGCAAAGTATTAAGAAACAGTAAAATATCTGGGAAGTGTTTTAACAGAGGACGGAAAGTGCGAGACGGAAATCCGAAGGCGCAGTGGGATAGCGAAAGATGCCTTCCAAAAGCCAAGCAAAGTATTAAGAAACAGTAAAATATCTGGGAAGTGTTTTAACAGAGGACGGAAAGTGAGTGACGGAAATCCGAAGGCGCATTGGGATAGCGAAAGATGCCTTCCAAAAGCTAAGCAAACTATTAAGAAACAGTAAAATATCTGGGAAGTGTTTTAACAGAGGACGGAAAGTGCGAGACGGAAATCTGAAGGCGCAGTGGGATAGCAAAAGATGCCTTCCAAAAGCCAAGCAAAGTATTAAGAAACAGTAAAATATCTGGGAAGTGTTTTAACAGAGGACGGAAAGTGAGAGACGGAAATCCGAAGGCGCATTGGGATAGCGAAAGATGCCTTCAAAAGCTAAGCAAAAGTATTAACAAACAGTAAAATATCTGGGAAGTGTTTTAACAGAGGACGGAAAGTGTGAGACGGAAATCCGAAGGCGCATTGGGATAGCGAAAGATGCCTTCAAAAGCTAAGCAAAGTATTAAGAAACAGTAAAATATCTGGGAAGTGTTTTAACAGAGGACGGAAAGTGAGAGACGGAAATCCGAAGGCGCATTGGGATAGCGAAAGATGCCTTCCAAAAGCTAAGCAAAGAATTAAGAAACAGTAAAATATCTGGGAAGAGTTTTAACAGAGGACGGAAAGTGTGAGACGGAAATCCGAAGGTGCATTGGGATAGCGAAAGATGCCTTCCAAATGCTAAGCAAAGTATTAAGAAACAGTAAAATATCTGGGAAGTGTTTTTAACAGAGGACGGAAAAAGTGTAGACGGAAATCCAAAGGCGCATTGGGATAGCGAAAGGTGCCTTCAAAATCTAAGCAAAGTATTAAGAAACAGTAAATTATCTGGGAAGTGTTTTAACAGAGGACGGAAAGTGAGACGAAAATCCGAAGGCGCATTGGGATAGCGAAAGATGCCTTCAAAAAGCTAAGCAAAGTATTAAGAAACAGTAAACTATCTGGAAGTGTTTTAACAGAGGACGGAAAGTGTGAGACGGAAATCCAAATGGATTGGGATAGCAAAAGATGCCTTCCAAAATCTAAGCAAACTATTAAGAAACAGTAAAATATCTGGGAAGTGTTTTAACAGAGGACGGAAAGTGTAGGAAAGAAATCCAAAGGCGCATTGGAATAGCAAAAGTTGCTTTCCAAATGCTAAGCAAAATATTAAGAAACAGTAAACTATCTGGGAAGTGTTTTAACAGAGGACGGAAAGTGTAGGAAAGAATCCGAAAGGCGCATTGGGATAGCAAAAGTTGCCTTCAAAATGCTAAGCAAAAGTATTAAGAAACAGTAAACTATCTGGGAAGTGTTTTAACAGAGAACGGAAAGTGAGAGACGGAAATCTGAAGGCGCATTGGGATAGAAAGATGCCTTCCAAAAGCTAAGCAAAGTATTAAGAAACAGTAAAATATCTGGGAAGTGTTTTAACAGAGGACGGAAAGTGAGAGACGGAAATCTGAAGGCGCAGTGGGATAGCGAAAGATGCCTTCAAAAGCCAAGCAAAGTATTAAGAAACAGTAAAATATCTGGGAAGTGTTTTAACAGAGGACGGAAAGTGAGAGACGGAAATCCGAAGGCGCATTGCGATAGCGAAAGATGCCTTCAAAAGCTAAGCAAAGTATTAAAACAGTAAAATATCTGGGAAGTGTTTTAACAGAGGACGGAAAGTGAGAGACGGAAATCCGAAGGCGCATTTGGATAGCGAAAGATGCCTTCAAAAAGCTAAGCAAAGTATTAAGAAACAGTAAAATATCTGGGAAGTGTTTTTAACAGAGGATGGAATGTGTGAGACGGAAATCCGAAGGCGCATTTGGATAGCGAAAGATGCCTTCAAAAAGCTAAGCAAAAGAATTAAGAAACAGTAAAATATCTGGGAAGAGTTTTAACAGAGGACGGAAAGTGTGAGACGGAAATCCAAAGGCGCATTGGGATAGCGAAAGATGCTTTCAAAAGCTAAGCAAAGAATTAAGAAACAGTAAACTATCTGGGAAGTGTTTTAACAGAGGACGGAAAGTGAGAGAAAAGAAATCCAAAGGCGCATTGGAATAAAGGAAAGTTGCTTTCAAAAGCTAAGCAAACTATTAAGAAACAGTAAAATATCTGGGAAGTGTTTTAACAGAGGACGGAAAGTGCGAGACGGAAATCTGAAGGCGCAGTGGGATAGCAAAAGATGCCTTCCAAAAGCCAAGCAAAGTATTAAGAAACAGTAAAATATCTGGGAAGTGTTTTAACAGAGGACGGAAAGTGAGAGACGGAAATCCGAAGGCGCATTGGGATAGCGAAAGATGCCTTCCAAAAGCTAAGCAAAGTATTAACAAACAGTAAAATATCTGGGAAGTGTTTTAACAGAGGACGGAAAGTGTGAGACGGAAATCCGAAGGCGCATTGGGATAGCGAAAGATGCCTTCCAAAAGCTAAGCAAAGTATTAAGAAACAGTAAAATATCTGGGAAGTGTTTTAACAGAGGACGGAAAGTGAGACGGAAATCTGAAGGCGCATTGGGATAGCAAAGATGCCTTCCAAAAAGCTAAGCAAAGAATTAAGAAACAGTAAAATATCTGGGAAGTGTTTTAACAGAGGACGGAAAGTGTGAGACGGAAATCTGAAGGTGCATTGGGATAGCGAAAGATGCCTTCCAAATGCTAAGCAAAGTATTAACAAACAGTAAAAATATCTGGGAAGTGTTTTAACAGAGGACGGAAAGTGTGAGACGGAAATCCGAAGGCGCATTGGGATAGCGAAAGATGCCTTCCAAAAGCTAAGCAAAGTATTAAGAAACAGTAAAATATCTGGGAAGTGTTTTAACAGAGGACGGAAAGTGAGAGACGGAAATCCGAAGGCGCATTGGGATAGCGAAAGATGCCTTCCAAAAGCTAAGCAAAGAATTAAGAAACAGTAAAATATCTGGGAAGAGTTTTAACAGAGGACGGAAAGTGTGAGACGGAAATCCGAAGGCGCATTGGGATAGTGAAAGATGCCTTCCAAAAGCTAAGCAAAGAATTAAAAACAGTAAACTATCTGGGAAGTGTTTTAACAGAGGACGGAAAGTGTGAGAAAGAAATACAAAGGCGCATTGGAATAGCGAAAGATGCCTTCCAAAAAGCTAAGCAAAGTATTAAGAAACAGTAAACTATCTGGGAAGTGTTTTAACAGAGGACGGAAAGTGTGAGACGGAAATCCGAAGGCGCATTGGGATAGCGAAAGATGCCTTCCAAAAGCTAAGCAAAGAATTAAGAAACAGTAAACTATCTGGGAAGTGTTTTAACAGAGGACGGAAAGTGAGACGGAAATCCGAAGGCGCATTGGGATAGTGAAAGATGCCTTCCAAAAAGCTAAGCAAAGAATTAAGAAACAGTAAAATATCCGGGAAGTGTTTTAACAGAGGACGGAAAGTGTAGGAAAGAAATACAAAGGCGCATTGGAATAGCGAAAGTTGCTTTCCAAATGCTAAGCAAAGTAGTAAGAAACAGTAAACTATCTGGGAAGTGTTTTAACAGAGGACGGAAAGTGAGAGACGGAAATCCGAAGGCGCATTGGGATAGCGAAAGATGCCTTCCAAAAGCTAAGCAAAGTATTAAGAAACAGTAAAATATCTGGGAAGTGTTTTAACAGAGGACGGAAAGTGTGAGACGGAAATCCGAAGGCGCATTGGGATAGCGAAAGATGCCTTCCAAAAGCTAAGCAAAGAATTAAGAAACAGTAAAATATCCGGGAAGTGTTTTAACAGAGGACGGAAAGTGTAGGAAAGAAATCCAAAGGCGCATTGGAATAGCGAAAGTTGCTTTCCAAATGCTAAGCAAAGTATTAAGAAACAGTAAACTATCTGGGAAGTGTTTTAACAGAGGACGGAAAGTGAGAGACGGAAATCCGAAGGCGCATTGGGATAGCGAAAGATGCCTTCCAAAAGCTAAGCAAAGAATTAAGAAACAGTAAAATATATGGGAAGAGTTTTAACAGTGGACGGAAAGTGTAGGAAAGAAATCCAAAGGCGCATTGGAATAGCAAAAGTTGCTTTCCAAATGCTAAGCAAAGTATTAAGAAACAGTAAACTATCTGGGAAGTGTTTTAACAGAGGACGGAAAGTGAGAGACGAAATCCGAAGGCGCATTGGGATAGCGAAAGGTGCCTTCCAAAAGCTAAGCAAAGTATTAAGAAACAGTAAATTATCTGGGAAGTGTTTTAACAGAGGACGGAAAGTGAGAGACGGAAATCTGAAGGCGCATTGGGATAGCGAAAGGTGCCTTCCAAAAGCTAAGCAAAGTATTAAGAAACAGTAAATTATCTGGGAAGTGTTTTAACAGAGGACGGAAAGTGAGAGACGGAAATCTGAAGGCGCAGTGGGATAGCGAAAGATGCCTTCCAAAAGCTAAGCAAAGTATTAAGAAACAGTAAAATATCCGGGAAGTGTTTTAACAGAGGACGGAAAGTGTGAGACGGAAATCCAAAGGTGGATTGGGATAGCGAAAGATGCCTTCCAAATCTAAGCAAAGTATTAAGAAACAGTAAAATATCTGGGAAGTGTTTTAACAGAGGACGGAAAGTGAGAGACGGAAATCCGAAGGCGCATTGGGATAGCGAAAGATGCCTTCTAAAAGCTAAGCAAAGAATTAAGAAACAGTAAACTATCTGGGAAGTGTTTTAACAGAGGACGGAAAGTGAGAGACGGAAATCCGAAGGCGCATTGGGATAGCGAAAGGTGCCTTCCAAAAGCTAAGCAAAGTATTAAGAAACAGTAAATTATCTGGGAAGTGTTTTAACAGTGGACGGAAAGTGTAGGAAAGAAATCCGAAGGCGCATTGGAATAGCAAAAGTTGCTTTCCAAATGCTAAGCAAAGTATTAAGAAACAGTAAACTATCTGGGAAGTGTTTTAACAGAGGACGGAAAAGTGTAGGGAAAGAAATCCAAAGGCGCATTGGAATAGCAAAAGTTGCTTTCAAATGCTAAGCAAAATATTAAAACAGTAAACTATCTGGGAAGTGTTTTAACAGAGGACGGAAAGTGAGAGACGGAAATCGAAGGCGCATTGGGATAGCGAAAGGTGCCTTCAAAAAGCTAAGCAAAGTATTAAGAAACAGTAAATTATCTGGGAAGTGTTTTTAACAGTGGACGGAAAGTGTAGGAAAGAAATCCGAGGCGCATTGGAATAGCAAAGTTGCTTTCCAAATGCTAAGCAAAGTATTAAGAAACAGTAAACTATCTGGGAAGTGTTTTAACAGAGGACGGAATGAGAGACGGAAAATCCGAAGGCGCATTGGGATAGCGAAAGGTGCCTTCCAAAAGCTAAGCAAAGTATTAAGAAACAGTAAAATATCTGGGAAGTGTTTTAACAGAGGACGGAAAGTGAGAGACGGAAATCCGAAGGCGCATTGGGATAGCGAAAGGTGCCTTCCAAAAGCTAAGCAAAGTATTAAGAAACAGTAAATTATCTGGGAAGTGTTTTAACAGAGGACGGAAAGTGAGAGACGGAAATCCGAAGGCGCATTGGGATAGCGAAAGATGCCTTCCAAAAGCTAAGCAAAGTATTAAGAAACAGTAAACTATCTGGGAAGTGTTTTAACAGAGGACGGAAAGTGTGAGACGGAAATCCAAAGGTGGATTGGGATAGCGAAAGATGCCTTCCAAAATCTAAGCAAACTATTAAGAAACAGTAAAATATCTGGGAAGTGTTTTAACAGAGGACGGAAAGTGTGAGACGGAAATCCAAAGGTGCATTGGGATAGCGAAAGATGCCTTCCAAATCTAAGCAAAGTATTAAGAAACAGTAAAATATCTGGGAAGTGTTTTAACAGAGGACGGAAAGTGTGAGACGGAAATCCAAAGGTGGATTGGGATAGCGAAAGATGCCTTCCAAATCTAAGCAAAGTATTAAGAAACCGTAAAATATCTGGGAAGTGTTTTAACAGAGGACGGAAAGTGTGAGACGGTAATCCAACGGTGCATTGGGATAGCGAAAGATGCCTTCCAAAATCTAAGCAAACTATTAAGAAACAGTAAAATATCTGTGAAGTGTTTTAACAGAGGACGGAAAGTGTGAGACGGAAATCCAAAGGTGGATTAGGATAGCGAAAGATGTCTTCCAAATCTAAGCAAAGTATTAAGAAACAGTAAAATATCTGGGAAGTGTTTTAACAGAGGACGGAAAGTGTGAGACGGAAATCCAAAGGTGGATTGGGATAGCGAAAGATGCCTTCCAAATCTAAGCAAAGTATTAAGAAACAGTAAAATATCTGGGAAGTGTTTTAACAGAGGACGGAAAGTGTGAGACGGAAATCCAAAGGTGCATTGGGATAGCGAAATATGCCTTCCAAAAGCTAAGCAAAGTATTACGAAACAGTAAAATATCTGGGAAGGACGGAAAGTGTGAGACGGAAATCCAAAGGTGCATTGGGATAGCGAAAGATGCCTTCCAAAATCTAAGCAAACCTTTAAGAAACAGTAAAATATCTGGGAAGTGTTTTAACAGACAGAGGACGGAAAGTGTGCAGCTTCCAAATCTAAGAGAAACAGTAAAAAATCTGGGAAAGGTGCATTAGGATAGCGAAAGATGCCTTCCAAAATCTAAGCAAACTATTAAGAAACAGTAAAATATCTGGGAAGTGTTTTAACAGAGGACGGAAAGTGTGAGACGGAAATCCAAATGTGGATTGGGATAGCGAAAGATGCCTTCAAATCTAAGCAAAGTATTAAGAAACCGTAAAAATATCTGGGAAGTGTTTTAACAGAGGACGGAAAGTGTGAGACGGAAATCCAAATGTGGATTGGGATAGCGAAAGATGCCTTCCAAAATCTAAGCAAACTATTAAGAAACAGTAAAATATCTGTGAAGTGTTTTAACAGAGGACGGAAAGTGTGAGACGGAAATCCAAAGGTGGATTAGGATAGCGAAAGATGTCTTCCAAATCTAAGCAAAGTATTAAGAAACAGTAAAATATCTGGGAAGTGTTTTAACTGAGGACGGAAAGTGCGTGACGGAAATCCAGAGGCGCATTGGAATAGCGAAAGGTGCCTTCCAAAAGCCAAGCAAAGTATCAAGAAACCGGAAAATCTCGTCAGAAACAAAGAAAAGAGTACGGAACTGTTACGTCCTTCTATATGGCTGTGAATTAAGAGACTTGAAGCAGCCGAAATATCCTTCTGCAGAAGGATACTGAGAATGCCATGGGTCGAACATGTGAGCAACGACAAAGTTTTAGAGAAAATTAAAACAAAACGTACACTTATATGTAACGTAAAATTTTTTAGAGAAAAAGGAAGCAAAATGGTCACTTAAACTTAACATCGGAAAGAGACAGTTGAATTTTCAAGGGCACATAATGAGGAAAGAGGGCTTGGTAAATTTGATACTCACAGGACAGATTAAAGGAAAGAGAGGGAGAGAGGAAAACAACGCTTAACCTACGTAAGGAAATTGAGTAAATGGAAGACCGAGCGAGGTTTAGGGGAGATAACAAAAAGACAAAATTTATTAAGAGCTACAAAGGATAAAAACTTGTGGAGAGATAAGCATAGCCTCGTCCGGGTTCCTCTCTGAACGAAGGCAGAGAGTTCGGCTAGCGCAGCTGGGAAAGATCCCAGCTCGTCTCTCCTGTCCACTGTCCTAACGGATACCTATAGGTGGTTACCACCTATAGTGCCGCCACTCATGGGGATGGCTGGTTATTCCATTACATCAGAAATAAACTAGAAGAAGCAGAAATGTAATTCTGCAGGAGAATTCACTGAGCGGAGCGAGTAATCAACAGGGAACTCTTAAAGAAAACGGCAACAACTAAAGAACAATTATACTCAAAATCAGAAAAAAGATCAAAATTCCTAGTAAATCTGATCAGTTCGATAAGGTCAAATTGGCAGCTGATGTCAATGACCTACAATCTGTTGTTAACTGGGGCAAGGAATGGCTTGTTAATTTTAACGCCTCCAAAACGAAACTGCAGTCTTTTAATCGTTTGATCGAACCCTTTTTGCCTTCCATCAGTATGGCTGATGTTAAGCTCAAGGATAGTGACCCATTGCGTCTTCTCGAACTAACGTTTACCTCTGACGTGAAGTCAGACGATTATATTGTATCACATAAAGGAGGGTTTGGAAAACTTAATCCTCACGGAGAATATTGCGAGCAAGAGAAATAGGGTAATGCAGCGGTCCATTTAGCTGAAAAGCTTGTGTGACTGGATGGTGGAACGGGTGTTGGGCTTCTTAGTAAAGTGAGAAAAAATGCTAAGAGCTACTTGGGATAGAAGGTTGTGGAGAGTTTTGATCGCCTATGCCCCGAAGAGACGCTGCACATAAAAGAAGTGTGAAAAATAGTGAATACGCCAAAGCTGTTCAAAATGGAATACAAAAACAGGCACGATAGCTGTTTTATCTTAAAATTAAGGACGTGCGAGATGGACTGTAATCCTATCAATTGCTGGTAATGAGGTACCAGGTAGAGATATTTTACGGGGTTGTTTCGACAGACGTACGAGCAAGGTTTTTTTTTAGGGCTAAAGAGACCAGTTGCTCTACCATTTACTCATAGTTAGTGGGAGAAATGGTTTCAAGCCTTTTTCTAAAGATATATATATATAATTCTTTTTATAGATACAAATATTTATGTAAATGCTCTGTTTATAATAAACAGTATTAAATAACATTTACCGGAATGTCCGAGAAATTTTCATAGAAAATATTCGTCCTCCGACAGGATTCGAACCTGTATCCTATACGGAACCGTCATATAGCCTGACGTGCTTTTACCGATTTCGCCACAGACGATCGATCGTTTAGTAAGGTCGAATTTACTGCTTTTAAACTTCAATCATACATGAATCTCTCACGTACATTCATGTCCGCTCATGGCGTATCAAATGTAAACAAATGACGTCACACATTATGAAATGGACAAAGTCCGACAATTATTTTAAGACATTTTTATGTTTAACATTATTTTTATAGATACAAATATTTAAGGAAATGCTCTGTTTATAATAAACAGTATTAAATAACATTTACCGGCCTGAATGTCCGAGAAATTTTCATAGAAAATATTCGTCCTCCGACACACACACACACACACACACACACACACACACACACACACACACACACATATATATATATATATATATAAAAGATATAAATGAACTATTGGAAAAAGACAATGACCTATTGGAAACTAAAAAGCATTGTGATTAGACCAATAAATTAAATGCTGTCAGAACAATTTTGAAACTGAAATTTAGAAAATAAAATGAGTGGAACATTATGTAACTTTGAGATCAGATTCTGTCACACAGTCTGACTAAGAACACCAGGCATTGTAATGGTAATGATGAGATCGGCGGTTTCCTTATTAGGAAACATTTGGTATTCATTGATCGAACAGTTAGCGCTTTGAAGAGCTTGTATGGATGGATGGTGGAACGGAGGGTGGCGTTTTTAGCAAAGGGAGAAAACTGCTAAGAGCTACTCGGGTTAAAAATTTGTGGAGAGCCATGATCTTTGTTGTCCTGAAGGGGCGTGGCACATAGAAGAAACGCGAAAAATAGTGAATGCACAAAGCTGTTCAAAATGGAATACAAAAACAGACACGATAGATTTGTTGTTTTTTTTAATTAACGCAGACTCCTTATAGAGCGCGGGGTGGACTGTGATTCTATCAAGTGCGGCACGACGATGACGATGATGATGATGATGATGAAGAAGAAGAAGAAGAAGAAGAAGAAGAAGAAGAACCTCATAGCTACAAAAGTACAATGTACATAGATACATCTCCTATGGTGCCCTTTTTACTCATAGACCCCAGAGGGGATTTGCTTCTTAGGCACTTAAAATTACTCCCTGCTAAGATTACACATAATAATAATAAAGAGATGAATCCTGAATGACAGGTTAAAAACATGGCGAAGGCAGACCAGGCGAAAATACTGAGGTACCAAAACCGGGCATTGAAAACACAGAGGTATCAAGACCTGACAAGGAAAATACTGAGGTCGCAAGAACTGGCAGAGAAAATACAGCGGTTGGGCAAATCATAGAAATGTATGAAGCATCAGTTCAAGTTGTTCCTTTTGTGATTGGCGCACTGGGGACTATTTCCAGGAATCTTTCTGCTTCGCAATTCGTTTTGGGGATGCCTACAGGTGACAGCACTGCTTGGATGCGAACATGTGCGGAGGAAAATGCCGAGAAAAGTTCTGTATCACTAAACTACAGGTAGGAGCTGCGATTTAATTATTATCACCTGGCCGAGACATATCAGTATCGGAGATGATCTCATCAAATAATAATAATAATAATAATAATAATAATAATAATAAACATGTGCCATCAACTGTAACAGAAAACGATGAAGCTATTATTTATTCTCTGGGACCTGACAATCCCAAATTCGGGCCAACGGACCTAATATAATAGCAAAGGGCAAGAAGGAAAGAACTTGTGTGCTCATCGAAATGTCTGTCCTCTCTGAAAAAGAAAAAGAAAACCTCCCTGAAAACTATGAAAATGCTCCCCAAATAAAAAGATCTAGATAAAGAAACTGAGTGAATGTGCGGCCTGAAGACCACAACAATACAAATGGTCATAAGTGCTCTCTATTTGGTCCTGAAAGGGATGGAAAATACAGCAATAAATTCTCTGTTAGCATCAAGATACAAGAAGTTCATAAGATCATCGTTTTCTGCATTACTCACATATTAAAGAGGACTCTAACAATCATTACAACCTTATGATCGCATCAAGTCCAAACCAGAGATTCAGCTTCCTGAATGAACAAAGCATGATATTAAGAAAAAAACAAAATTCAATAATGGTAATCAGCCGTTTATCTATAAGGAAACATTTGGTATTTACTGACTGAACAACTAATACTATTGTCAGTTGAAATTTATAAAATCTTTCTCTTAAAACGATTTTTGAGGAAAATAGGTGTCTCAAGTTCAGTATTTGCTCTCGCTTTTTCCAGTATTGATGTAGAGGTTTCCTTCCTAATCTTTTGTTTGAAGTAGTGTGGAATGTCAACATATTGATTATGTTATTATTTTCTCTTAGTGATAGCTGTGTTATCGATTTTAGTTGTTGCTGTTGTTGAATGTCCTTAAGTGACGCGGTCCTTCGTTTGTTTGATTCTGTAGTGCCAGTCCACAACGTTCGAAGAAGGATGATCCTCACGAAGACCTACAGGCTTCATTCACTCAAAGCCGTTTTTGATTTTAGAAAGAGTTGTATACAGTTATCAGTTGAGATATTTCTGAACGGGTTTGGCACCACGGATCACATCCATATGAAAGTTCGGATCTTACGAGGCTATTTAAGAACATGGCTCGGGTTTTCAGGTTAATGTTTTGATTTTGTAGCAATTTGCAGTGTTGAGCGATTTTTTTGGACATGCTGACGTGATACCTTCCGAAAGATTTCTGTTATCTCTTGCCTTCTTACTGTTGTAGCGTAGCTATGGACGATAATGGGAGTGCAGCTATTCCCATAAATACAGTAGTGAATACTGTATGTGTTGGTCCTCAATTGGAGATTCATTGTGGAATTCACTTGACTCATTTCTAGCAGTTGGCTACTTCTACGTGCCACTGGCGAATCTTATATGTGTTGTTCTTGTCCTGAGTATTATCGTTCATTACCAACCTTTGTGTGATTATTCTATTCAGTAACCTTCCCTAGGTTATAATACTTACTCTGGTAGACAATTCGTAGGATGAGGAAGGGAGTAAAAAGCATTGAGATTTCTGAAGCGGCTTCTCGTATTTTAGCACAAGTGAACTTGTGCCCCGCTTTCTCATAGTTTTCAGTCTTCGGTTACCTTCAAATGTGCTAGGGACCCTGAGGTAGGGTCATAGGGTCACTGTTGAGAATTGCTGGCAGTGATAGGTTTGCTTCAATGGTGAGCTGGTCATATCTTTTACCATAAAGTAATCCTGGAGGAGAAAATAAAAATATGCCATAAACTAACGCATTCAATGCTTGGGGAATAATTTATTTTTCTTTCACGCGCAATGTCCGATCTGCTCATTGTAAGTCACTGGTATTAAAGACGAAAAAAGAAGAAGAAAATTCTCCAAATCTTCCGATTCTTTCCATTTCTGTTACTGGCGGCAAACCGACGTCCTCTACTCTTGACCCATGACCTAAGATCTATGAACAACGTCAGGTGAAGTGGCTCTGTTTAAAACTAGTTTTCCCGCTGCACCAAATTCTTGGCCCAGTGCTCCTTGCTTCGTAAATGTTTGTGCCAATTGTTGTTATTATTATTATTATTATTATTATTAGTAGTAGTAGTATTGTTATTATTATTTCTATCAATATCGATTTTCGTTGGCGACTTAATAACTTTGTTCAGCGCCAAGGAATAATGAAACAATTCAAGATGAAGTACTTCTTATCTTCTTTGGCATTGTCACCATTGCAACCATCACCATCATTATGCCGCCATCACCACCATGATCATTAACACGTACACCTTCTTCTTCTTCTTCTTCTTCTTCTTCTTCTTTTTCTTGTCATTGCACCTCCCTCTTATTTACCTGCTTTTTTAATCACCGTCTTAGTCCTTACCATTTCTTCTTCTTCTTCTTCTTCTTCTTCTTCTTCTTCTTCTTGTCATTGCACCTCCCTTTTATTTACCTGCTTTTTTAATCACCGTCTTAGTTCTTACCATTTCTTCTTCTTCTTCTTCTTCTTCTTCTTCTTCTTGTCATTGCACCTCCCTTTTATTTACCTGCTTTTTTAATCACCGTCTTAGTCCTTACCATTTCTTCTTCTTCTTCTTCTTCTTCTTCTTCTTCTTGTCATTGCACCTCTCTTTTATTTACCTGCTTTTTTAATCACCGTCTTAGTTCTTACCATTTCTTCTTCTTCTTCTTCTTCTTCTTCTTCTTCTTCTTGTCATTGCACCTCCCTTTTATTTACCTGCTTTTTTAATCACCGTCTTAGTTCTTACCATTTCTTCTTCTTCTTCTTCTTCTTGTCATTGCACCTCCCTCTTATTTACCTGCTTTTTTAATCACCGTCTTAGTCCTTACCATTTCTTCTTCTTCTTCTTCTTCTTCTTCTTCTTGTCATTGCACCTCTCTTTTTTTCTTACCTGCTTTTTTTAATCACCGTCTTAGTTCTTACCATTTCTTCTTTCTTCTTCTTCTTCTTGTCATTGCACCTCCCTCTTATTTACCTGCTTTTTTAATCACCGTCTTAGTCCTTACCATTTCTTCTTCTTCTTCTTCTTCTTCTTCTTGTCATTGCACCTCCCTTTTATTTACCTGCTTTTTTAATCACCGTCTTAGTTCTTACCATTTCTTCTTCTTCTTCTTCTTCTTCTTCTTCTTCTTCTTCTTGTCATTGCACCTCCTTTTTTATTTACCTGCTTTTTAATCACCGTCTTAGTTCTTACCATTTCTTCTTCTTCTTCTTCTTCTTGTCATTGCACCTCCTCTTATTTACCTGCTTTTTTTTAATCACCGTCTTAGTCCTTACCATTTCTTCTTCTTCTTCTTCTTCTTCTTCTTCTTCTTCTTCTTGTCATTGCACCTCCTTTTATTTACCTGCTTTTTTAATCACCGTCTTAGTTCTTACCATTTCTTCTTCTTCTTCTTCTTCTTCTTGTCATTGCACCTCCCTTTTTATTTACCTGCTTTTTTTAATCACCGTCTTAGTCCTTACCATTTCTTCTTCTTCTTCTTCTTCTTCTTCTTCTTCTTCTTCTTGTCATTGCACCTCCCTTTTATTTACCTGCTTTTTTAATCACCGTCTTAGTTCTTACCATTTCTTCTTCTTCTTCTTCTTCTTGTCATTGCACCTCCCTCTTATTTACCTGCTTTTTTAATCACCGTCTTAGTCCTTACCATTTCTTCTTCTTCTTCTTCTTCTTCTTCTTCTTCTTCTTCTTCTTCTTCTTTTCTTGTCATTGCACCTCCTTTTTATTTACCTGCTTTTTTTAATCACCGTCTTAGTTCTTACCATTTTCTTCTTCTTCTTCTTCTTCTTCTTCTTCTTCTTCTTGTCATTGCACCTCCCTTTTGTTTACCTGCTTTTTTAATCACCGTCTTAGTTCTTACCATTTCTTCTTCTTCTTCTTGTCATTGCACCTCCTCTTATTTACCTGCTTTTTAATCACCGTCTTAGTCCTTACCATTTCTTCTTCTTCTTCTTCTTCTTCTTCTTCTTCTTCTTCTTCTTCTTGTCATTGCACCTCCTTTTTTATTTACCTGCTTTTTTAATCACCGTCTTAGTTCTTACCATTTCTTCTTCTTCTTCTTCTTCTTCTTCTTCTTCTTCTTCTTCTTCTTGTCATTGCACCTCCCTTTTATTTACCTGCTTTTTTAATCACCGTCTTAGTTCTTACCATTTCTTCTTCTTCTTCTTCTTCTTCTTGTCATTGCACCTCCTCTTATTTACCTGCTTTTTAATCACCGTCTTAGTCCTTACCATTTCTTCTTCTTCTTCTTCTTCTTCTTCTTCTTGTCATTGCACCTCCCTTTTATTTTACCTGCTTTTTAATCACCGTCTTAGTTCTTACCATTTCTTCTTCTTCTTCTTCTTGTCATTGCACCTCCTCTTATTTACCTGCTTTTTAATCACCGTCTTAGTCCTTACCATTTCTTCTTCTTCTTCTTCTTCTTCTTCTTCTTGTCATTGCACCTCCCTTTTATTTACCTGCTTTTTTAATCACCGTCTTAGTTCTTACCATTTCTTCTTCTTCTTCTTCTTCTTGTCATTGCACCTCCCTCTTATCTACCTGCTTTTTTAATCATCGTCTTAGTCCTTACCATTTCTTCTTCTTCTTCTTCTTCTTCTTCTTCTTCTTCTTCTTGTCATTGCACCTCCCTTTTATTTACCTGCTTTTTTAATCACCGTCTTAGTTCTTACCATTTTCTTCTTCTTCTTCTTCTTCTTCTTCTTCTTCTTCTTCTTCTTCTTCTTCTTCTTATTTTTGCACCTCCCTTTTTTTATTTTACCTTTTTTTAATCACCGTCTTAGTTCTTCCATTTCTTCTTCTTCTTCTTCTTGTCATTGCACCTCCCCTCTTATTTACCTGCTTTTTTTAATCACCGTCTTAGTCCTTACCATTTCTTCTTCTTCTTCTTCTTCTTCTTCTTCTTCTTCTTGTCATTGCACCTCCCTTTTATTTACCTGCTTTTTTAATCACCGTCTTAGTTCTTACCATTTCTTCTTCTTCTTCTTGTCATTGCACCTCCCTCTTATTTACCTGCTTTGTTAATCATCGTCTTAGTCCTTACCATTTCTTCTTCTTCTTCTTCTCTGTAGTATCTCTCTTCAGGATGTTGGCGATCATGTCCCTTCACAATTACCTTTTTTTGTAGCTCTTAATAAATTTTGTCTTTTTGATATCTCTCCTAATTCCTGTTCAGTCGACCATTTACATATACTCGTTAGATAGATTTTTATCGCTGTTTTTCTCTCTCCATCCTATATTCAATATGCTCTGTGAGTGTAGTATTTTCTAAGTCCTATTTTATGTACCTTAGAAATCTCAACTGTCTCTTTTTGATACTACGTATAAGTGTCCATTTTGTTTCCATTTTCTCCGCATCTTTACTACAATAAAATCTACCACCACCACCACAAACACCACTAAAAGTAGACGACGCATTAGCAATCTCTGTACCAAATTATATATGTTGCTATCGAGGATTTTGAAAGTATGGAAATGTACTAATCGGAGAGAGAACAATCAGCAGAAACGAACTGTACATTCAAATTCGATCCAACAATGTTTACGTAGCAATATGAAATTCAAACTTTATGCATTTTTATTTTATTTCATGTCTAGAATCTTCATGACCATTTTGACTGGCTCACGTGCCCTGTATTGGGTTAAATTTAGTATAAATGTTATAAATTTAATATAATTTATTAATATAATAAATTTAGTGTGAAAACATTATTGTCGTTAAAATTTCAACTTCTTTTTAAAATACTTGTCTGAAATTTTCAAGCATTATCAAAATTATTCTACACATAGGACATAGATAAAAAATGTTTTAAGGGAAACATTTTGATTCAACTTACGCGTAGCGTCTAGGAATTTGAATGAAACCTGTCGTGTAATTTATTGGGGCTGTTGTAACGCGTCTTCCTTAATGTAGTCCTTATCGCTCACCCCTTAACCACATTTATCTAGAGACGAGACGCGTTAGATTTGAGCAACATCCAGCCGACACACTGGGGTTAAAATAGGAAACTAAAATGATACATATGATACACTCACATCCTCTCTCCCACCTCACTTCCTCACTTCGTTAACTTTGCGTATACTTGATGAGGTCCGTAAAAAACATGTGAATTTCTTTTCATTTTTCATTTCAGCTTTTGGAAGTAAAGTCCGATGATCCAGAACCCTGTTAAAGAGGTTATGGTGAAATAGCTTATTACATGGAATCTTAACGTGGTCTGTCTTTTATTCAAATATATATATATATATATATATATATATATATATATATATATATATATATATGTGTGTGTGTGTGTGTGTGTGTGTGTATATATATATATATATATCCGTTCAAGTCTCTTGGTCGTGAAACTCGAGTTACGACTAGAGTTATGCTTTCATAGGATTTAACGTTGTTAAGCGTTTTTTTTTGATTGGTCTAAGCAATCTAGGCTTCAAGCACTTTACTGAGAAGATAAGTTTGTCTTAGGATTTTTTTTCTTTCTTTTTTCAATATTGTCGTTTTATTCGGTACAGTATCTGGATAAGAGTTGTGTTTTTTTGGCAAGTTGTCCGTTGGTTCCACCAATAGTTTTTGTTTGACTTATATATATATATATATATATATATATATATATATATATATATATATATATATATTCCTGGTACCCCTTGACAAGTGGACGGAGTGATTGCTAGAGGTTCTCTCTACGAAACTCTGGAGTCGAGATGCTGAAAGCAACACCAGTGACAAACTTTAGATTTGTATTAATTATATGTGTGTTTGTTATCTTTCCTAAGGAATTTGCTTTTATTTAATCGAGTTCACCCCAAGTAAGGCAGTAAAGCCACTAAGACACAAAGAGTTACTGGGCGTGGGAGAATTAGAAACAGAAACATTACTCATGTGCGAGATCAAAAAGAGTTATCAGGAGGACAGTAGCCATTTACATTGCATTGAAATCTTTGAATATTAAAGTTGGATTGAAAACATGGAGCCGGAATGGATTTCCACAAGAAAGAAGTTTAAGACCAATTGGTAGAAGACAGAATGTATGGCTGTCAGCAAGAGAAACATCTGAAGATGGAAACTACGGATCGGAGATGTCAAAATGAAACAAGTACAGTTTAGGAAGCTGTGGAGAGCCATGATAGCCTCCGTCTCGAAGCTTGCGGCACACAGAAAAAGATGAATGGTGTTACATAATGAAAAAACGCTTATTTTTGATCTTAAAAGAAACATGCCCTCGATTCTTAAAGAAATTTGGAAGTTTATTGAAAAGCGCTTTTGTGGTTTCTCCGATTTTCACAAACAAATATTTGTCTGTGGACTTTGAGGGTTGACTCACCGGACAAATAGGTAAACGAATAAATAAATAAATAAATAACGTGTGTTGTGTTTGCTGCTACGTTCAGATAGGAAAAAAACTGTATTTTTTCCGACAAAATGAAAAGGCGAGGCAATTCCCCTGATCTCAGTCTCGCTGAGTATAATGGAGCCATTAAAAAAAACTCATTGGAAATTTAAGGAAGGATGGATTGAAGAATTTGAAAATGGCATACCGAAAGCAAAATGGATAGGTGTGTGGGGGAGCAACGAGTCAACTACCTGACGAGCTTGCGTGAATATATGTCAGAAGAGAGCGGGAGATTTGGCAAAGGGACAAATTTTGCAAAGAATAGGTAGTTGTGGAGAACCATGATTGCTTACGTTAGAAGAGGAGAAGAATTGTTCACTTGAAGTAGCTCAATCAGTATCAGCATTTTTTACAACGCTTGGCGTGGGTGATTGTCAAAGTTTCGAAAAAATTAAAAGGCTGTAGAGCAATGATTCCCAACGGTAGGTCATGGTAATATTTTAGTTGGGCATGCGTAGAATGTGCATCCTTCGGCTTACTATAACAAGGTGAGCTTAAATTTCATTTTGACATATTATTTCATGATTAAAATGATCAAAGTATATTACAGAATAAGCTTTCATCCAAATATTTTATATTCCTGCCTTTCATTTCGCTATTATATGATTTGAAACTATGTATATTTAACTATCTTTTTGATTTTCTCTTTCATTACGCCATGGTCTTTGGAGGCTTGTTTAGAGACCAAGTTAATAGCCCTTTAAGCTTCCTTCAGGTGAATTGCTGTAAAATTTAGAATATGTAAGAATTAAATATTACAGGCGGGTACCAGAATTTTAGAAATACCAAAGTGGGACATGACCCTGAATCAGTTGGAAAACCACTGTTGTAGAGTAATTGGCCATAGCTAATTGTATTTTACAGAAAATGGTCAACAAAGAGAAATGACAGTTTGCTATAAACAATAACAAAAGAAAGGAAAGAACAGGGCAAAATAATACTAAGCAAACAATAATTAGGCAAAAAGTTTCATAAACTAAGTATGGCGTGAACACACAAAAGGAATAAAAACATGTAATAGCAGCTTTCGGACTTCAAGACAAGAAAGAACAAAAATATGGCGGATGAGACGAAGAAGTAGTCTACGTTGTTGCCTAGGAAGGAATCCTAGCACACTTTCACTTCAGTTTGCCTATAAATTTGTGGACGGGTATGTTTTTGCAATCATTCCTATAAGAATTGGGATCAATAAAGGCGAATAACAGTTGTTTAAAAAACTTCGAAAGTTTAAAGCAAGGTTGATTTCCCTGAAACCTAATGGAAAATCGTTTAAAATATTGACAGCATATAGATTTGGTGTAGTTTAAAAAAACTCAGTTACATTATGAGTCGCCCTTTCATCTTTTTAGTGTAGCGATCCATTAACAAATATTTTTTTCAGAATAAGTTCAATAAATATCTGCAGCTGCCATTAAAGATTCCTTTGATTTAGGTCTTGTAAAATATATTATTTAAAGTTTTGTTGGAAACAGTTTAATTAAGCGTACAAATAAAATATATTTTATCATCAGCTAAATTGTTCATATTTAAAGCAAAATTATTAGAGTAAAGTAACATTGAATTTCAATTTTGGGGGCAATTAGATAAACACCACTTAATGACGACATTTTCTTGTCATCTGTTTGAAGTATGAGTCGCTTTTATTATGAAACAGTTTCTGGTGGATTTTATGAGAGTTTGTGGTAGAAAATCGCAAAAACATTATTGATAGAACGTGGATTTGGATTTTCAGCAAAGCAGGTTTTATTATGAGACTCGGTTAGATTTTGTGATGGTTTCAGATGGAAAATACAAAAGCAAAAAAACAAAAAACAAAACAAAAAACAGCAACAAAAAACAAGACAAGCAAAACTATGAGAGAATTTAGTTATTTCTTATCAAATATAAAAGTTCTCAACTTGGTATCTACGCAGATGACACAACTATTTATTCCTATATTAATAGTAAGTCTAATTGGTTGGATAAAGTCAAACTGAAAGCTGATCTAAAAATAACATACAATCTGTTGTTAACTGGGGCAAGAAGTAACTTGTTAACAGGGGCGATAAATGTCTGGTTAATTTTAACATCTCAAAAACGAAACTACTCTCTTTTAATCGTCTGCGAGAACCTTTTTTTTGCTGATGCTAACCTCCAGGAGAGTGAGTCACTGTGCCTTTTCTGACGAACATTTTCTGCTGACATGAAGTGGAAAAATTATACTGAATCAATTGCTGGGTGTGCTGCTAGGAAAGTTGCTTCACTGTATCCAGCTAGACAATTTTTCGAGCCAGAATCTATCTTACATATTTATTCGTCTATGCTTTCAATATTTCTGCCACATTTGGCCTGGTGCGTCTGCTATATATTTAGAGATTCTTGATAAAATCCATAGAAAAATGTTATTGGGCCTTACCTGGTATCTCGGCTTCAGTCATCTTCCCACCAACTTAAATACTTTATGAATTTAAGTGTAATACTCGACTGTAGAAAGGTCTAATCATATTAGAATTGAAATAGCTAGATGCAACCGTAAGTTCTATGCTAACAGTTTCTTCTATCGCGCTTCTCGTTTGTGGAACTCTCTTCCTTCTTGCTTACCTGTCAAGTTTAATCTTCAAAAATTTAAATGCAATGTCAACAGCTATTTTTTGTCTACTTAATTCCTCTTCTTTTATTGACCTCTCATGATAATAGTGTTTTTATTAGATCTTCTCACACTCAGTAACCTTTGTATCTTAGTGGCTTTAGTGTCTTCCTAAAGGTGAAAGGATTAGAAAATCTAAATAATAACTCTCCTCTATGGTACCAAGACTCTATGAATTTACTAGATTAGTGGCAAGATCTCATCATCTTACAGTCGAAATGACTAGATGTAGCCGTAAGTTCTATGCTAACAGTTTCTTTTCTCGCACTTCTAGCTTGTGGAACTCTCTCCCGTCTTCTTGTTTTTCAGAAAACTTTTATCTTAAAAAATTTAAATACAATGTCAATCGTTATCTTCTGTCTATTTAATTCCTATTCTTTTATTGGACTTTCATCTTAATAAAATTTTTTCAAATTTTTTCACAATCAGTAAACCTGTGTGTCTTAGTGGCTTTATCACCTTTCTCGGGGTGAAATGATTTAAAAATCTAAATAACATCGTTCCTCTATAATACATAGACTTCATGAATTTAAGCGCAGTACTAGATGGGCGGCAAGGTCCCATCGTTTTACAGTTGAAATGATAAATGCAAATCTATGGTGACAGGTTCTTTTCTCGTTTGTGGATCTTTCTTCTGGCTTTTTGCTTTCCAGTCAACTTTGATCTTCAAAAATTTAAATGCAATGTCAATCGTTATCTTCTGTTCTCTTAATTCCTGTTTTTTTTTGTTCTCTCTCCTTAATAGAATAGTGTTTTTCTCATATTCTGTCACATTCAGTAACCCCCTCCCTTGCGTCTTAGTGGCTTTATTGCCTTGCTTAATTTGTGAGCATTTTCAGTAGGAAATCGATGAAAACTTTGATCGTAAGTTGCTGGCAACATATTTTGGACTGGATTTCGTGAAAGATTTTAGTGGAAGATCAGGACTATTGATAATAACTTGTTTCTCGAATCATTCGCAAAAAAAGTAGGCTTTATTTCGAGGCTAATTTTAGGTTTAATTTCGCGAAGGCTTTTGGTTGGAAAACCATTAAAAATTTTGATCCTCTTTAGTGTTGTTTGTTTTATGATGACACTAACGTTAGGTTAGATTTTGTGAAGGCTTCCCGATTGGAAATACATTAAAAATATTATTACTGTTGCTTATAAAAAAAAAAGTAGGTTTTATGACACTAGCATTAGGTTACATTTTACGAAGGCTTCTGTTTGGGATTCCATTACAAATATTGATAGTGTTTAATTTTTTTTTTTTTAAAGTAGGTATTATTATGGTGAAGCTTTTGAATAGATTTTCCGAAGGCTTCTGGTTGGAAACCCATTATGAATATTGATAATTTTTAGTGGTGGAAATCAACCATAGTTGGACGAATTATAAAAGGAATAAGCTCCACTATATTTGTTGCCAGAGTTGAGTTATAGTTGAATAAAGCTTCAAGTAAAGCTTTTAACGCATTTGATTTTCATTACAATTTATTCAACTATAAGTCAACTCTGGTAACAAACAAAGCTTATTCCATTTACAACTAGTCCAAGGGAAGGCAACTTTGGTTGACTTCCAAACACACTTATAAAAAGTACGTTTTATTATGAAACGAGATTTTGGTTAGATTTCGCAAAGACAGCTCTATTAAAATATTTATGGTATATTGATTAAGTTTTGGTTGTAAACATAAAATATAAATAAATAAAATTGAATGATAATTTAATTTGATTTTTGTGGAGGTTTATTGCGAAGAATCAATTAAAAATATTTTTAGTATGGTGATTTAGTTTTGCTTGCAAAAAAGGTATCACTTTTTTTTTGTGTTAGCATTTATTGCTTCAATTCAACATCAACATTTTTTTTTTAATTTTTATTTTTTTCTCCCGGTACCTTATTTCAATTCTCCACTTTCTTTTTTTTTTCCAACCCACAGTGTCCGCCCCTAGCTTAATTTTCTTTTCCAACTTCTATTTCATGTAGCTTCTGATTTAATCTCCTTCATCATTATTGCTTCTTTAATCGTGTCTTAGATACCATCAACTTGTCGTGTTACCCGTCATTCGTTGGCAGGGCTTTGAACTTATCAAATTCTTTCTGACGTACAAAAGAATTGAATAGTTAAAAATAAAAAAGACAATTTTTTTTGATAAAAAAGAAAAATTAAAAAAAAAAAATTGATAGATACTCTAAAACCTGGGGGTGAGGTAATGGTTAACGAGTTAGTCTAGTTGAGTATGACATTATTTTGTTATAAATTTTTCTAGATTAAAGTTGGTTGGAAAGCAAGGCGTCGGGAGAGAGTTCAGCAAGCGAGATGAGAAACTGTTAGCTATATATATTTAGCTCAACTGTAAATTGATGAGACCTCGCCGCCAATCTAGTACTGCGCTTAAATTCATACAGTCTAGGTACCATAGCGAAGAGATCATCCAAACAATTACCATGAAAGTATTTATTAAAAAAAAGGAAACCTTACGGCGGTGGGCATGTGGCTGAAGGTGAGGTGCCAGATCAGGACCAATAATATTGCTGATTCTTCTTTGGATCTTATCAAGGAACTGGGGGGGGGAGAATATAAGGGGCACCGGGTCATATATGGCAGTAATATTCTAAGTATAGACGGATGTTAGACTTATAGATATGCAATATAGATTCCGGAGAGAAAAATTGTCTCGCACGACACAGTGAACCATCCTTCTCAGCGACCGATCTAGCAATGGAGTCAATATAGTCTTTCCACCTCATGTCAGCTGAGAACGTTAGCTCGAGAAGGCGCAACGAGTCATCTTCTTGGTGGATAGCATCAGCCATGTTGGTGGAAGGCAGAGAGGGGCCTTTCAGATGATTAATGGAGAGAAGTTTAGTTTTGGAGGCGTTAAAATTGACAAGCCCCAGTTAACGACGGTCTTGAGGTCGTTTTGTACATAAACTGCAATTTGGATCTTGTCGGACTGATCAGCCTTACTCTCGAGGCAGGAGTAGTGACGTAGATGCCAAGTTGAGAGCTGATGTCATCAGGAAAGTCGTTAATGAAGATTAAAAACAGCGTAGGACCAAGGATGGAGCTCTGGGGAACACCCAGGTTAGTACGAAATGATGTAGACGAGTGGCTGTTCAGGACAACTTTCAATTCACGATTAGATAGGAACGACTGGATTAGCTTAAAAACGTGCCCGGAGATACCGTAGCTTTTCAGCTTGTGGAGAAGACCTGAACGCCAAACCCTGTCAACGGCTTTCGAGCTGTCCAGTGCTACAGTCCATCGTTTTTATCTAGAACTTGATAGACACTTTCTGCAATTATTGTTAGTACATCAGCAGTTGATATAGAGAAACGAAAGCCGTATTGCTTGTCTGAGAAAAGGCCCTGTCATGAGAGATGATGAAACAATTCAGCATTGATTAGAGCCTCTAGGAGTTTCCCAAAAAGAGACAGAAGGTTAATAGGCCGATGGTTGGATGAGTTGAACGGATCTTAAAAATTGGAACAACAGATGATGACTTCCAGCAAGCAGGAGAGCAGGAGGCAACGAGGCAATTATTATACAGTTTAGAGAGAACAGGAGCCAGTTCGGGAGCACACTTCTAAATGACTATTACAGGGAAGCTATGTGGTCTTCATGCTTTGTGAGGATCCAGATTAGAGATGATAGCAGAAACTATAGAAAGAGTTATATGTACATCACTCAACAGAGAGACAGTTCTAAGTGGGAAGTTAGGCATGGATACTCCAGATGAGCCAAGAATAAAGTTTAAGGAGAATTTACAGGCAAAGCATTCAGCATTATTAGCAGAGGATGATAACACCTCAAACCGACTGAACAGGGGCAGTAGAGTCCTTGCACTTATTTAGTACCCTATTACAGAGACGCCAGTAGTCACGAGAGACAAAGTTTTTAGTTACTATGCGGTGCCTCATTCTCTCAGCAAACAGGAATTTAGCTTGTTCGAGGACTAGCTTACATTTATTACGAGCAGTAGCAAATGGGAACCTTTTAAGACGGGAGCTGTCACGCCGGTATAGACGGAAATAGTCGTTCCTGTGTGCTATGGCGGCTGAGCATGATGGCGTGAACCATGGATAGGATTGCGGCTTCACCTGGTATTTTCGAGAAGGGATGAAAGCATCTATGCTGGCTTTGATCCAAGAAGAAACCTCAGTAGCACAATTTTCAATTGAGAGAGTGAAGATGTCAGTCCATGGGGCGTCACAAAGAAAATTGCCGGAATGAGTCCCAATCAGCATGCTGGTACCTGAAAGAGGCCTTATGGGTAGGGGGTTCCAGGAGATATCAATAGCTACCACAGAGTGGTCCGAGTTACCAAGAGGACAGTATTATGAAGCTTAGGAAGAGAGGGGGGGGGAAGAAATAGATCCAATAGAGAAGCAAGTTGCTCAGGTTGGCTAGGGAAACGAGTAGGGAGGTTCACGATTTGAATGAGTGATTGGGAAGTGAAAAAAAATTAATGTCTGTAAACCGGCCATATCTGTACCTTTCGAATTTTTCAGCCACGAGTTGTGGTGAGCATTAAATGTCACTGAAGACAAAGATGTCCACAGATGGGTGAAGAGAAAGTGCATTTTATATACTGTCAACACTCGCGTCTAATATACTGCGGTCTTGGCAAGAGGGGAAGCGATAAAGGAAAAAGAGATAGCTGACAGAGTTTAGTAGCGAAAGACGGAAGCATATGAAAGAGTAGTCATCAGCCTCAAGAGACAATTCTCTGGCCGTGGGAAGATTATCCCGGATGTAAACACCAAGGCCAGGCGTGTGAATGTTAAATTCTTTTCATCAAAGAGGAAGATAGCCTGGAACCAAGAATTCATTGGTAGGAATGGAAGAATTCAAGTTGGTTTAACAGAGAGCAAATATATCTGGCGACTTTTCCAGGAGAAAAGATTCTACGCTGCAGAAGTTGGAACGGATAGCACGAATATTAGAGAATAAAAGATTGAGAGAAGTAGGTGGTTATTTGTTAGCTGGTTCAGTTTTATTTCTTTTTGTCGTGATTTCCATGAGATATAAAGAGTGTTTCAATAACTTGGACCGATTTTAAATGTGAATTAAGTTTAAGCGTCTAATGATTTTTTTTCTTTTTCTTTCAGATTTAAGAACTTAAGTCTTTGGCAATTTCAACCATGGAAAGATTAACAATCAAACAACGTGTTAAAGTTTCAAGAGTGCAATTGGAAAAATTGTTCGAAAATTTAAACAAACTGGGTCGGCGACAGATGTGAAAACACGATTGCGTGCTCGTTTACGCCATTCAGCTGAAAACATTTCTGGAGTGTACGAGTATGTAGCTGAAAATCCAGAGACCTTTATTCGTCATCGCGCACAGGAATTGAACCTCTCCACAACAACGTTACATCCTTTCCAATTGCACCCTCGGTTGGTCGATTATGTTGACCAAAAAAATCGCGAAATGCATTTCTTTTTGAACGTCCATTTTCGTAATAGGCTTCGATAACTTTAACACGTTGTTTGGTTGTTAATCTTTCCATGGTTGAAATTGCCAAAGACTTAAGTTGTTAAATCTGAAAGAAAAAGAAAAAAATCATTAGACGCATAAACTTAATTCATATTTAAAATCGGTCCAAGTTATTGGAACACCCTTTAATTTTGGGGAGAGAGGAAAAAAGCCACTATAATTGTCACTATCTGTCGTCAATGGCAATAAAAACCAGCCAGTGTGTAGATGAGAGCAGAGTATAATGTGGCTGCAGGGTTGTTAACTGGAAATACATGCAGGGACACCTACCCATGCACGACATGGCACTACAGATACCCCAATATTATGCGACTATTGATCGGAGCAGCCTCTTTCAGCGTTACGAAACAATTCGGGTTCCTAACAGCCAGTCGGAAGCATCAGCCAGCAAACTGCCAAACCGGTACCCTCATAATGACTACTGGGGTAGTGAGGTAGATATTCAGGAGTTGCTCATACTTGTGGCTTTCTTCCAAGCTAAGCACAGTAAATAATACTCTGGGATAGGACAATGGTTAACAAGCTACTTTGGTAGTGACTTAAATACTCACTGGTTGCCCTATACCAGTAGGCTTGTGCTAAACTAAACTAAGTTTTGTGAATAACTCCCTGGTGTGGAGTAATGGTTAACGATGTAGCTGTTATAGTGAAACACACCTATTTTATAGTTAATAGACTCTCCCACCTATAATAAGTAGGAGTAGTAAGAGTAACGTGGGGGTCGCTCAGTGAGACGGTCAGTCAGTCGATGCCGGACGACAGTTAGTCGAATACGAAAGAATCAGCGACCACAACTAGATTACTCTGCGTTATACCTATTATATCAAGTTCCTAACGTTTTGTACGTCGAACCTATTTTAGGACCGACTTAGTACAAATAGAAGCCTCCACTGTGAAAATCACTCCACAACACTAGCCTAGTTGACAGTTACGATTGAATCGTAACTTAAGTCTCCATAGGTTGACCTATACTTTTGGCTTTATGCTAACTTAAGCTAAGATTAGTAAATAACACGATGGCGTAGTGTAATGTTTAGTAAGCTAAAATGGTTCAGCATTATTAATGTGTATCGAATTCGAGTCTCACTGAGTGTCCTTTTCTTGTCTTGTGCCAAAAGTAAGTTACGTATTTTAGAAAGAAAGCAAAATGAGAAATAACAGCCAAAATAAATAAAAATAAATGAATAAAGAACGAAGAAAGAAATGAAAGCAAGATGTAAAGAAAGAAAGAAAATTTAAAAAAAAATGACGAACAAGAAGGTGGAAAATAAAAAGGAACGAACTAAAGAAAGAAAGAAAAAGAAAGAAAACTATGGGAAATAAATAAAGAAATTATTAATAAACAAAAATGGTTAGAAAATAAATAAGCTAAAAAAGAACAATCCAAAGGAGATAGTGAGAAAAAAAGAAAGAAATATGAAATCATAAGAAAAAAGATATAACAAGCTTTAGTGATCTTAAACTGTAGCAGCCTTAAAATAAAATATATCAGCAGCAGGTCTCGAGTATAAAAAAAACGAAACAAAAAAACACGTGAACCCTAATGTAACTCTCTCTTCTGGTTTTTTCCTTTTTCGAAAAGAAGTCATGAACTTTTCACGCTGAAGCTAGAAGGACTGTGAACGCTTCACCTAAAAACACCCAAAGTTCCCACTATAACATATTCATGAACATTTCGTTGTGTATGCAATTTTCTTCTAACAAAATAAACTCTCGTTTTAAACTTTCCCTCGTTAATTTGTCTAATAAATATTATTTTGCACTGCAAATCAATTGCTCTGTTATTTTGTGCATGTACTCTTAACACCACCATTATTTCATGTATTATAAAATGTTTCCATAAGAAAACATTACGTATTTAATTATTGAAGTAGCTAATCACTAAAGAGCAAAAAGACAGCCGCAAACTATAAAGAAAAAATGAAGAAATAAAGGAATGAGAAAGAGATGGTAAAAGGAATAATAACAATGAGGAAAAGAAAGAAATATGTTTTCTACAGCTTATTTACCCGTTGCGGATTATTGAAAATTAGAAAATATTTCCGATTGTAAGATTTTTTTGTTTTGGAGATAGTAATGATTTAGTTATAAAAGTCTTACTAATTAACCCATAGCTTGGGGAGAAGAGGTGAATTCATACTTTTACCACGGTTATTTGCGCGTAAGTGAATATAACGAACCCAACGGGAATTGGAACTCGGCTTTCCGATTAAAAATTCCAAGATATTATCCATTACGCCACTCGCGCATGCATGCTTACAATGCCTGGTATTCCCAAGCGGTCACCCAAAAAGAAAAAAAAAATGAATAATACAGAAAAAGAAAATAAAGGAAATAATGGCAGAGAAAAAGAAAAACAACAACAAAAAATGACGATAAAGAAGATGGAAAAATGAAGGACAAACACAATTGGCTAGGGCGTAGCTATTCTTTTATATTATTTCTCCTTCATTTTTTTCATACTTTATTTCTTTTTTGCGTTTCGTTTATTTAATCATTATCGTCATCGACGTCATCAATATTGGTTCATTTTAAAAAAAAAAATCTAGCCTCATATTTTTCGCCTTATCAACATTGTTTTCCTCTGCCATTTTTTCTTTTCTTTCTCTTTTATCAATAGCGTTTACCTCCCTTTTTTTATTTTCTCGACGTAAACATTATCTTAATCCAAATTTCCTTCCTGTTATTTCTCCTTCTTTTAAGATCTTTCGTCTTCAATACTTTCTTTGGCCGCTTTCTTCCATCTCACCTCAAAATCCCAATCTGTTTTTTTTTTTTTTTACATTCTTCATTTGTTTACTTACGATTAATTTTCCCCCTTCTCCTCCTCGCTCAGATTTTTTTTGATTGAGTGATTAGCAATAAAATGTCTTCCTTCGTTTAGGTTCATGTGGTGGTTTGTTATCGGTAATTTTTCTTCTTTTCGTTATTTTTGCATATTCAGCGTCAATATAAAAAAAAAAGTCATATTTCGGGGGCTTACTTAATTTTTTTTATATTAATAATACTTTCCGATTTTTTTTCTCCTTGCCTTACTTATTTTGTCTCATTCAATGTCTTCCATTTTCTTTTAATTTTACTTTACATAATCTGACGATTAACTAAAAAAAAAAAAAAATTACAATTCTATGTGTCACTCTCAAATATCTTCTTATTTTCAATTTTCTTTACTGCTTATTTCCTACCTGCTAACTTTATTAACAATCAGTTTATTCTACCTTCTACTCACCACCGTTAATTTCAATTTTCTTGTTTTTATTTTATTTCTACCTGTCTCTTCGTTGCCAAAGTCGTTGTTAATAACTAATAATCTGGCTTCAACTGACGGCTTTATTAAAACCTCACTCAGGAACCGAGAACGGTGATAGCACAACCTTCGAAAAATCATTCCTTTTTACGTCTGATACTTGTTCACTAATTCTTCTTTTTTCTTTTTCACTTGACAGATATATACTTGTTACTCAATATTTCATCTGACAGTCGTCAATAAACACGTCTCACACATTCGCAGCCATCTAAAAATTTCAATTAGTTTTTTTCTCCTCTACTTTTGTACTGAACAATCAATTTCTTCTCCATCTCTCAAGTTAGAAATTCCGGCAAACATGGATAACCGTGTGCAATAAGACGATGTGTCAAAAGGACGATTTTTCCCATGACACCGCTTTTTCAACTACCTTCATTCTTTGGCAATGTTTATTGTTTTTAAAATACGATGATTATAATTGGAATAAAACCTAAACGTATGAAAGTGAATTTATATTTTTACATTATTTTTTGAGAATTGAAAACAAAATTAATGACTAATTTGAAGTGTGGGACCCACGCTCAGTTTCTTGTAACAATTTTGGACTTACCGACATTAAAAGTTCGGACTCATTCGCGTTGTCGGCGTCTACGGTACGGCAGCCATTTCTGGAGTTGTTTGCATACATTCGCTGCTGATTAGACATCTTTCACTATCCCAATCCGCCTTTGGATTTCCGTATCTTACTTTCTGTCCTCTGTTAAAACACTTCCCAGATATTTTACTGTTTCCTTTGCTTAGCTTTTTGAAGGCATGTTAAAAACACTTCCCAGATATTTTACTGTTTCTTAATACTTTGCTTAGCTTTTGATGGCATCTTTCGCTATCCTAAAGCGCCTTCGGATTTCCGTCCCACACTTTCTGTCCTCTGTTAAAACACTTCCCAGATATTTTACTGTTTCTTAATACTTTGCTTAGCTTTTGGATGGCATCTTTCGCTATTTCAATGCGCCTTCGGATTTCCGTCTCACACTTTCCGTCCTCTATTAAAACACTTCCCAGATATTTTACTGTTTCTTAATACTTTGCTTAGCTTTTGGATGGCATCTTTCGCTATTTCAATGCGCCTTCGGATTTCCGTCCCACACTTTCCGTCCTCTGTTAAAACACTTCCCAGATATTTTACTGTTTCTTAATACTTTGCTTAGCTTTTGAAGGCTTTATCCCAAAGATGGCATTTTCCGCCTCTGTTAAAACATTTCAATGCGCCTTTTGCTTAGCATCTTCGCTATCCCAAAGCGCCTTCGGATTTCCGTCTTGCATTTCCGTCCTCTGTTAAAACACTTCCCAGATATTTTACTGTTTCTTAATACTTTGCTTAGCTTTTGGAAGGCATCTTTCGCTATCCCAAAGCGCCTTCGGATTTCCGTTTCGCACTTTCCGTCCTCTGTTAAAACATTTTCCGGATATTTTACTGTTTCTTAATACTTTGCTTAGCATCTTTCGCTATCCCAAAGCGCCTTCGGATTTCCGTCTCGCATTTTCCGTCCTCTGTTAAAACACTTCCCAGATATTTTTCTGTTTCTTAATACTTTGCTTAGCTTTTAGAAGGCATCTTTCGCTATCTCAATGCGCCTTCGGATTTCCGTGTCACACATTCCGTCCTCTGTTAATACGCTTCCCAGTGATCTAAATTATTGCAGCTGTGTAATTTGGATGTCACCAATTTGCAATTTGCATGTTTGACTTTTTCTTTTGCTAACAACCATCCATTTAATCATCTTGCAATTTATGCTTAGTTCTTTCTTCTTGATTTCTTTCACTCACTTCTGTAGGAGTTCTTGTAGTTCCCTTTCTTTGTTTAATATCAATACTGTGTCATCTGCGTATTTGTTGATTGTGGCCGCCAATAATCCCGGTAGACTTTTTATTTCTCCCATGGTTTCGCATACAGGTTGAAAAGGTCTGGTTACATTCAATACCTCGAAAACCAAACTAGTGATGTTCCATCATCGCCAGGAGAACCCTGTCACGATGAACGGATGTTCTCTCAGGGAGGCTTGGTGTCTTTAGCACCTATTGGGACTTAAGCTCAAACCAGACCTCAATTGGAACTCGTATATCCATCATTAAAGATGCTGGAAAAATAGTCGGTTCTTCGTAGCGCTTCAGTAAGCACCTGACTCTTCCTGCAATCCTCTACCTTTACAAGAACCAGATGAGGCCAATAATGGTTTACTGCTGTCATATATATAGACAGGAGCTGCCTAGTCACCACGTTCCAGTCTCGATAGTGTCTAATTGGCTGTTGAGACAAAAGAAGCAATAAATAATAATAATGATAAAAAAGTAACAATATTTTTTGTATATTAATAGGCCTTTAGACTAAATTGAATCATGATGAGAAAATATGTTAAAACTCAGCTTGGGTTTACTCCGCGTCCTTGTGGGTGATGAATTGTTTCCCATCCTAAACCCATTTTCCACAGACGAAACGTAGTAAGACTCTTGCCACTCTATCGTTATTTCCATGGAAAGTGTACAGACGAACTACATTCCTTAGTTCCACCAGTTCTAACCTTCACGTCTAAGACCCGCCCTGCCACGCCCATTGTAGCAAACCACCCGCATTCCCTTCATATTCCATTGGTGAGATGAAAGTTCTACTCCAACAGCTTCTTCCCACGACCGGTAATTTGTGGAATCGACAACCAAGAGAGTGCATCCGCGATCAGTCTAATCTTAAGGTTTTCAAGTCTAGGGTCAACTGTGTCTCTTACTCAGTAACACTCTACCTAGAGTGGCTCTTGGGCCTTGTACATGGTGGATATTATTGTAAAAAATGTACTTCTCAATCTAAGTTTTCTCATCCTCTGCCATATTATTTGAATAATCGTTTTTAATATTTTTTTTGTGTGAATCTCTGAGACAAGGTATTATTATTATTACGTCTTTTTTATGTGCCGTGTCTTTTAACATGAACGATCACGACTCTCTACGACTTCCTATTTTTTGTAGATTTAAAAAAAGAATGTTTGTTATTGACCTTTCCAGTCATTGTACTTTTATACATTTACATTCGCTCTATCCCTGTGTCTCTCCTGCCTTCAATATGTCATGTGAATATGGTGTCCTAGAAATTTCAACTATCTCTTTCTGATTCTAAGTGTGGATGTGTAGGTGCCAGAAGAAGACATTGGAGAGTTGCGTTCGAATTCCAGTCGGATTCGCTACATTCCCTTACGCGCAGATAGCTTGGAAAAGGTATGAATCCATCTATAGCCAGCTATGGGTTAAATAGTAGGACTTGTATCTGGAAAAAATCATTGTTATTCTGAAAAGATTATTACGCCAATATTCACTCACACACTCACAAAAAATAATTATTTTTACAGTCGAAAACATTTCGGCTTTAAGTAACCCACGAATGGTTGATAACCCGTAAAAAATTAAATCAATCAATCAAATGCTTTTGTGGGAGTATCATTGCCATTTCTGATTCAAATTGTCATGAAGTAAATCATGGGGGAAAACGCAAAAGGTTTTATCATCTGCGCGTCAAATGTGAAGAATACGGGAAACAGACAGACTTGGGCCACAAACGAAACCATGTTGGCACTTGTTCATTCCGGTTAGGCTGTGATTTTTACTTCCCTGCCCGAAAAACGATACCAGACACCGAGTATGTCTTTTCTTTTTAATTCAGCCTCAAATGTTTCAGAAAAGGGAGGCGGCATGTGGATAAAGATGAACTAATGCTTTTCTCATTTTCAATATGAGTTTTAAATTTTCGACTTCACAATTGTTTGCGCGGTTTTGTAGAGCGAGACTTATTTTCCACTCTGCATCCACTTTCCCACAGTCGGAAATGTTCAGAAGAATTCTATAATACATAAGGAAAGAAAAATATTAAGAAGAATAAGAAATAAAAGTAAACAAAGGACTATGTATGACTACATAGAATTGTTTTTTGGCTGTGGTTTAACATGGTGTTCATACTTTTCTACAAAGAAACTTATGTAACTTGCCTCCGGGGTAAGTAACAGTCTAACTCTCTGCTTTCGGGCAGAGAGGAACCTGGACGAGATTCCGCCGAAGGGCAGAGTCTCGTTCGGGGTGGTTGGCTGCCCCTGAACCCGTTTATGTGGGTTCAAAGACGGAATGTTTTTGGCCGAGCCTACGGGCTCGGAAATCCCACGTTAACCCCAGCCTTGTGCCATATGTAACCCTCGTGGGTGGGTGGCTAAATATTACTTTTCTACAAAGTTGACTAATGATACCCAACCCGCATAAAAAAAAGAACCGCCATTGCAAATGATATAGAATACATTTAGAATGCATCTTTTGAGACGGACATTGTTGGAAAGTGGGGATGACATTGTGATATATGGTGAAAAGGGCGCATTCAGCAAATAAAGAAGATCGAGAACCACTGATAATACATGCATACTTATATATATATATATATATATATATATATATATATATATATATATATATAAAACAGAGGATGTCTGTGTGTCTGTCTGTGTGATACTTTTTCACTCGAAATCCATCCAACCGATTTTGACCAAACTTGGCACATATATTGTACAATGTAAGAGATAGGTTCTTAGCGTAAAAAATCGACAATTTAAAAAAAAAATCAATAATTGATAAAGCCGATCAAAAATCGATAAATTCAACTTTTTTCTTCCGATTTCGTTTAAGCTCGGTATGTAGGTTACTTACATCATGACGAGCTCAAAGATACCACATTTTTTATTTCTACGCCACTGCGTTTACCGAAAAACCGCGAGAAACGAAAAATCGATTTCAACATGAATTTTAAACTAAAAACTCCCTCAATTTTCAAGTAATCTAATACAAACTTCATTCAATTGTAGTCAACAATAAGTTGAATGTTTAACAGTTTAACTTGATAATTGTGTCTACTCATATCGTGAAAACCCTTGTAAATAGCGAAAAATGGCGATTTTTATTGGCTTCTTTCTTATTTTTCGTCGATCTTTCAACCAATTTTCATCAAACTTAACAATTGTTTCATAAATGTATCCTCTTTTATATTCCTGTTAGCACACTAACAAATTGAATTTTAGAAACTCCAAAATAATTGTGGTCTGAAGTGGGTCATCATGTTGCCTGTTTTACCCCTTCATGTCCTCGGCTAACTTTGATTGAATAAATACAGACTACTTCTGTTATATCAGTAACTGCATTAAATTAAAATGTTTTTTTAATGAAAGTACTTTAAAGTAATTGAAGAAGATAGACTTTGTTACGTCTAAACATGATGCTATTTTTGCTCCATCCTAATTGAACGCTTTTTTAATCGACCAGCTGGGTATGGCTGCTAGTAGGCAAATAAAGAATTAAAAAGAATAAGACATAAAGGTAGACAAAGGACATGTTTAGACTATTTAAGAATACATAGAATTCCATTATGGTTTAATGTTTTAAAATGGTGTTTACACTTTTCTACAAACTTACTTAACGATAGAAATAATTAAAAAAATGTGATTGCAAACAATATAGGATAAATAAAATGACAATAAACGGAAATAATAATAAGAAAAAGATTATGTAGTAATAAGTAAAAAAGAAGAAAACTGAACTGGGCACCTTGTAGAAAAAAATGATAAGAAAAATTGGAGATGCAATAATGTATTTAGTTTAAGTTTGTAAGAAACTCTCATAAGAACGAAGCGGAGGAAATATGATGTATGAAAAAGGTAAACATTATTTGACAGAACAGACAATAAGTTTTTGCCACAAGCCAGAGATCACGTCCCGCGACCTTACAAGCACGCAAGAGTGTCCTTATTAACCCTGGCGTAAATTGAACGTCCAGATTATAATTATGCTGGAGACATTACTCTAATAATGACTACCAGGCGAATGTACTGGCGTATTGGTTCCGGTGCGGATGCATGGACGAGAAAACAAACGCGAATGTGTGTATTACGACATAATATATATATATATATATATATATATATATATATATATATATATATATATATATATATATATAGATAGATAGATAGATGGATAAAGAGAGAGAGACAGACAGAGAGAGAGAGAGAGAGCAAGAGAGAGAGAGAGCAAGAGAGAGATGGGGAGAGACATAGTGTGTAATGCAATTACGCGGTCTACTGCTCAAGCAAATGAATTGAAAACCGCCGACGATTGAGAACTAATTACATGGAACAGTGTAAAATCTAACTTATCGTGCCACGTCACACACAAGAACATAGATATATCACACACACACACACACACACACACACACACACACACACACACACACACACACACACACACACACACACACACTTTGGTGTCCACGAACGTCTGATAAGTGTTTTAAACATCAGTTTTCTTTTGGGATTATTGCTGTCTATTGCACAAACAACATGCACAGAGGCATATATATTCATAAATATTAGGTGGGTGCAAATAATTTCTAGTTAAAACCGGTTTATAATTGTGTACACAGGCTCTACTTATAAATATATATAATAAATAATAATAATAATAAATAAAAGGAAGTATATTTATATATTTTGCCTATGTTATCTTATGCCAAAATGAATATCGACTTGAACGGCCACTCTTCTAGATCTTTCTACATTAATGCAGGTGTTTCCCCATGGCTCTATCCTAGGTCCAACATTGTTCATAATTTTTTTATCAACGACCTTCTATACTGATGACACAACAATTTACTTATGTCATATTGGCAAATCTGATAGTTTGGATAAAGTTAAATTGGCAGCTCTTCTCGAAAATTAAACTAAAGCTGTTGTTAAGTGGGGAAAGAAATGGCTTGTTAATTTTAACGCTTCCAAAAGGAAACTTACCTCTTCTTAGGAAACCTTATTTTGCTTTTCATCAACATTTATGGTTCAGGAGAGTGAGCTATTGTACCTTCTAGTTCTAACGTTTTTCCCTGATATTGAAGTGTAATGGTTATATGGATTCAACTGCTAGATCTGATTCTAGGAAAGTTGGTTAACTTTGTCGTGTTAGACAATTTATCATAACAGAATCAATATTGTGCATTTATAAGTCTACCATTCTTTCATGCATTGAATTCTGCTGTTACATCCATGCTGCTGGTGGTTCTGCTATATATCTCGAAATTCTCTAAAGAAATCTCAAAATCTAAAGAAGAATCTGCAATGTTATCTGTCCTGTTCTAGCATCTCTTCTTGAATCACTTTCCCTACCATCGTAACGTATCGTCCCTGTACCCTTTCTATAAATAATTTAATGGCAGTTAGATTGGCAGCTAGACCTCGTTATTTTATTGTTTAAATTGTTAGATGTCATCGTAAGTTCTGTTCTAATAATTTCTTCTGTCGCACTTCGAGTTTGTGGGAATCTCTTCCGGCTTTTTGTTTTTTGTGCCAACTACAATCTTCAAAAATGAAAATGCAACGCCAGTCGCCATTTTTTGTCTCCTTGAATTCTGTTCTTTTTATTTTCTTCTCTCTTTAATGACGCTTTCTCAATTTACTTCACACTTGTGGCAAAAAAAAAAAGCAAAAAGAGCTTTTTTTTTTTTTAGTTTATTGCGTGTAGAAATTAATGATTGTTTGTTTCGAGCGCTTTCAAATTGTCCGAATTATTCCAATATCGCTTACCATTTACAGAATCAAAATCTCTGGAAATGGCTGAGTAATTAACCGAAAGCGGTCGTAACGAACAATCATGCGGACGATTTCTGCAGACACTCACAAAAAGAATCTCTTTTAATGAAACACACACGCACATTTATATATATATATATATATATATATATATATATATATATATATATATATATATATATATATATATATATATAGAGAGAGAGAGAGATGCTTCTACTAATTCGCAGAAAAAAGAAAAGAGAGCAAAATACTACAAACTTGATAAAAAAACAAAGTTTTATCGTTAAAATCTATGTTATTATTGAGAGAAAAGGCCAAAGTATTTTTTGATTATTTAATTAAATAATTTACTCCTTTCTCGCACGTCCGAAATTTTGGCTAAAAATCTTGTTTTTATTGCGTCAGTTGGGGCCGAAGATTAGTATAGAAAATTTTAGCGCCATTTTTAACAGCAAAAATTGATTTGGAAATTCTTGCAAAAATCAAATAACTGTCGGATTTTAATTAAACTATCAGGACTTATTTTAAAATGAATGAAATTACTTTTAAAATATTTTTTTATGAAATTTGGTAAAAATATTTTTTTAAATCTGTTGCCACTACTTACTTAATTTTATGTAATTTCGAGAAATTAAATTTTCACCCCTTATTTATTTATATTAGTTAAAAGCGGAACTCATAAGAGAATTTAAATCATAAATATTTTTTGTAAAACAGAAACACGATCGAATATCTGCTGTGAATCGGAAAATAAAAATGCAATAAATTTAATTTATTTAGAAGAGTTTTTAATTGCTTCTATAAAAAAGATATATTAAGGACACTATTGTTTTAAGAAAAAACATTTTCCGATGAATAATAATTTTTACAAGAATTATTTTAATTTTTTGAAGTTTTTAATTAGAATAATTTGTTAAGTTTAAAATTTGTTAAAATTCTGTATTAATTTCACCCTTTTAGATGATACTATAATTAAGTAAAAAACTATATTACAATTACGGTAAGGTTAGTACAATTCACCAAACACAAATAATTTTGACAGAACTTTGAATTTTTTGTATGTGTATAAAAGTTCCGATTTTTGTAGACACGGGTGATCATACAGGAAATTATCAGAAAATAAGAGCGATAACTATAGTAAAAGCCAAAGTATCTAAAATTCAATAAAGATTAGATTACAGAGAAATTTAAATTATTGAGTATTTAAAAATTATATAAAAAGGCGCTCACGTTATATTCTTTAAGTATTATTTGCAGATAAAGCATCCCCCTTAAAAACATTAGATAAACATCTGTCATTAAAGTCAATATGTCAACACAATTACTGCTGTGTTAAAAATGAATTTTTGCGATATTTTAAACTTAAGGTAAATAATATTTGTTTCAAATCAGATTAATTATACTTTACATCAGCTAATATTCCTTAAATAAAGTTTCAGAAAAGTATATTTTACTTTTGGAAGAATTTTTAATAAAGAGAATTATATTGTGATAAAAGGCCAATAAAAATGGCGCTCATCACCTATTTTAGTAAAAAAAAAGAACTCCATTCAGTCAATTCAAATTAGTATTTGAAATACAGTAAAGTATTTTTCTTATTGGAAATATTAAATTTAATTTATTATCTTGAAATTGAAACTGAAATAAACTCTTTAAGAAAGATTTTTCATTTAAAAAAATAAGTTTAAACCTTAAGTATCGCGTTTTCTGTGCAGGTACACACACACATACATATATTTAGCTCTTGAAAATATATTTCATTTGAGTACCGATGAATGACAAGTTAATTCTATAAACAACAGCCACCTGAGCCAATGCAAAGCTCTTTAAGTAAAATGAATAGAGCCCTCCGGCTGATTGGCATTTGTTTACATTCGTAAAAACAATATGTAGGATTTAGCTGTATCATGCTGTCGAATGAAGATTGTAACTCTGATTGATACCAAATCGGTTGGGTTTCAATCCTGGCTTGAGGCATTCGCAGTAGCTGTGATACAGCGAAACAGTACTGTCTGCGAATCACACACACACACACACACACACACACACACACACACACACACACACACACACACACACACACATATATATATATATATTGTGTGTATTTAGGCAGCATCTTTTCATTCATACACGTTTCATTAAATAATATCGTTGCTTAGAAATCCTCTATGTAAACATTGACAGACTGTCATCACTGTCTTGTCCGTATATTGCTTAATATGTTGTAATTGACATCTTTGATAATGGCTTATGTAAGCCGAAAGCTTAGATTGTATTAAAAAAAATATGGATCAATATTGTGAATTTCTTTCTTCGTTCAATGATAATGTTATTAAACTTATCAGACGTCACGAAAAAAATTACATAGAATAAATAGACAACACTTGTCTATATTATTTAATGAAACGTGTATATATATATATATATATATATATATATATATATATATATATATATATATATATATCTCACACCGGCCTCTTCTGCCACCATAGCCCACAGGAATCATTCTTCCTGTTGTTTCGGCGTGACTTTTCCAATGAAAACAGAGCCTAATTGTTTTTGCTCCTAACAATTGTAAACATGTCCCCAAAGTGGCTAAGTTGTTGCAGATATAATGAAACACCTCATAGCTTCTAAAATCATTGGTTCTCTTGACTACTCGTAGATCTGCAATAGTGTCTTAATTATTTAAGTGTTGGTTTTTATCCCTCCTCTCTTCACTCATTTAGAGGTGTTAACATCTTCGGCTGATAAAGCTAAATGTTTTGCTCATAAATTCTCTTCAAATTCTACTTTTGACTCATCTGGAGTATCTTTGCCTGACTTTCCACTGTTCATATTGAGTGATATGAATCAATCTAAGTTTTCTTGATCATCTCTAAACTAGATCGTATTTGAACTTGATGGTATCCCTGCAATAGTCCTTAAGCAATGTGCTCCTGAACTGTCTCCTGTTCTCTCTAAACTGTACGAGCGTCTTGCTGCTTCTGGCTTTCCTGCTTGTTGGAAACACTCTTCTGTCGTTCTTGTCTTTAAGAACTCTGGCGAACCATTTACTCCTTCTATCGGCTTATCAGCATGCTACCTCTTTTCTAGCGACTCTAATCAAATCTGAATTGGTTTAACATCTCACCTCGCAGAGTCTTCTTCTAAAGCAATATGGCTTTCGTTTCTCTAGATCAACTGCTGATGCGTTAGCGATGATTCTGTCTTTCTTATTGAATCGCGAAATTAAAGGATTATTGAACGGCCACACTTCTAGATCTTTTTGCTTTAATGCTCCGACAATTTTTATTATACTTGATTCTATAGGCAAATATTGGTCGGGTTTATACGCGAGTCATTGGTCGACGTTATACCTGAGTCTGTAGATATATATAAGTAGTTTTATACGTGAGGCTATAGGTAAAGATTGGTCGAGTTTCTATTTGAGTGTATATATAGTCATTTGTTGAGTTTATACTTGAGTCTATAAATAAACGTTGGCCTTATTTATACTTGGATATGGAGGGAAATATTGCTCGTGTTTAAATGTAAGTGAATAAATAAACCTAAGTCGTGTTTATACGTGAGACTATTGGTAGATTTATGTCGTCCAAACCCGCATTTTCAAGGATCCATCTCGTAGATGGTCATTTTAGTGATAAGCTCACCACTTGCAAGAGATACAGCCAGCATATTTATAGATAGGTGTTCACCAGTCTCTGGGAAATAGATTAAACTCAAAGATGGTCAATGTTTAAGAAGTAGTTGAGGAAATAGGAGATATTTTTTCTTCTTATAATGAACGGTAGCAGATTCTTACCTGTAAAAAGATTGGCAACGTGTAAAGTTTTTCCTCTTAATATTCAATTAAACTGGCGATTAATTTTCAATCCAAAGAATGAACATTGATTTTATAAAAAAAACATAATTTCCTCATGAAATAAATCTTTTTAGTTACTTGTAAAACCGACAAGTCGGTAGTATAAATATCTCATTTTAAATCAAAATAGCCTGCTATGATGATAAAGAATTGAATGGGACACTGTTTAACTATATATATATATTTAAAGCATTTCAATATGCATATAAATTACTTGTGTGCATATTTAAAGTTAAACACACACACATATATTTATTGTATAGGATCAGCATATCATTATTCAAACAAATATTGTTGAATTTATATTTATATAGACAACGAATATCTGTTATGTTTTATCATGAGCCTTTCCAAGAGTCGTATAATGGTTTTAGTTTCAAGAGAAAATACAGACAAAAACTGTCCAACAGTTGGATATTTCTGCATTATATCGGTCAACACTCGACACACTTACATTTCAAACTAGTCACAACATGTTACATTGCATCTAAACATATGGTTCTATTGATAACATTTCTATATTGAGTGTAGTTAATTTCCCTCGGCTTGGTGAGGCCGTTTCTCTTGGGGCCGGTTCTTGTGGGTTATGTATACTTGGATGAATATCACCACCGGAATTAGGTGTACTTGCGCTATATTGAGTCTAGTTAGTTTCCTCTTGGTCACCGAGGCCCACTGGCCGACGGGTATGATGACGTAATGGTATTGCACCGGTCGATTACGGTAGTGGATGCGCACTGATGATGAGACCCCATCCCCAAAAAAGGGAGAAACGGCCGTCCAGTGCTTTCTGCATTCTGTTGAGGATTCTTGTTCTAGACTCCATGAATTATTATGTGGCACACACACACACACACACACACACACACACACACACACATATATATATATATATATATATATATATATATGTATATCGGTATGATGCATATCATCAGTGATGTAATCCTGAGGTAATTAGGGGTTTTCAAGTCTTTCAACATCATACCCCTTCACCCAGTTGACCCAGGTGTTATCGACTTAGCGTCACATCACGTTGAAACATCGGTTGCCGTATAATCCTCTTGAGAATACACCTTTGCTCCCCCAGCTATGGGTTAATTATTAAGATTTGTATCACTAAACCATTATTATCCCCCCCCCGAAAAAAAATTCTTACAACCTAAAATATTTCCTGTTTTTAAATAACCTGGAAATGATTGATAAGCCTTAAAGTACAAATCAATACAAAAGAGCTGATATCGATCAAATATCAATATGTGTTTAAGAGCCATCCAAGACCACGTCATGAACTACAAACAGATTTTTACAATATAGCCGATTTGCGGTTTCCTTAAATATCCAGTTACCAAATCCTCCAATGCGTTTCTGCCAATCCCTGATCCCATGCAAATGGTTACAATGTCCATTCCATATTTTGGTACCCAGAATGGATTAACTAAAGATAAATATTATCTATTATGCTTTGTCTTAATATATATATATATAAGTGCTGTTCGATAAAAGTGACTCACCTGATTTTTTTTACTAAATGTTCTCTTCTCCGATGAAACGAAAGTTGAGCTAAATTTAAAGGATAAGCGATCTAAAATCTGAAGAAGAAGCTTTGAAAGCTGTTTGAAGTTAGCAGGAAATACTGTCAAGCATTCTTTCAGTATAATGTTCTGGGGATGCTTTTCTTTTCATGGAACTGGTTTCTTAAAACCTATTGAAAAGAACCCCAGGAGCGAGCAAAGAAGAGAATTTTAGAGTTTTGTCTGCTCCCTTCTGCTGAAAGGGTGCAAATCGACCCCACTAAGCTCATTTTTATGCAGGATAATGTTCCCTGTCACAAATAAAAATTGATGAAGGAATACTTTAATGAGAAGCAGGTGAGTGTTATGATATGGCCGCCCCAATCTCCTGACCTCAACCCTATAAAAAACTTATGGAGCATTATAAAGTACAGGCTCTCGAGAAAGCAGTTGAGCAATAGCAAAATTAATTATTAATTAGATTAATTATTTATTACAAAAAATTTAAAACCTCTAACCTTATAGTTAAAAATAATAATTCACTTCTTAGGACAAAATTAAAATAGGACAAATATTATTTATGAATTTAAATGTCCATTAAGGAATTGTATTCCTGATCAATCAAAATTCGTAAATAATTATATAGGCCATACAACATGTTTGACACGAAGTATCACGCTACACCTTTCTGACCATAGCTCAATTAGATCTCATTTAAATATTCATGGAGACCTACTGGAGCCTATTCATAACATTCTTGTTGACAACACAAATACAATAGCATCATCTACATGCAAAAAGGCTAAAAATAATGGAAGCCTTAAAATAAAAGCAAAAAAACCAACACTTAATAATATAAACTATGAACATGGACACAATATCTTGACCGTGTTTTGAAAAAAATGAAACTATTTCTTATTTAACAGTTAAAATATTTCATCCTTGAAAATGACTAAATGTATAGCCGAAAACGCTCGGAAAAAGAACATTTGGACAGTTCTTACATAATTTATCATCTGAAAAAAATTATTAGATCACATGAGAAATTGTATAAAAACTAAATCAAAGCATCTTGTCTCTCGCATTCAATGAAATGTGTGTATATATATATATATATATATATATATATATATATAATATATATTAGGCAAAGTGAGGTGTGCTATTGATTTTTCTTATTTATATATATTTGAAGATATAAATAGTATGATTTTTTTTATTTTGTCAACTGCACAGTATGATAAGGTCAATTGGGAATCGTCTGTGAGATAAAGAGCACCATGATACAATTTACTTTGCCAGAAATTTGCACCGAAAGCTCCAATACGAACATTTCATAGTGTTTTGGTGTCAATCTGAGAACAGTGCAGGGGATTCGGAAAGAGTTGGATGAGTCTAATGGTGATTACAAAGGCTCGGTAGCTCGGAAAACTTACTCTGATTGAACTTCCGAATTTGCCGGTAAGGCCTCGGACTCAACACGGAGGCCTATATCAAGTGCTTTGAGGAGGTAGTGTTGACCTAGATCAAGGTGGTGACCCTATGTCTGTCAACAGGACACCTAACCATGGCACACAAGTAGGAGAACCCAGTTATGTATGTCAGACAACCGCATCACCCCTTAAATATGCCCACCGAACTCCTCCGACTGCAACCCACTTTGATTATTATGCGTGGGGCGCAGTTGAGCAAGAGACCAACAAAACTTTTTGTAATACCAAAGATGAACTGACGGCAAGGATTATGGTAGCACCCACCAACTTAAACAAGGAGACCGTTCAGAACAGATGCAAGAGATTCCGATGTCGTCTGGAGACCGAGGATGAATCCAGTGGCGATTTTCTTGAATAAATTTACTCTTTTGTATTTCAAGATATTTTTGTGTAATTTTGGTAAATATATCTGTTAAAATGAGATGTCATTGATATTTTCATTTTTGTTTAATTTAGACGATAATTTATTCATCGCACCCTGTATATGTGCCTAAGAGAGATTGCACACACGTGTGTGTATGTGTGTGTGTGTGTGCGTGCGTGTGTGTGTGTGTGCGCGCGCGCGCGTGCCAAGTCGTCCCTTTTGAAACAAAATTCTGATGTTTGGTCATTTGATCAGATTTAGGGCAGTAGGTTGGGCTGATAACTTTTCAGCAGCCTTTCGTATATATTCGACAATAGCAAGCCGTTTTTTTTAGTGGCTGAAGGTAGAGAATTTTATTGTAATTCTTACACCATTTTCATGATTTATCGTTGACAAAAGATAGCGTGAAATCAGAAAACATAAAAAAATCATTTGTTGTAAATGATCCGCTGATATTCTTAAAGGTGTTCAGCAACGACTACTTTCCCAGATTATGACAATGTGTAAAACAAATGTCTGTTTGTGAAGAGTATTTTTTTTATCAAACATTGACTCCCCGCCCCATTAAATCGGTAATTTAATAAATAAGCGAAAGAGAATCTCATAGACAGCTTAGTTATTAAGTAAGGGTCATTTTCCTTCTGAATTATTAAGTAAGGAACATTCTTCTTCATTTAGACAAAGTTAGCGATTGATTAATCTCTTGCATAGTTACACCGCACATAAATAAAATGAAACATTCTACTTACTTAATGTTTGCGTGAATCAAAGTTTGGGGATTCTGACTGAATATTTATAGGATCTGAAACCAACGTTTACCATTTTCCGCGCCTACCGTTCAAAATTCCGTATTTCCCGTATGCTAAAACTGGCAAAATGCACCCTATAATTAGCTCGGGGCAGAGAGGTTCGTTTATCGCCTGGTTTACGCTCCTTCCCCGCGTTTTGAACAGGAGTAGAGTTTTATTCTTTGTTTCCTATTTAGGAATGGGTTTTTCGGTTCCTTCTGCAAAAGTATTCTCATTTTCTTTCACGCACTCTAATCCTTTGTGTCTTAGTGGCATTATCACTTTGCTTGGAGTGAAATGAAAATGAAAATGGTATTTTTTTAAAATAAAATATTTGAGGATTTAATAGTTGACCGTACTAGCAAATCCAAGTCGCCAACTCTACCCTGCCATTTTCTTTCTGTCACAACAAATTATCGCATTTTAGACCTACTACTAAATATTTGTGGTTAAGGAGTAGGTAGACCCTCCTACCGCCCGGTCAACACTCCTCCCCCTTCTCCTGGACATGAGCAGAGGCTCACACCTTGTTTCTTGTCTAAAAAGGGGCTCCCGGTACTCTCTCTCTTTCTCTCTGGCCTCTGTACTAGTGCTGATGTGTTTCTCCCGTGACGTGTGCAGTCTATGGCATCGCCTCTTCATTTTGAGGATACACTGGTTGCTGTTTCCGACTGGTAGTTAGGAGCCCTAAATCTTGCGTAGCGTCTTGAGCGGCCGCTCTGATCAACAGTTGTATAATACCGGGGTGTTTGTAGTGCCATGACGCGCATGGAAAGGTGTCCCTGCAGTCACCTCCGGTGGGCAACCCTGAGGCCACATTATGATGCAGGCTGTGCCAACTCCTCTCTGCTCATGTCGCGGTCGAAAACCATCTGCTTCTCTTACTTCAGGCCTTCTCATCTTCCAACAATTACTTCACATGAAGACTCAAAAGAACCAAAAAAGTAAACCTAAACCAGCCCCTCAAAAATCACCTAAACCCCTCAACATTTCGTTCTCCAACATCCGTGGCATTAGAACAAATTTCAGCAGTATGGAATCTTTCCTCACTGCAAACTGCCCGGATATACTGGCTCTGTGTGAGACAAACCTTGTCTCGTCTATTCCCTCCTCTGATCTCTCGATCCCCGGCTACCTTCCTCTCCTCAGGAAAGACTCTCTAACCCACATGCACGGCCTTGGTGTCTATGTCAAGGACCCTCTCTCTCTGGTCAGAGAGTTGTCTCTCGAATCGCCAGACCATTCGTACATGTGTCTCCGACTATCTCTCCTCAATGCCGTAAACTATCTTTTCTTCCTCTATCGCTCTCCATCCTCTCAAGACTGTGGGATACTCGATAGCATATCTGACAGCATAGACAAGGCCCTCTCTCTCCACCCGTTTGCTCACATATTCGTGCTTGGTGACTTTAATGCCCATCATACCAAGTGGCTCGAGATTGCTACTACTGACCGGGCAGGCATTCAAACACAATTTCTCAATTTCTCAATCCCTCACGCAGATAATTAACTTCCCCACGCGTTTTGCCATCAACCTGGCAGGTAAGGCCTCCCTTCTCGATCTGTGTTTTACCTCCATCCCCGAATCTTGTAGCGCCACGCAGCTCTGCCCTCTTGGTAACTCTGATCATGCTGTAGTATCTGTTAACATTTCCTTCAACTCCACACCCCGCAAAGAACCTCCCATCACTAGAACCTAAGTAGAATACTTACTTGGCTTATGCCAGAGGGTATACCCCAGACGAGGTTCTGCCGAGAGGCGGAGTGTCGTCTCGGGAAACTGACTCCGTTTTTACGTGGTCTGTAGGGAATTTTTGCCCGAGGCTACGGGCTCGGATACCCCACTTTAAACTCGGCCTTGTGCCACATCTTGCTGCGTGGGGCAGCGGGTAAATAATTACTATCAACGAGCGGATTGGGACTTCCTCCGCGATGTCCTCCGCGATGTCCCCTGGGATGTTGTCTTTACACTCCCTGTCCAAGAATGTGCTTCTGAGGTCTCATCCTGGGTTAAAGCTGGAATCGACGCTTTCATCCCCTCAAGGAAATTTAAGGTCAAGTCGCACTCCTCCCATTGGTTCTCCGCTGCTTGCTCAGCCGCCATTGCCCATAGGAACCACTTCTTTTCCTTATTTTGTAGCGACATGTCGGACTGTAATAGACGTCTCTTTGCTTCCGCCCGTAACGAGTGTAAGCGTGTCCTCAATGAAGCTAAATCAATATTTGCTGCTCGGATGAAGGAGCGTATTGCATCTCGCAAATTTGGCTCCAAAGATTATTGGCGGCTCTGCGAGAGCGTGCTGAACAATAGAAAACCCTCCATACCTCCTTTGTTCAACCAGTTCGAGGTCCTGACCTCCTCTACCGACAAGGCCCATTTAGTTCAACGCTCGACTCCTCCAGTGTACCCATATCAGACTTACCTCTAAGAACTGAGGCCCTATTGAGCGGGTTACACATAACCCCGTCATTGGTATTGGGCATTATCTCCAATTTAGACCCTCACAAGGCTAGTGGTGGAGATGGCATACCAGTCATTGTCTTGAAGAAATGCGCGCCTGAGCTAGCGTCCGCCCTCTCTAAACGATATAATTACTGCCTAAAGGAATCCTGTTTTCCTTACTGCTGGAAGTCCTCATCCATTGTTCCTGCCTTTAAGAACTCTGGAGACCCCTCTTACCCCTCTAAATACCGTCCTATTAGTCTCTTACCCCTCTTCGGCAAAGTGCTCGAAGCCCTAATCAATGCCGAAGTGGTTAACCACCTTACATCCCATGATCTTCTCTCAGACAAGCAATATAGTTTCTGCTACGCCCGATCTACAGCTGATGTGCTTACGGCCATCACTGAAACCGTCTACCAAGCCCTTCAAAATAACGGTGAGGCTCGTCCCGTGGCTCTAGACATCTCCAAAGCGTTTGATAGGGTTTGGCATGCCGGCCTTCTTCGCAAGCTCCAGGGTTATGGTATTACAGGTCGATTGTTTGACCTAATACAATCATTCCTGTCAAATCGTGAATTGAAGGTCGTTCTCAACAGATTCTCCTTCAGTTCCTATCCCACGAACGCAGGTGTTCCCCAAGGCTCCATCCTTGGCTTCACTCTATTCCTTATTTTCATCAACGACCTTCCTGACGTCATAGATTCCCAAGTTGGCATCTACGCGGACGACACTACAATTTATTCCTGCCTCAAAAACAAATCTAGTGTCGCTGACAAAACTAACCTGGCCGTGCGTCTTGAAATGGACCTCCAATCGGATGTTAATTGGGGCAAGAATATGCTGGTCAACTTTAACGCCTCAAAAACCAAACTTCTCTCTATTAATCACCATAGAGATCATTCCCTGTCCCCCCCCCATTAGAATGTCTGATAGTCAACTTCTTGAGAGCAACTCCCTGCGTCTGCTCGGTCTCACGTTGCCATTCGTCACCATTCGCCCTTGCATGGAGTATTGCTGCCATATATGGTCTCGGGCACCTTCTGTTTACCTCGGAGTTCTTGACAAGATCCAGAGACGGATATATAATATAATTGGCCCTGATCTGGCATCTCGTCTACAATCACTCTCTCACAGACGCGCCGTCGCCTCTCTCTGTCTTTTCTACAAATACTTTCATGTTAATTGCTCCGATGAGCTGCTTTCACTGGCTCCCAGACTCCATGAATTCAAGCGCCCTACGAGGCTGGCATCCCGCTCCCACCCTTACACTGTAGAAACTTTTAAATGTAGCCGTCTCTTCTACTCCAATAGCTTCATACCTCGCACCTCTCGCCTGTCCAACACCCTTCCCAATTACTGTTTCCCTGAGAGCTATAATCTCCAACTATTCAAATGTAATGTCAATCGACATCTCCAGTTACTTTGATCTATCCACTATCCTTCTCCTCATCCTTTCTTCTATCACTCCTATCTGCTCTTGCTCCTAATCTTCTGCAACCCCCTGCATCCTAGTGGCTTCACGCCTTGCTCGGGGCGTAATGCTTAAAAAAAATATTAATTAGATTTTCAATATTTTAGCATAATGTTGTCTCTTCCTATCAAAAATAATTCATAATTGCCGCCATTTTAAATTAACGGTACCCCAACTGAGTTAACTAAGTTGTTTTTAATGCTACTCAAAATATGGCAATAAGGCTGGTGTTTTTTGGTATACATAAGAAACGTGAAAGATCTGTAATGTAATCGGTCCTGACCAGGCATCTCGACCTCAGCCATTTTCTCACCGAAATGAGGTGACTTCCCTCTGTCTTTTCTACAACTATTTTCATGGCAACAGCCCTGACAAGCTTTTTTTCCCCTGGTGCCTCGCCTATATGAATTTAATCTTGCTACTAGATTGGCATCTAGTTCCCACCCTTTTACTCTTGAAATACCTAAATACAACCATCCCTTCTACTCCAACAGTTTCTTTTCTCGCACTTCCAACCTGTGGAACTCCCTTCCGTTTACTTGCTTCCCTGGTAACTACAATCTTCAAAAATTTAAAGGCAACATCAAATCGCCATCTTCTGCCTTCTTGAATCCCGTTCATCTTTGGTCCTTTCCCCAATCCTCCCTATTCTCGGTCTTCTCTTTTACATACACCCCCTATAGGCCCCTGCGCACTAGTGGTATTCCCGCTTTTCTTGGCGTTTACAATAATTATAAAAACAAAACAGAATAGAACAAAATCTTTCAGACTGTATTACGTGGCTAGGGTTTGTAAAGATACCACACAGTATGCCTGGACGAGCGAGACTTAGAGTACCGTTAGATGTCTAATGATTATCATCAATACTAGAAAACAAATAAACAATATATATGGTATGATACTAACGGGATATATGCTATTTATTATAGATGAATGATAGTTGTAGGCTTATACTAGCATATCTGGTGTTCATAATTGCTTGTATCTTGTGACTGTGATTCGTGAAGAATATCAAACTTTTCTCTACAACTTGATCTTTCAGTGCGAATAGGCAGTGGCATTTTTGACGGCATTTTTCAGGGGGTAATGCGTCTTAGCATCCGGGGATGACTATGTCATACGGTAATTGTATTTGGTACAAAGCCTGTATAGTTAAGAAGGAAGCAACGACCTTACATTTTTCATTGTATTTTATGTATGATAGCTCTATGTCATTGTACGCCTATAACATACAGCTTCAACATTATTAAATAGAAGTTGAATGACATTCAAAGATTGGATGCCAAGACCAGAAAAATGCTTACCCAAATGAGAATGCACCAATCGAAATCAGATGTTGATAGACTTTATGTACGAAGAGCTCTAAAAACTACAACAATGGCATTGGAAGCATAAAAATCAATGACCCTTTCCTACAAATAGTAGAACACTAAATCCACTCTATCAAAAAAGAAGCTGAACCCTTGAAGAAACAGTTTAATATACCTGAAGCCCTACCAACAAAAAACGAAGCGAATACCATCTACGCCAAACGAGTAAGACAGAAAGCCAAACAACTTGGCCAAACGAAATTTAAAAAAAATGGGAGGACAAGGCGTTGCATGGAAAATACCTAAAAAGAACGAAAGAAGCTGATGTGTATCAACAGAAATCACATCAGTGACTGAGGATCACCGGATTGAAAGCTGAGACAGAAGGCCTAATTATTGCAGCTCAGGAAAGTCTCTTAACCAGCTCCTATTACTGTCACATAATTAAGGACGGAACTAATCCGAAATGCGGGATCTGCGGAAAATATGATGAAACTGTCGACCATATTATCTCAGGATGTCCGGAACTGGCAAAAAATGAATATACTTACAGACAGACATAACAAGGTAGTGATTTTCTAAGTCCGGCTTAGATGTGGCACAAGGCCGAAAGTATGGGGGAACCCAGCGAGGATCGAACTCACTACTCAGTCGTAATTGATCTAGCAAGACAAGCTTTCTAACCATTACACCACGTCGAGGTGCCCAAACAAGGTAGTGACATATGTGCACTGGGAGATATGCAAGAAGCACGAAATCAAAACCACTGAGAGACGGTATGAGCACCATCCAGAAACAATTTCCCAAAATAACGATGCAACTATCCACTGGGAAATGTCAATTCAAACTGACAGGGAAATAAAAGTTAACAGACCTGGTATTATCATAAAAGACAAGAAATTCAGAAAGTGTATGCTTATTGACATAACAGTACTATCTGAGAGAAACCTCTCCATGGACATTATCGAGAAATTGTCTAAATACCAGGACCTGGAGAGTCGATTAACAAGATGTGGAGGATGAAGACTGAGACTGTACCAATAGTAATCGGAGCACTGGGCTTGGTAAAGAAAAGAATAGAAATGTTACTAACAGTGTCCCAGGTAACATAAGCATCTAAGTTGCTCAGAAGATCGCCCTACTAGGAATAGCCCATTTACTAAAAAAGTGCTGTCAATTAAATGATAATTCTCCTATAGGGCGTAAGGATCATAGTTTTGACCCAACTCTACAGGATACAAAGCAGGAAACATAACATACACAAATAATAATAATAATAATGTATAGCTGGCCACTCGTATGCGAGGATACCCGTTTACTGGGGCGGCTAGCCAATCCCTATTGCAGACGCTTGCCCAGGTGCATTTGTGTTTATTCAACATACACAGAGCACTCCTGTGTTTTATATGCAACTATGCTGAGCAGATCTTAGTTTCTGTGAAAGAGCGTGTTATCTAGCGTGATTAACAATTTGAACAATGCCAGCACATTTAAGCCCTCGGCCACGATGCCTTGTGAGTTCGTGCTAACACAGCTATCGACGGCACCCAAGTGTTCCGTCTAGCCAATTTTATTCACAAGGCTTGGGTCAACCCGTGGTATGGTTTTCAATCACTTTCCAAAGGTGACGCACGCTGGGACCGACACCTCCAGTCCGACAACAACAGGAAATCTCCTTCTTGACAAATCGACCATGGTAAGATTCGAACCCGTGTCTCGTGATCAGAATGCGAACGTGCCCATAACAACAACAACAACAACAACAACAACAACAACAATAATAATAATAATAATAATTGTTGTGGATTCCGTGATTAGAATCCTGCACAAATAAATAAACAACGCCAGTAATTGAGATAGAAAAATAAGTGTATTAAACGTAAGAATACAGTGAGGATTAGTAGTCCAGGAATGCGGGTTAGTAGAAAGTATATGTACACATCTCTGTAAGTCAAGCCGTAATCATCTCTCTCTCTGGACTCTTGTAATCAGAACACACTCTGTTCCGTCTCTCAACCTGTCTCAACGTATCTCGGTACTTAATATCCCACCCACGAGGAATATGTATTACTCTCTGAGAAAAATATATCCTTTTGAACCCGCCTAGACGAGTTGTCTGGACGAAACATTGCCCTTTTGGCAAAGCTTCATCCGTATTCCTCTCTATCAAAGCAGAGAGTTCGACGAACGTCGAACTGTATCTCAACGTATCTAATATTTAATATCCCACCCACGAGGAATATATGTGGCACAAGGCCGAGATTAAAGTGGGTCTCTCCGAGCCCGTAGGCTCGGCCAACAATATACCCTTAGAACCCACCTAGACGGGTTCAGGGCTTGTCTACCTCCCCGGACGAAACCTTGCCCTTCGGCAAAGCTTCGTCCGGGTTCCTCTCTCCCAAGGCAGAGAGTTCGACAGACGTTGAGACTGTATCTCGACGTTTCTCAACAGCAGGCATTCTCCCTGTCAGTATAAGTATACTTTGGATGAGTCCATCTTATGTAAAAAGGGGAGAGCCTCACAGTAATAATAATAATAATAATAATAATAATAATAATAATTACTGTCTGTCCGCTTCCTATAGAGCAATGCCTAGCAAGCAAGTTTGAAGTCAATAATTGTGATAAAGAATAGTGTCGATATATGAAAATTTCAAAATATGATGGAACCTGTTCATGTAGTATATTCCCATGAATAAAATCTAGCACAAGGAAAAGAATTCCTAAATTCAATGAATTCCTGGTGTCATGAAGAATTAAAGAAACTATACTGAATATTATTCTTGGTTTGGTTTAACGCTCTGAGTAGGAGATCATTGATTAGAAAGTTCAAAGGTTAAATCCGCCCTGTCACTCTTGTCTTGTTTATTATCACAAAACTAACGATGAGATGGAAAATTCTGATTTCAGCCCAGTGCAAGATGTTTTTTCTATCACTGTTGATTATCTTTAACTTCCTTGATATTTGAATAATCAACACACGACATGAAATATTCTGTCGATTATTCATAAATCGAGTGTTACAGCGGCTTCAGATCTTGTTTTTTTTTTGTTTGTTTTCAACAAGATTTTTTAATCGGTGAATTTTTTTTTCCAATCCGTGAAAATGAATTCATAAAAACGAAAGATCAGCGCAGAATATCTTTTGGGCAAGAAAGAAAAGAAGGAGAAGAAAATTGGTGACCTCGATGGCCAGGATATGTGTAGCCATTGTGGTTTCATTGATTTCTACTGTTGCAAGGAGTCCCAGAAGTAATCTGATTTTCTATGTCACAAGATTTTAGCGATCCTACAGTGTAGATAAATTTTGTGGTTTATTGAGAAAAAGTATTACTTGAGTGAGTGCGAGATAGTGTGTGTGTGAGTGAGTGCGAGATAGTGTGTGTGTGAGTGAGTGAGTGCGAGATAGTGAGTGAGTGAGTGAGAGAGAGAGAGAGAGAGAGAGAGAGAGAGAGAGAGAGAGAGAGAGGGGAACGGAAAATCCTTTTCTTTAATCTGTAAAAAATATCCAAAAGAATTTTTGAATTGCTATGGAAAACAAATTGTCATAGGTTAATGAAAATAGTTATATTCCCGTTCTTTGATTCTTATGTCAATAGACAACGAGATTCTATACCATTTTCTTCTGAGAATTAATTAACCACATAGTTCATTTTTATCTATCTATCTATCTATCTATCTATCTATCTATCTATCTATCTATCTATCGATCGATCGATCTATCTATCTATCTATCTCAATCTCTTTTTTCTTTCTTCTTAATCTGTTAACATCTATCTCAGTCTCTTTCTTTCTTGTTTCCTTCTTTTTATTTCATTCTTTTTTCTTTCTTACTTACTTTCTAAATTTGTTGACATTTATCCCAGTTTCTTTCTTTCTTTCTTTCTTTCTTTCGTAATCTGTTGATATCAATCTCACTCTCATTTCTATTCACATTTCTTTCTTTCTTTCTTTTTTTTCTTTCTTTCTTTCTTTCTTTCTCGGTCTATTCGCATTTATATTAGTTTTCTTCTTTCTTTATTTTCCTTCCTTTCGTTTGTTCGTTTGTTTCTATCTATCTATCTATCTATCTATCTATCTATCTATCTATCTATCTATCTATCTCAGTCTCTTTCTTTTTTTCTTTTACTGCATCCTTTTCTTTCTTTTACTCTTGCCACCTCTTTCTTTTTTCATTATTCCTAGTTTTCTTTTTTTTTCTTTCTTTCTTTCTTTCTTTCTTTCTTTCTTTCTTTCTTTCTTTCTTTCTTAATCTGTTAAGATCTATCTCTTTCTTTCTTGTTTCTTTTTATATTTCATTCTTTTTTCTTTCTTTTTAAATTTGTTGACCTCTATCTCAGTTTCTTTATTTCTTAATCTGTTGACATCTATCTATCACAGTCTCTTTGGTTTGTTTGTTTGTTTGTTTGTTTGTTTGTTTGTTTCTTTCTTTCTTTCTTTCTTTCTTACTTTCTTTCTTTCTTTCGTTTGTTTGTTTGTTCGTTCGTTTATATCTATCTATCTATCTATCTATCTATCTATCTATCTATCTATCTATCTATCTATCGACCAAAAACTACTCAAGATATCAATCAAATCAAAGCGATAATCTTTCTTTTGGCATGGAATACTGCATTTTCCCGAAACGTAACATAAGATCGTAGAAAAGAAGCAAAAATATTTTGATATCTGAATAATTATGCTACGAATTTACATGAATAAATTATTTTGCGAAAAATGCTAGGAGCTCATATCAACTCAGAAAGATTTCCCAAAATGTAAGTCAATATTTTAGCAAAAATATCTGCATATTTGGTTATGCATATGCATATCTGTTTAGCATATAACAGAATGACTACAAGCACTTAGTCTTAGATTGCAATGTGGGCGTACGCACGTGTATATAGTTAGGAGTAGATCGATAATTTTACAAGAATATGGAGAAAATAGCATATTTATTAAACAGCTATAGAGAAGATAAACACATTAAACACATATACACACACATATATCTCTTTTAAGCTTTTTTATTAATTTTTCTTCCAAGGGCTCATTTGGAATGTTTTTACAAACTATGTCCAGAAAAGAAATCACTTGTATGAATGCAAGAAGAATTTAATGAAAAGTTTAATCGTAGTGCCTTGTTCTTCGTCTTCAATGAAACGTGTATGTATAAGATAAAGAATAAATAGGAAACATCAATCTAAGTTGTTTTACTTTTCTTAAAGTTTCTATTATTAATGCTTCAATAAACGTCAACCATTTTAGAGTGATAAACGTTTCTTATTTGTTTTTTATCTTCCTGCTGTCATCAGTTCCCAAGTAGGCATCTATGCAGACGACACTACATTTACTCTTGCCTCTTTGAGGCAAATCCGGCATCGCTGACAAAACTAACCTGGCCGTTCGTCTTGAAAAGAACCTCCAATCTGTTGTTAGCTGGGGCAAGAAATGGCTGGTTAATTTAGTGCCTCCAAAACAAGACTGCTCTCTGTTACTCACCACAGAAGACCCTTCCTGCCTCCCTTTAGAATGTATGATGTTAAACTCCACGAGAGCACCTCTCTGTGACTGCTTGGTCTCAAACTGTCCGCTGACCTGGGGTGGAACAAATACATTGAATCAATAGCTTCATCTACCGCAAGGAAAGTTGGTTCTCTGTGTCACACCAGAAAGTTTTTCTAGCTCGAGTTCGTCCTTCAAATCTACAAATCAACCATTCGTCCTTGCATGGAATACTGCTGCCATATAAGGCATGGAGTCCTCGCTGTTTGTCTTAAGGTCCTCGACAAAATCCAGATACGGATATGCAATGTTATTGGCCCTGATCTAGCATCTCGTTTACAGTCTCTCTCTCTCTCAGACGTGCTGTCGTTTCCCTCTGTCTTTTCTACAAATACTTTCACGGTGACTGCTCCGACGACTTACATTTGCTGGTTCCCAAATTGCATGAATTTAAACGTACTACTACATTGGCATCTCAGTCCCACCCTTTAACTGTCGAAACAGTTAAATATGGCCGACTCTTCTACTCCAATAACTTCACGTCTCACAGTTCCTGTCTGTGGAACTCTCTTCCCCTTACTTGCTTCGCTGATAGCTATAGTCTCCAAATATTCAAATGTAATGCCAGTCGACATATTCAGATGACTTGATCTAATTCCCCATCCTTCTCTTCACCTTTTACTCTACCACGCCTCATTAATCTTGCTCTCACTCTTTGTAACCCCTTACTTGCTAGTGGCACTGACGCCTTGCTTGGAGTGAAATGCTTAAAATTTGTTTTATCAATGTGTTGGATTCTAATCAATATTTGATCTGTATTTGATCCCAACTCAGCTTGTTCCCGTTTGCCAATTGAGCACTATGGAGAAAAACGAATTTTTAACAGTTGCTACTGATTTAATACATCGCTTTTCGTAAGAAATGAACGCTATCGCAGCTGGTATGGCGTTTATATAGCACGTATATAAGGCGTTAAAAATGACCTCTCTCTCTCTCTGCCGTACCAAGGAGTAAGATCCTCTGACTGATGTCACATCGGTCGAGTTTCGATCCCGACTTGAAGCTAGACACCCACACTGACGAGCTGTGATACAGTGAAACGGGCAGGGTCCTCTCTCACAGCAAGATGTCATCAATAACGGAACTTATATAGGATGCTAGTTTTATCTTCTCTATGGGTTGTTGTAAATTGTGGTTGGCTAAGTTCCTTTTTATGCCACTTTGGTCAGATAAGCGACACATGAAGTCTTGAAGTAGACGTCTCACATGTCACTTATCTGACAAAAGTTGCGCTGTCAGTGAGGAAAAAAATTATATATATAGGAATAAAGTGTCGCTGCTGACAATTGAGTTTGAACATAGATCGCCAGTGAGCAAACACAAGCGATCCCATTATTGAATTAAATAGGCCACGTCACCATATAGGAAACACATATATGGAAGGTAGCGTGTGTCTAATTGATCGCTATTTCTAGTCTATCCTCTATTCTATTCGGATCGTTATTTCTACTCTATCCTCTATTACTTTACAGACCGCTTTTCTCTACTCTGTTTGATATACTATTTCTCTCTTTAGATCACTATACTGATTACTATTCGAGCGAGTATTAACGTGCAAGTACTATTAGTGCGAGTGATATTCTAAGGCGTCTGACACCAGCATTGTTCAACGGCTACTATAGTTGTATCTGCGATTATAAAGTCTCTACTCCAACGATCATTACAAAAGTGACAAGGAGTATTCGTAAAAGTGTCAATGAGTGTTCGTTGACATCACAAAAATGCGTAGCATTAATCTCTCTCTCTCTCCCTCTCTCTCTCCCTCTCTATCTATCTATCTATCTATCTATCTTGGTATTGATTTTCCATGGATAGGTATATTTTTATGTACCTAACTAGGCATATGTCCCTATGAAGGAAGTAAATAAATATTCTGGATAATTATAAGCATAAAATTATATACTGTTATGGGACCTTACGCATAATAACATAAAGGACTATTCCCTGTTTTGCCAACTATTTACTGCTTCCATGTATCCCTACTGTGAGTGACATACGTAATAAATACTGCGCCTCAAGAGGAAGCAGGGAGTTCAGTCCCATGTCTGGCGACCGGCTGATCGGTTGAACTCTCTTAGGAACCCGAACGAGGCTACGCCGAAGGGCGGAGTCTCTTTCGGGGAGGTAAACCGACCCTGAACCCGTTTATACGGGTTTTAAAAGGGCATATTTTTGGCTCGGAGATCCCACGTTAAACCGGCCTTGTGCCACATGATGCCCTCGGGGAGGGGTGGGTGACTAAATACCGTTCAGTCTGAAGTCTGGAGTGAAGTCCATCAGGAGTCTGTCAGTTAGTCAGAGCGAGCGAGTCAGTCAGTCGAGTCAGAGGCAGTCCGAAACAGAGTCGCGTTCAGACAATTACTACAAGACATTGGAATAGTGATTTCTACTTCTCTGTATATATTCCTGTTTGTAATATTTCTGTGTTATTCCATATCCGTGTTCGAGTTCTTCTTTATTGGTTCTACCTTGGACTATCACCGTGGTACAAGAAATCGGACCATAACATATACGTAGGGCGTTTGAGTTTTGATTGTATAAATACAGTAATTTTGACGTACTTACGTATGTAGACATACATTTCTCTGTGACAAAAGTATATCTTCCTCTTCATCTATGCTCCGTGTTCCTTCAGGACGCAGGCGATCATGACTCTCCACAACTTTCTGTCTTTTGTAGCCCTTAGCAAAGTTTGTCCTTTTGGTATATCGTATATTCCCTGTTTTGCCAACTATTTACTGCTTCCAACTGTCCCTATTGTGAGTGCCAAATTTTCTCAGCCCTCTTTCTTCATCATGTGAACTAGAAATTTTCAGTTTTCTCTAAAACTTTCTCACGAGTTCAGTCCATAGTATTCCCAGCATCCTTTTGTAGAACTACATTTCTTTTGCCTCAAGTTTCTTCTCCATCTTTGATGAGAGTGTCCAGCGCTGATACGTATTCTATGTAAATATATTACGCATACAATTATATACGTAGGATTAAAGTATAAATATATTCATTTTGACATAGCTACATGTGTAGACATGTATTTATCTATGACCGATGTACATAGGCATTCTATATAGATAGGTTCACCTATCATCATGTTCAGATTCCTTCCCGATCGTTTGAACAGGAGTAAAGGTTTATCCCTTGTTTCCTGTATAGGATTGGGTTTCCTGTTCCTACTAAAATCTACTTTAAGTTTATACTTCTATCGTCTCCTCCTCAACTCTGTATTATTATTTACAATTTATTTATTTTTTTAAATTTATTTTTCCTCAGTAAGATAGGTTGACCTATCGTCCTGTTTACACTCTCCTCTCCACCCCGGTGTTTTGAACAGGAGTAGCGGTTTATTCCTTGTTTCTTGTCTAGAATCGGTTTTTCGATTCCTTCTAACGTCTTTTTTGTTCTCTTTCACGCCCAGTAGTGTCTTGCATCTTAGTGGCATTATCGCCTTGCTTATGGTAAATCGATTAGAAAAATATAATGGTATACATTTTATGGTAGGATCCACCTAATTTGCATAGTGGAGTACCGACCATATAAATATGGTTGGTACCGGGAAAAGAGGGAGGAATCAAAAGATTCAACCAGAGACTCTGCCCGACTGCGACTCAGTCAACACATTCTCCAGGAACGGTCTTACCAGGAATATACAAAAGACTATGTGTAAATATTGTGTACACTTTCTTGTTTCAATACATTTTGTTCTAAGTACATTTTGTATTGCATTATTATTCCATGCATTAGTCAAGTTTCAACACATTTATATACGTAGGGCGTGTTAGTTTTTACATGCATGAATATATTAATTTTGACATACCTACATATGTAGACATGTCTTTCTCTATGAGCTATGTTCATAGGTATTCTATATATATATATATATATATATATATATATATATATACATATGGCGTGTGAGTGTTTACATATATAGATGTATTAATATTGATATACTTACAGACATTTATCTTTAAGAAAGATATTATTATATACGTATTCTCTGTAAATACGATATTATGCATTAAATTTCATACGTATAGCGTGTGTGTGTGTGGTTTACATTTATAGATGTATACATTTTGATGTACCTACATATGTAACATTTATCGCAATGACGGGCATACGTACGCACAGAAGAGATCATGAGTAAACTTCAACGAAATCCCCCAAAGACAATATCTGCTTGGCGAATATTTAAATATTTTTAAATGATTATCATTTATATTAAAGTATGGTAATTATATGAAAACGTTGGAACGAAAACAAAATAAAATTAGAAAATAAAGGTGCCCTAAAAATCTTTCAAACCTGCAATAATTTAGTTAATTTGTTTAATTTTCTTTTCTCAACACCAAACTGAAAAATATGGCCGACAGGAAGGAATAGTAACATGATGATTAGTTTCTGAATAATTCACTCCGAAGTTAAATTATTATTTTTTACGATTTTTTTTTTTAAAATAACAGTTATATATAAAATTATTTTTTTGTTTGTTTGTGTTTGTCAGAGTTTCCTGGAGATGTTTGAAAATTGCTTATTAAAAATTTAGTGTAAATTTTCGAGTAATTATAATGCTTAAAAACAAAATAGTTTTGTATAGATACTTAGATTCACATACGTGTCTGAAAATATATCCTTACTTTCTAACCGACTTATCAATGTCTGAAGTGTTCTGGGTATGACGATAAACTACATCCGACAGCAGGGCATCTGATCAGAAGATTGGAGGTTCTGAGGAGCGTAGAACCATCTCTTAACTGTTATTGTTCCCAGGCCCCAACTATGGGAAAATAGTAAACCCCTAAACTGAGGTCAAAACGCAATGAAAGCTTAAAAATATATTTTATATCAGTAATACATTTTCATAGTAAAAAATGGCCAGCAGTACATTTTTGCCAAAAAATAAAGAAAATAAATCAATAATACCAGCAATAAATTTCTGAAAAAAAATTACCAGTAATACATTTTTGCAAAAAAAATTTAACGTTTTTGCAAAAGAAATTTGTAATTCCTTAAATTTCGGCGTTAAATCACCAATAACCTATATTTGTCGTTAAACAAACAGCAAACACACACTCACACATGTACATACGCGCCAACACTCTAGAACACTTGCAATTATATCACTACTCGGGTATACATATACACCATTACGTAATTCTTCTTTCTCACGTATATATTTATCTCGATGGCATATATATGAGTGACACTTCAGAGACATATATATGAATGACACTTCGGAGACATATATATGAGTAACACTTGAGAGACATAGATATGAATGACATTTCGGAGACATATATGAGAGTGGCTCTTCATTGAGATATATATATGAGTAATATATGAGTGGCACTTCAGTGAAATATATAGATATATAATGACATTTCGGAGGCATATATGAGTTGGTCTTCTGTGGCTTCATTGACTCTTTATATATATGAGTGGCTATTCGGTGGTATATATAAAAGTGGCTCTTCAGTGAATATATATATATATATATATTATATATATATATATATATATATATATGGTGTTTTTCAGTAGCATATATGTAAAGTTGGTCTTCAGTGTGATATATATGAGTGACTCTTTGGTGGAATATATATACCAGCTATTCTTCGGTATATATAAACAAAAGAGTCGCTCTTCAGTGGTATATATATATATATATATATATATATATATATATATATATATATATATATATATATATATACTCTTCAGTGGCGTATAAGAATGATTCTTCAGTATATATATATGTTTCTCTCTGGTGCCATATATATGAGTTACTCTTCAGTGGCATATATATGAGTGGCTCTTCAGAGGGATATATATGTGACTATTAGGATATATATATATATATATATATTTATTTATATGAATAGCTCTTCGGTGGTATATATATGAGTCGCTCTTTGGAGGCATATAAAAGAGTGGCTCTTCACTGGTATAGATATCAATGGTTCTTCGGAGACGTATATATATATATATATTCAGTATATATATATATATATATATATATATATATATATATATATATATATATATATATATATAAGTGTGGCTTCATGGCGTATATATATGAGTTTCTCTTCGGTGCGTTAAATGATTCTTTTGGAGAGATATATATGAGAGGCTATTCGGTGGCTATATATATATATTTATATATATATATATATATATATATATATAAGTAACTTTCAGTGGTATAAATATGATTCGCTCGCTCTTTGGGTGCATATAAAAGTGGCTCTTCAGTGGGATATATATATATATATATATATATATATATGACTGTTGTGGATATTCCGTGGTGTATATATATTTTTCTTTGGTGGCATATATGATATCGTCTGTTTCATTTATTTATATATAAATAGCTTCTTCAGTGGCCTATAAATAAATGGCTCTTCGGTGGCATATATATGAATGTCTCTTTGGTGGCATATATATGAATGGCTGTTTGGTGGCATATATATGCGTCGCTCTTCAGTAGCATGCATATCAGTGGTTCTTCGATGGCGTATATATAAGTGACTCTTCAGTGCCATATATGAGTGGCTCTTGGGCCTGGTATTGGGGTAAAATTAGTAACAATTCAGTGTGTATTTAGATTTTAGTTTACTGTTTACAGACAGGTATGCTGTAGCATCACTTAATTAAAATCAAATATTGAAATCATTTCGTCTCATTTAATTCACATATCCCCGGAACCATGCAAAAACTAATGCCGGCGTTTCCTTTCTTTTGATTAAAATGTTTTCTAGCCAGAACGGTTTAAGTCTACTAAGCAAAGTATTAAGAATCAGCAAAATTTCGTTAGAAACAAAGAAAAAAGTACTGAGCTATTACGTAATATGCGCCCTCTATGGCATTGATCAATGGACAGATGAAGAAACCTCAAACAGCAGAAATATAGCTCTACAGAAGGATGCTGAGAATAACTCAGACTGAACATAAATCTGTATGGACAGGAACGTTAAAAGCGGCCCTGCATTGCTGTAAACTTATGAAAAATGCTTCGAAAATGTCGTGATACTATGTGAAAAATAGTAAATTTTTTCCAGATGAAAACTCTGTTCAACATTTCTATCATTCTCCTTGTATCTGTTGTAGTTTTCCCTGGATATAATTTGGAAGCATTCTTAGTTGTCCTATATGGCAGTAGATGCTAGACAATCTCCTCACAGATGAAGAAGAGGCTTGAAGCAATCAAAATATGGCTCTACAGAAGGATACTGTCGATTACCATGGGCCGGACATGTGAGCAACCAGAGTTTTAGAGAAAATGGAAAGAAAACGAACACTTACACTTAACATCCGAAAGAGCTAGTTAAAATGTCTAGGGTACATAATGAGGAAAGTGGGCTTGGAAAATTAGATACGCACAGGACAGATTGAAGGCAAGAAGCACAGAGGAAAACAACTCATAAACTAGCGAGCATGGGTAAATGCATAGCGGAACAAGGTTTAGGGGAGACAATAAGAAGACAAAATTTATTAACAGCTACAAAATTCATGAAATTGTGGACAGACATGATCGCCAAATTCCTGAAGCGACACGGCATATAGAAGAAGAAGAAGAAGGAGGAGGAGGAGAAGGAGGAAACAAAGAAGGAAAAGAAAAAGACGAAGAAAGAGGAGAGGAAAAAGTAGGAGAAAAAAGAAGGAGACAAAAGAAAGAGGAGAAAAAGGAGAATAAAAGCTGGAGGAGACAAAGAAAAAGATGAAGAAAGAAATTGAAAGAAAATAGAAGAATAAAGAGAATGAGAAGAAGAAGTGAGAGACTAAGAAGAACAAGAAGAAGATGAACAGAGAGAAGACGAAGTAGTAGTAGGAGGAGACGATGAAGAAAAAGAAGGAGGAGTACAAGAAGAAGAAGGAGGAGGAGAAGGAGGAGGAGGAGAAGAAGGAAGAGGAAACGAAGAAGAAGAAGAAGAAGAAGAAGAAGAAGAAGAAGAAGAAGTGGGAATCGATGAAGAAGGAGGAGGACAAGGGGGAGAAGAAGAAGAAGAAGGAGGAATACAAGAAGAAGAAGAAGATGAAGAGGAAGAAGATAATAATTAAGAGATGTGCGAGTAGTATAACGGTTATCAATATGGAAAGTGGAATCGACAAATCCAGTTCAAATTCTAATCTAGACTATGGCGATCATTTTCGGACAAAGGCATAAAACCATGATCCTCACCTTAACTTACGGTTTAAATAGCTCAGTAGATTAGATTAAATAACACAGTATATTAGGCATGTCTAGTCGTCGGTAGCAGACAGTTTAGGAGAAAGACTACGTTGAATTTAGAAAAAAAGTGTAAAAGGCAAGAGGGTGTCACATAAGCAGTAGAATTCAGTTATGGCTGCCAGACAATTTCTGCGACCCCATCACCCATTACATCTGGCCACTGAACTCCTCAAACCGCAACCTCTTGAGAAAATAATGACATAATCACGATGTTAACATTCCACCCTACTTCAAACAAAAGGTTAGGAAGGAAACTCCGGTCAATACTGGAAAGAGCAATAACAGTAACTGGACTTGAGAAACTTTTTTTCCTGAAAATTTGTTTTAATAGAAAGATTTTATAAATTTCAACCGACAGTAGTACTGGCTGTTCGGTCAATGAATGCCGAATATTTCTTGCATGGAACCATCTTGTTTTTCTTTGTGCCATGTCCCGTCAGGTCGCTGGCGATCGTGGCTCTCCACATTTTCCTGTGTTTTGTAGTTCTTAATAAATTTTGTATTTTTGTTATCTCTACTAAATCCCGTTCTGCCATCCATTTTTTCATGATCGCTAAGTACGTTATACACTGTTTTCTTCTTTTTCTCTTACCCTCAATCATTACCTGTGAGTATCAAATTTTCCAAGCCTTCTTTCTTCATTTTGTTCTCTAGAAATTTCAACTTTCTCTTTCTGATGTTAAGTATGAGAATGATGCACATATATGTATTGTTTTAAGACATTTTTATGTTTATACATTCTTTTTATAGATACAAATATTTAAGTAGATGCTCTGTTTATAATAAACAGTATTAACAACATTTACCGGCCTGAATGTCCGAGAAATTTTCATAGAAAATATTCGTCCTCCGACAGGATTCGAACATGTATCCTATACAGAACCGTCATTTAGCTTCACGTGCCTTTACCGATTTCGCCACGAAGGAGCGATCGGTTAGCAGGGTCGAATTTACTGTATTTGAACTTCAATCTTCTATGAATCTCTCACGTACATTCATATCTGCTCATGGCGTATCAAATGTAAACAAATGACGTCACACATTATGAAATGGCCAGAGTCCGACAATTATTTTAAGACATTCAGGCCGGTAAAGGTTGTCAATACTGTTTATTATAAACAGAGAATTTACTTAAGTATTTGTATCAATAAAAAGAATGTATAAACATAAAAATGTCTTAAAATAATTGTCGGACTTTGTCCATTTCATAATATGTATTGTTCTTTCTTGCGTTTATCTGAATAAATATTTTTACTTTTATAATTGTAGTTCTGTGTGCAATTGTCAAAAACATTAAGTTTCTGATATATCGTAATAGAGAAAAATAAACAACAGTGTGATGCGTTCGTTTGTTTGTGTGTGTATATGTGCGTCAGTGTTAAATTGTATTGGCTTATTCAAATGAGTATAAGTATGAATGTCTTCGTGTTCGGAAAAAATAAAAATCAGTTTGTGTTTATTATCACAGACTATTGTACTAATGGCGTTGTCCCACGTAATATGTGACTGTCGATAAACGTTCAGGTCAAAAGCATTAACATTTTATATGCTTGCAGATATTTACGATAACTCTTCACCGTGTAATGTTCATTTACAAGTGAAAAATCTTTAAAGTCACTTTATCATAAATATGTTTTCTTCAATTTCTTACCACACTTTGGGCAGATTGCGCTTAGTGGCGGCCCCGTCAAAGGACAGAGTCGCAACAGGAGGAAAATTATACTGAGGGATGCCCAACCCTGGGCAAGAGATGCCCGGGGGCGCGCCCTCTCATTGCACTAGGGAGAGGGATCGGTGCTCCCACCGAGGACAACGCAACCGACGGTTGCGTGGGCTCGGGCAATTTTTTTTTGTTCCTAGCCCGGGTATACGCGGTCGGGCTCCCCACATTAAACCGACCATGTTTCACAACCTGACCTCGTTTTTGGGGTGTTGGTGGTGGTGAGTAAATGCAAATTACACAGATTATATATATATATATATATATATATATATATATATATATATTAAGAAATGGACAAAGTCCGACAATTTATTTATTAAAGACATTTTTATGTTTAACGTTCTTTTTATAGATACAAGCATTTAAGTAAATGATCTGTTTATAATAAACAGTATTAAATAACATTTACCGACCTGAATGTCCGAGAAATTTTCATAGAAAATATTCGTCCGATATTTGACAGGATTCGAACCTGCATCCTATACGGAACCGTCATTTACGCAGACGTGCCTTAACCGACTCGGCCACAAAGGAGCGTTCGGTAGGCAAGGTCGAATTTACTGCTTATAAACTTCAATCTTCCATGAATCTCGTACATTCATAACTGCTCCTGTCGTATCAAATATATGACGTCATATATTAAGAAATGGACAAAGTCCGACAATTTATTTATTAAAGACATTTTTATGTTTAACGTTCTTTTTATAGATACAAGTATTTAAGTAAATGCTCTGTTTATAATAATGTCCATTTCTAAGGAACGTCAGCGTAAATGACGGTTCCGTATAGGATGCAGGTTCGAATCCTGTCAAAGGACGAATATTTTCTATGAAAATTTCTCGGACATTCAGGCCGGTAAATGTTATTTAATACTGTTTATTATAAACAGAGCATTTACTTAAATACTTGTATCTATAAAAAAGAACGTTAAACATAAAAAATGTCTTTATATATATATATATATATATATATATATATATATATATATATATATCTGCATATCTGGTGTAAAATTATATATGTGCAAAGTTTCACAAAGCCTTGTTATGCCACTCGATAGGAATCGAATCTGTATTCCCCTTTGAATTAAGGAAACAACTTTCAAAACAAGCGTGACTTACAATTCAGCAACAGAAAGCCATTACAGCAAAGCAACTTTCAATTACACTATTTAAAATGGCATTTTTAGTAATAAGAACTAATTCCAGAAAAAATACGGATCAAATATGGATGGGAATCTGACAGAATGATAAGGTAAGATGAGATAAAATATTTTTTGGAGGTTCGAAAGGAGGCGTCATCTTTCAGAACGCCATAACTTATACTAATGCTGCTTAAAAAGTCAAATCACCGTCAAGCCTGCTGAACCAATGGAAATCAAACAACACAAAACAAAAAATACCAGAATTTCTTTCGTTCTCCATATCTCATTCTCCGATGAAACTTTAATAAAAGTGAAGCATGCTTGAGTTATAAACGTTCCCTATTTTTTGTTCTTTATCTTATATATATATATATATATATATATATATATATATGAATAACTCAAAGGGTTTTTCAGTGATTTTTGCGACAAATGCCATCAAGATGGCTAAACGTCTTAACTGAAAACCTGGAAAAAAGAAACTTAGTTTAGTGTTTTTTTAGATATTAAATATTTTGTGGGATTGACAACTATGCTGTTACACGATTTTGACAATTTTGCTGTTACACCGTTACCATTACATACATTTACGTGCTAATACTCTTGGGAGAAGTATTAATCCTCTTCTTCTCCCTTCATTTATGGGTAAATAGCAGGACAGACTGGGTTTTATTGCCTTGGATGGCAACTGGTCTAGGAGAAGGACAACTCTGAATTCAAAACCTGCAGAGTGTCGTAGTGTACCAGGTCCCTGTATTCGGTGTGTCGGTTCCTAGGAACTCAGCTGCTTGACCCTCATACGTCGAATACGACAGGAGAGTTCACCATATATATATATATATATATATATATATATATATATATATATATGTGTGTGTGTGTGTGAAAATAGTACTTAGATTTTACTGCTGTCTGCGATTAAAAGTTCCATATAGAGGTAAAGGTGGTTAATGTTACTGTTACACAATCGTCAGGTCGTAAGAATGAGGGTAGAATATATTGTTTTTTTTCACTGCCTGACGATTGTACCACAGTAATATTAACCACCTTTACTTACACATGAATCCTTTTAATCGAGGACAGTAGTAAAATCCAAGTACTCTTTTTCCTTATATATTTTATGTTGGCTCTGTTTTTGCATATATTTCATTTACCTAGCTTTGATCATTGTTGTTGTAGTCTCATTCAAAAATTGAAAATATATGATAAAATCTTGAACAGAGAGATAATGTCAGTGGAATTAAATAACATTTGCACTATGTTATAACATGCCCAGTCACTCACACACAGGCATGTATAGATGTATATGTATGAGTAGATGTCGGAAATACATGCTTAGACGATCATGTATCTGACGATACTGACGAGATAGATTTTTCTCTTTCTGAGGTAGGTCAGTTTCCATCCAAGGCTATAGAACCCGGCCTGTTCTGCTATTTACCCATAGAAATACAGGATTCATACGTTTCTCAAGAGTATTAGCAATTAAATGAATGTAATGAATTCGACTGGAATTCGAACTCGGCTCTCAGATTCCTCAATCCGAGCCGCTATCCATTACCCCATCGAATAGTTTCACAAAATATGATCTATCTATCTATCTATCTATCTATCTATCTATCTATCTATCTATCTATCTATCTATCTATCTATCTATCTATCTATCTATCAGGGAGAGAGCGTATGTACATATAAAAGTAAGTGGACACTGAGGTCAACACCGAAAGGTGACAGTCTGTTTCATGCTTCAACGCAATCTTCAGGCCATATAGAGAAAAGCCAGCACTCAATAATATCAACAATAAACACGGCCACAATATGCTGGCCCTGTTTGGAAAAGGAAACATTCGTATAAGATACCTACATAAATCAATCCATGTATTTAACTTAAAAGTAAAATGATATTCATCCTTGATAATGGCTAAAGCTATAGCCAAAAGTGCTAAGAAAACATTCGGACAATTTTTATATAATTTATGTCTTGAAAAGAAAAAAATAACTTCATCACAGCGCCGTGTCAGTCGTTTTTAACGAAACTTGCATATATATATATATATATATATATATATATATATATATATATATATATATATATAAAGAAAGAAAGAAACATAGAAAGAACGCGAGAGAATATATATCTATGCATGTACACATCAATACCAGATTTACGGATATATGTTTTCATAAATGCTTCCTTGGAATCAGTATGTATGTGCAGTTATAACAATATACGGCGTAATACCCTCACACGCAGACATACATATGAACACGCATTAGCACAAGCAGATATATATTCAGTGTTGGTATAATAATGCATATGTGTGATTTCCTCAGTAATATCTGTGTGTGTGTGCGTATTTGTCCGTGCGTGCGGATCTCTGTGTGTGTGTGTGTGTGCGTGTGTTTGGTGCGTGCGTGCGTGCGTGTGAGCGTGTGTGTAAAAATGTATTGCTAAATCAATCTTACACAAGCGCTCCTCCGCCACCCACCTACACGAGCGCACGCAAACACACATACACACACAATAAGGTACGCAAAATAAATATTCATTGTTCATATTTACTATTTCTCATGTAGTTTTGAAAATTTCGCCCACAAATTTACATTACCTTACTTACCTATATGTGCAATTGTGTGTGTGTGTATATATATATATATATATATATATATATATATATATATATATATATATATATATATATATATATAAGTGTATAAACACATATATACGTATATATATATATATATATATACACATATATAATATATATATATATATATATATATATATATATATATGATTATATATCTACTTATACGCATACGCTGACGTATATACTAATATATATATATATATAATGTCCATACATATACTTATTTGTATATATATATATATATATATATATATATATATATATGTCCATACATATATTTATTTCAATACTCTTATTCATTAAATATTTATGTAGAGTAAGTGAAAACCATAACTCATGTGAATGTTTATGTTATTATCCGCGGATCGCCTTGGGGTTTTATAAAAGTTTTCAAATTCTAACAAAATCAAGAATAACTTCATTTTATATTAACCATGAGATCTTTAGCGATAAAAAGAGATTTCACTCCAACGTTTCTGGTTGGTGGAAATAACAGAATAGGCGTGGTTCTGATTGGTGGAAATAGCAGAGTAGGTGTGGTTCCATCTCATCAATGGCATCCTCTGTTCATGTCATTTTGAATTTTGTTTCTCCATCTGCTGTTTGTTCCTTATAGTTAAGGTATAAGTAGATAATGGAAAGTTCTCAGCCCGATCAAGAATGGAACGGTCTAGGACCATGAAACCTATGTGATATTCAACATGTTCATTCCGCAGCTCAACATTGTTTCTTTTTTAAGTTTATTTAACAATTCTAAAAAAAATCTTTTGGTCATTGAAATATTTAACACTTCCGAATTTTTTTTTAAGGTTTCAGAGTCAGTCAGTTATCTTTTAAGGTTTCAGAGTCAGTCAGTTATGTGCCATGCGTGATACACGCTTAGGCGATCATGTATCTTTCGATACATGACTGAATGGATTCGACTGGGAAACAAGATCTTATTCTGGTGAAGCAAATTTTGGTGAATAGGGTGAATGGTCTATGCATCCAATCTTCAAATTGCTTTCTTTTAAATACTAAACCCCATCCAATACTAGGCTCGAGACTCACTCCATATAGAGGACTACTGTATGAGGTTTGTGATTTGAATATAAGTGGAGGTGGTAGGAAAGTGAAGATTATAAGGTCAAGGAGAAGAAATAAAAATTGACTCATGAGTTGAAGCTCTCAAGATTGTTATGTTTAGGGAAGCATCTGTGCTGGAGTCTGTTTCACAAAGTATAAGCTGAGGTAGAAACTTTTCTTTACAATTGTAATCCGGAAGAAATGAAGGTGTTTTAACTCTGTATGAGTAGCATGTAAAGTTCTGAACTGGTGAAACTAAAGAATGGAGTTCATCTGGACATTTACCGTGGAAATAGCGATAAATCAACGACTAGTTTGCGACATTTCGTCTGTGGAAAAGAAGCTGTTGAATGCAAAATAAGTTACCCTCCCCACAAGGTCGCTTGAAGGATTTCGAATTCTTTAACTTCGTGTTAGTGCCGTGGGGCAGTGGTGGACCTATATTTTTGGAGCTCTGTAGCTTGAACAGATATGGGGGCCCCTTCGCAACCAGCAACAATAGATTTGACGATCCAGTTGCCAAAATGTAGGCTATGATTTGATTATGACGAGCTCAACGTGAGCTTACAGCTGGGATTTCGGGTGCTGCACCCGCCTAAGAAAATTTTGCAATTTGATTAATTACAGAGGAATTTTGAGGCTATATGAAATGGACATTAGAGTCTATTCTAAGGCCAGCATTAGCTACTTCAGATCTTTGGCCTATTTTTAAAATTAGCTTATTTTTTTTTACAAAAAAAGCTTTAGATAAGGACGACAAATCTCGGGCTGTGGCTCTAGATATCTTGAAGGCGTTCGACAGGGTTTGGCATGTCGGCCCTCTAGGCAAGCTCGAGGGCTACGGTGTCATGGGTCTTATATTTGGACTAATCCACTCGTTCCTAACCATTCCCAGTAATGAAGGTCGCATTAAACGGGTATGCTTCCAGATCATTTCATTCCTTAATACTATAACCTTGGAACTACGCTCTTTCTAGTCATCATCAATGACCTCCCTGATGTCACCAATTCCCAAATTGATTTTTATCCATATGACACTACCATTTGCTCCAGTTTTAGAAAAAGTAAACATGTCAACTATTCTTGAAACGAACCTCCAATCGATGGGGCAAGAAATGGCTTGTAAATTTCAACACCTCTAAAACAAAACTGCTTTCATTTAATCATCACAGAGTACATCTTCTGTCTACCACCATGATGGCTGATGCTGAATATTCTATGCTTTCTTGGTCCGTTGCAAGAAAGTTTGATTCAGTGTGTGGAACCCCCAAATCTTCTCACCAGAATCCATCTTTTGCATTTCTGTCAGATAAAATTGTCGCCCTAATAGTCTCTTACCTCCATTTGGCAATGTACTAGACGCTCTAATCATCGCCGAATTAGTTAAGCATCTCACTTCACACGGACTCTTAACAGATAAACAATATGGCCTCCGTTTCTCCAGGTCTACCGCCGATATGCTAACGACCAACACTGAATTTATCTATGAAGCTTTAGATCAGACCGGTGAAACTCGGGCAGTGGCTCTAGATATCTCAAAGGCGTTCGACAGTGTTTGGTATGCTGGCCTCAAGCTCAAGGGCTACGATGTCTCTGAACTAATATTTGGCTTAATCTGACCGTTCCTGGAAAAACGTGTTTATTCTAGGATATTTCGCATGAACACGGGAGTCCCCCAGGGCTCTATCCTTGGATTTATATTATTGCTTATCTTCATCAACGGCCTTCCCGAATAATCATTTCCTAATTAAAAAGATTCATAACTATTTACTCCTGTCTTAGTTGCAAGCCCGACAGTTTCGAGAAAGTAACACTGGCAATTGCTCTCGAAAACGACCTCCAATCAGTGATTAACTAGGGAAACGAATGGCTTGTAAGTCTTAACGACACGCAAAACAAAATTTGTAATTTAACCACCTTGGAGAACCTAATGATACCAATCTACTAGGGAACAAATATTTGCGAATTCTTAAGCTCAGGTTATTCAGGGGTGATCATATTGAAACAACTGCTAGGTCTATTTCTAGCAAAGTTGCTTTACTGTGTTGTGCTAGATAATTTTTCTCATCGGAATCCATCTTACACATTTATAAATCTACTATTCGTCCGTGCATTGAATACTGCTGCCATATCTGATCTAGTGTTCCTAATATATATATCGAGATACTTGACAAAATTCAGAGAAATGTCTGTAATATAATCGATCCTGACCTGGCATCTCGACTTCAGTTACTTTCTCATCGTGGCGTCTCTCTGTCTTTTCTACAAATATTTTTTATGGCAATTGTTCTGATGCGCTTTACTCATTGGTGCCTCCGGCTGCACGAATTGAAGCGGGCCACTAGGTTGGCAATTAGATCTCAACGTTTACTGTTGAACTACCTAGATGGAACCATATGATCTACTCGAATAGTTTCTTTTTCTCGCACTTCTCGTTTGTGGAACTACCCTCCGATCTGTTGCGTTTTTGCCACATACAATCTTCAAAAATTTGAATGAAACTCCAATCGCTATCTGCTGTCTTCCTGAAAACTGTTCTTTTATTGTCCTTTCTTCTCGGTAAAGTTTTCTCATTCTCTTTCACTCCCAGTAACCCCATGCATCTTAGTGGCATTATTGCCTTGCTTGGGGTAAAATAAAACCTCAGCAATTGAAGAGAATTACATGATGAAGAAGAGGGGAGGGGAGAGAGAGAGAGAGAGAGAGAGAGAGAGAAAGAAAAGCTAAAGGGAACAAAATAAGAATAGCCAACGAAGACAGAGCTCAATGCGGTAGTCATTTTTTAGATAGAAGGAAGAAAGAAAAAGAGGGTGAGATAGATAGATAGATAGATAGATAGAGAGAGAGAGAGAGAGAGAGAGAGAGGAGGGAGAGGGGAGAAATTTGAAAGCGAGAAAGGAAATGGGAGAAGAAAAGAAAAAGAGAAAGAGCTGTTCTATAGCTACTTCCACGGAAAGTGCTCGGACGAACTATATTCCTTGGTTCCACCATTTCTAACCTTCACGGCAAGGACCCGCCTTACCACACTCCTATCCGTACAAATTACCTCCTAACGTAACCATCTAGCTCGAGTGATCCCCGTGTCTTGTACAGGGTTAACCTTACCATAAAAAAAGAAGAAAAACGAAAAAAAAGGCACTAGTATTTTTCACCAGTGTTTGTAATCGTCTGAGTATATCGTCGATTGACTTCAACATTACAGTTTAGTAAAAATGGTTTACTAGAATAGCTACACTAACCATTTTCCTATGTCGAAACTCATAGATAGTTAAGACTAAGTTTATTTACTTCACGGGCTATCAGCTCTCGTTAAGCTAATTAATATATAATTCTTTGCATGCGGCATTCATTGAAATCGAACTCACAACTCACTAGTAACTCATAGATGCATAGATAAATAGTGAGACAGACAAACTGAAAAAAGGAAAGAAAACACACCCACCATGTGTATATATTTACATATACTCACAGAAGCCATGGTCCTTTAACATCCAGATTGTAAGAAAATGTGCAAAAACTACAGGAAATGTTGAAGTTAGGGGCAAATTCAAAAATTAGGCATTAAGTCAAATAAGAATTGATATGCTGGAAAATCAATTCGTTCTTTCTTTTCCTCTCGGCGTAGGATAATGCTGCTTTAGTTGATCATTTCTACTGCGTTGTGATTTCGATCCTCACTGGGGGCCAAATATAGAAGCAACCAAACAAGTGTTTGGATATCGGAAAATCAACCAGTTTTGAAATCTATCTATCTATCTATCTATCTATCTATCTATCTACTTACAAAAGGGATGGAAGGAAAAAGAAAAATGCCCTAAACGAATTCGTCGAGATAAAAAAAATTCTAAAATTTCCAGCACACCTCAGTCATGCGCATGTTTAGTCCTACCAACATAACAAGTCACAAGTAGGCGTTTCTCCTTTGTCAGAAATTTCCCCAATACTGTTCTTGATATAAAAAATATATCTCATATATATATATATATATATATATATATATATATATATATATATATACAGGCAGCAATCCTTCGTTTATGCATGTTTCATTAAAAAAGACAGACAAGGTACTATGGTTAAGATTTTTATTTAATTTTTCTTGTGTTCGAACAAGAGCTTTCTTTTCTGGACAAAGGGTGTGTAAGAACTGTCCAAATGTTTTATATTTCTGAGCGCTTTCGGCTATACCTGTAGCCATTATCAAGGATGATTCGATTTTTCAGCTTACTTGAGTGTGTGCGTTATGTGTATGTCTTAGTGTGTGGTAGAGATGTTTTTAATTTCCGAATACGGTTAGCACATTGTGGCTTTGTTATATATATTAAGAAATGGACAAAGTTCGACAATTTATTAAAGACATTTTTATGCTTAACATTTAATACTGTTTATTATAAACAGAGCATTTACTTAAATACTTGTATCTATGAAAAGAATGTTAAACATAAAAATGTCTTTAATATATATATATATATATATATATATATATATATATCGAGCAGTGTTTCAATAACACCAACACTTTATGTGCAATTCATATATTTATATATTTACATATATATTTATATATATATATATATGAAATGCGTCAGAAGAAATTTTCCAGTTTGTCATATTTTTCTAAATACTGTTTGTTGATATATAAAATTAAGCAAAACTATATGTCGTTATAATATATATATATATATGTATATATATATAAGGAGGGTGTTGGTGTTTATCATTTGGAGGATTAGTTATTAAATATGTTTAAGATGTTTCTGCCAGTATTAAATGGTATGTTATTTATTTTATTTATGTTGGTTGTTTTGTTTGTAACTCGAATCGCTTCAATAATTTGTAATCGTTTTCTGCATTTTTTAAAGAGGATTTTGGTGTTGTTAATTGAGATTTTTATTATTTCTTATTACTTGTGGTGCAGTGTGTTGTTACAAGATGAGTTTTCCGAATAATAAACAACAATGTCATACCTTTTCGCTGTATCACAGCTCCACAGTGCGACTAAACATCCGGATACCTCAAGCCAGGATCGAAACCCAACCGATTTGATGTCAGTCAGTGCTTCTACCACTGAGCTATCTTCATTCAGCAGAGTGAAACAGCTAAATCTAGCGTATTGTTTTTACGAATGTAAACAAATGCTAATCAGCTGGATTGCCCAATTCATTTCACTGAATACCTTTTGCATTAAAGCAGGTGGCTGTTGTTTATAGAATTTGCTTATCACTCAACAGTGCTCAATTGAAATATATTTTCAAGTGCTAAGGGTGTTCCAATAACTTAAACGGATTTTAAATGTGAATTAAGTTTAAACGTCTAATGATTTTTTCTTTCACATTTGGCGGACATTTGGGTGATATTATTTTTCACACATAATTGCCATGACTTAAATAACATTATCTAATAGAAAAATAAATTAATTTTCACCAATAACACTGATTTATTTACTGTTGCCTTTGATCCGCCTTAATGAAACATCCTTATATATAATCCGTTTTAATGAAACACATTTTATATATATATATATATATATATATATATATATATATATATATATATATATATATATATATATATATGTGTGTGTGTGTGTGTGTGTGTGTGTGTGTGTGTGTGTGTGTGTGTGTGTGACTGCATATGTGTAATTTCCATTGAGGTAGGGAAATCAAGCCAAAATATGAAGTTACGTGATGACATATTTGTATTTATATTTTTCAAGATATTGTAGATGAAGTCGCCCAGGGGACCCATAACTCGAGTACGTGTAGATAATTAAAGACTAACTTTGAACTAAAATTCAATGAGGCATTAGCATTAACTTCAATAAAACTTCCTTTTTTCTTTAGAAAGAAAAAAAAAAACGAAATCTCTAACAACAATAAATCTAATTAACTTTTGTCAGTCGGTTACATTTCTTATTTTTCTCAGCACAAACGAATTCTTTTCGTAATTTTGCGCCACACCTCACGCAGACCCCAAAGCCCAAATTACATCATTGTTTGCTGAAAGTAGTTCATCAGTAGAGTATTTTGCTCACCCGCAGCGAGTGTTTGTTGAGGTAAATTAGTTGATCTTTGTATACAACACTTTTAAATATTATTTAATTTGCCTTTTTTTTAATTACTTATTTGTAATTGGAAATATAATTATTGCTGTTAGAAATCAGACGCAAATACTAATATATGAATCAAATTATCGAAACTGGCCAATATCTATCGAAATTCTGAAATTTTTGACCAGACAAACAGAAGCAGTATAAACGCTTTTATAGGAAAGAAAGTAAATTTATTTTCAGAAACTTCAAATATTATTATACGATCATAAAACTGTTTTTGACGGATTCTAAGAGATGTTTGTTCTACAAGTGATGCGAGGTTTTCGCGCCGATAGAAAAGTTGTAAGATAGATACAAACAGACGAAAAGACGTCTGAAGATATGTATGATAGATACAAAAAGACGTATGTACGATAGATACAGACAAAAAGACTTCTGAAGATATGTACAATATATACAAACAGACGTATGTACGAAAGATATGTACGATATATATAGACAGACATATGTACGATAGATACAGACGAATGTACGATAGATACAGACGAAAAGACGTCTGGAGATATGTACCATATATAAGACGTATGCTAAGATCAATAGATACAAAAAGACGTATGTATGATAGATACAAACAGACGAAAAGACATCTGAAGATATGTACGATATATACAAACAGACGTATGTACGATAGATACAGACGAAAAGACGTCTGGAGATATGTACCATATATAAGACGTATGCTAAGATCAATAGATACAAAAAGACGTATGTATGATAGATACAAACAGACGAAAAGACATCTGAAGATATGTACGATATATACAAACAGACGTATGTACGATAGATACAGACGAAAAGACGTTTGAAGATATGTACGGTAAATACAAACAGACGTATGTACGATATATACAGATGAATGTACGATAGATACAGATGAAAAGACGTCTGAAGATATGTACGATATATCAGACGTAATTAAGACGAATTAAATTTATTTAGATATTATTTATCAAAATATCAACGACGTAAATGAATCTGAAATTTTACTGTCGATAACTCCAAAACGGAAGATTTTATTAAATTTGTCAACGTGGCAGTGGTGTACCATAAACTTGAAGAGTTTAGTTAAAGGAAAATAACTCGTTCTGGTAAAGGAAGCAATGATGGCATATATGTCCTCAAATAACTCCAAGAATCTGTCTTTATCTCTGAGACGAGGTACTATGATTACTTACATTATTCGGACTGTTATCTTCATCTTCATTGCCATATTCACAACGTTGTTTCCATTAGGCCTTCATCACATTATGTAGGAAGGAGTAGATGAGATAGGCATCAATAAACTACAGAAAAATTCAAATCGCTGCCTTTAAATATTGCATTAATATTTAAGATTACCTTTTAAATGTTCAACTTTCTTCTTCCGCAACTGAATTTTAAGATAATTTGATGTACGTAGGTCCTTACTTTCCGTACAAACAATTATTTTTATTTCATGGTTGACTTTCGATGGATTTCGCAATTAATTTCGATTATTCCCAAGTTATAGAAATTGTTACCATACAAAAAAATTCGTCGCTAAAAATTCGTTGCCTGGTATTGAACTCACGACTCTTTGGGTTTAGTAACTGGATTTAACCAACGCAGCAGTGGTGGACCCGAAACTTGGAGAGTTTAGTTAAAGGAATATAACTCGTTCTGGTAAAGGAAGCAATGATGACATATATGTCGTCAAATAACTCCAAGAATCTGTCTATATCTCTGAGACGAGGTATTATGATTGCATTATTTACATTATTCGGACTGTTATCTTCATCTTTATTGCCATATTCACCACGTTGTTTGCATGCATTCGCTGCGGAATAGCTACGAGTCGGATATTCACTTGTCTTGATTATTGCGCACGCAATATAGTTCTCTTGCGCAGTAATTGAGATATGTTGAGACAGGTAAGATCAGTAAACAATGCCGTTAACTATATTCTCTTTGCTTTCAACAGCGAATGTGTGCAAACAACGCCAATAATGGCTGTCACTAACGACGCAAATTAATCCGAAGTTTTACTGTCGATAACTCAAAAACGGTTGATTTTATTAAATTTATCAAGTCATTTTCGAGTGAAGCATGCATATTTACACGTAAATGTAAGTATTTGGGAAATTTTTAATGCAAACTGAACGCGGATCCTAATCTGCAAATTAGCCCAGTCACAATGTCAACGGATATTTTAATATTCCTTATTCTTTTTAAATAGCTTTCTTAATTTCCCTATCAGTAGGTTCATTATTGTCTATAAAATTTGTACGAATTTTTAATGATTGTGTGAATATTGGTATGTTTTATTTCTGCTAGCATCTTATATGACGCAATAATTAAGACAAGTGAATATTCAACTCATAGCTATTCCGCAGCGAAAGCATCCAAACAACGTTGTGAATATGGCAATGAAGATAAGGATAATAGTTCGAGTAATGTAAATAATGCAAGTAATCATAATACCTCATCTCAGAGATATAGACAGATTATTGGAGTTATTTGATGACATATATGACATCATTGCTTTCTTTACCAGATCGAGTTTACATTTTTGATATTAAATTAACCTTTACTAGAAAGCTTTTTTTTTTACTTAGTTTTTCTAGAAAGAAAAAAACTGATGCAAGTTAAATTTATTGAAATATTGGGCTGTTTACATTTAGTTACATTTTATAACAAAGGATGTAAAAACAAATGCGAATTAAATTCATTTAAATATTATTTATCAAAAATATAATCATAATTTTCAATAACTACAGTTTGACGAGAAGGGAAAATTATTGATTCCGCATTTAAAGAAATCTGGCTTTATCCCCAGTAAATTTTGAACGAATGTTTTTAAAGCCTTCTTTTCTCGGAACGGTGTGTCACTTATGAAATGTTCTACTGACCGAAAAAGAAAAGTCTTCTGCTGCTAAATCTAGTGAATATGGAGGATTTTGAAGAACCTTCCATCTTAAAGTTCTTATTTTTCCTTGGGTTTGTTTTGCAGAGTCTGCCCTTGTATCGTCTTGATGGGGAATATTAATTTTTTTTTGTTTACCAAAGCAAGAGACTTTTGACACAATACACTGTTAACCCTCTACTGACAATAAAACTCTCCACAGATGGTCCGTTCATGTTTCAGTACCTGTTAATGGACGACACCTTTTATATTCCATCAGGAACAAAGTAAGAACCTCCCTGGAGAGAGTCCTGGTTTTGGCGTTGATACTGATTTCACATTCTGTGTTTTTCCTTTTCTGTTGCCATGCAAGACCTATTTTACGACAATCGCAAGACAGCGATTCAAAAATGAAAGGTTTGTAGTCCTGGATAAAAGACTGCTGCAGGTAGTGGAACGTTGCTTTCGTTTCCCAAACGAAAGCTTGCGAGGAATCCTAATTCCTTCATTGCAATTTTTACTTATTCATTTGAGATGTTTAAGGACGGTTGAACATGGTGCATTAAGTTTTTTTTTGTTTTGCGCGCGAAATCTCTAGTGCTCTGACGTGGAATCAATTTAATAATCTCCTTCAGAAGTTCTTAATTCACATCGGGTTGTCCTCTAGAGAGAGAGACATGTAGGATATGTCACAATTTCAATTTTTTAAAAATCATTTTAAATCACAACTGACATATGCGATCTTTCAATGAAACCATATACACCGCACACGTTTTTAAATGCCACCGAATTCATACAGTAAACAACAGCGAATATGTTACTTCTGAAAATCACATAACACTCCATAGAAGCTTACGGCCACATCGTGTTGAAACACCGGTTCTAGTATGATCAACGAAGTTAAGCAATGTGAGCTTGGTCAGTACCTATTTGAGTGACGGCTTGAGAATATCAGGCGCTGTGAGTTTGGAAGTGCGGGTGGTGTAATATATAACGTCTCGGAATTGTTAATCAGAGAGCCGAGTTCCAATTCCCATTGGGTTCGTTATATTCATTTATATGCAGATACCTTTGGGAAAGGTATGAATCCACTTCTTCTCTCCCCCCGCAGTTTTAAGTTAATTAGTAAGACTTTTATCACTAAATCATTATTATCTTCCCCCAAATTCTTACAATCTAAAAAATATTTTCTGGATTGATATGCAGTAAAAATACGAATCAATCATTCAATCTTCCATGGGGTTAAACTCTGAAATACGCTATAAGATAGCAAACTGTCGGACAGAAGTATTGATGAAGTAATTCTAGCCGGAGTTTCGTACCAAACAACATTTGTTCTATCTTGAACGGTTTACTCATAATTCACAGCGGCGAAAGACGTAATTACTTTCTGAACATCGTAATAAAAATTTACAGAAAAAAGGACAAAAAGAGGGCCGATTAAGGAACACTGGGATCGCAAAGTGTTTATTGGACTTGATTCCGAGAATCAGCGGTACACACAAAACAAATCCACTTGATGCCTGCTGTGGACGACTTCTCCCTTCTCACAGAATACAAACTTAGAAATAATTTCATCACAGCTTTTTATCAAAAGTAATAGCCCTACTGGTCCAGACAAAATCCAAGTGGTTGTCCTTAATAATATTAACCTTGAGTTATTTCCTATCTTAGCAAAACTATTTAGCTGTTGCTTGAAGCATAAATCCTTCCCAAGTCAGGGAATGGTGTCAAGTGTATGCCATGTTTTCAAGAATGCAAGTAAGCTCACTGTCTCAGTATCGATCCATCAGTTTCTTCAGTGTCATTAGCAAACAATCACCCTGAGTTATTCCCGATCTTAGCAAGACTATTTACCCGTTGTTTAAGGATAAATCCTTCCAAAGTTAGTGAATGGTGGCAAGTGTATGACTTGTTTTCAAGAATGAGAGTGAGCTCAACGTCTCAGTATGTACACACCAGCTTCTTCAGTGTCATTAACACGCAATCAGGCAATAATCAACAAGAAGCCTGTTGATCAACTCAATAGAATCAACTAATTGAGCGACAAGCAGTACGGATTTCGATCTGTCCGGTACATTGATGATATCCTAGCAGTCATCACTCACAGACTTAGTGAGGCAATAGACAATAAATACATCCAAAGGACGATCGTATTAGATATGCCGAAGGCCTTTGACAAGGTGTGGCATAGGAGGTTGATGCCCAAACTCTCCAGCTATGGAATCAAAAGGAGTGTCTTTTCAATTATTAAGTCCTTCCTAAGTGGTAGGTCCCTGAATGTAATTGTTAACGACCAGTCTCCCGATGTTCAAGTGATCAACGCAAGTGTCTCCCAAGGCACGCTTCCCGGTTCAACTCTCTGCTTTATATGATCTTCCTAATGGTATACCCCGAACTTTCGTGGATATCTATGCTGGTAATACAAAATTATATGGGTGCAATTTTAGATGACTAGAGGCTGGCAGCTGATCTCTCTTCTGATTTTGCTCTAACAGCACATCGGGGGTGGAACTGGCTGGTTACATTCAGTGGCTCGAAAACCAAACTAGTGATGTTCCATCATCGTCAAGTAGACCCTGGTCGCCTATCGCGATGAACAATTGTTCTCTCAGGAGGCCCCCTGTCTTCAGTGCCTCTTGAGAATTAAGCTCAACCCTGACCTCAAGTAGAAATTGTATGTACGATCAATTGCTAAAGATGCTAGAAAAATGGTCAGCTCCCTGTATTGCTGCAGTAAGTAGCTAAATGATCCTGTTATCCTCTACCATTACAAGAGCCAAATAGGTTACTGTTGCCATATATGGGCTGCAGCTTCTCTGTATTTACTTTTCAGTCTCGATAGACTCCAAAAACCTCTCCATTCTAAACCCATTTCTCACAGACGAAAAGTAGCAAGAATCTTTCTACTCTATCGTTATTTCCATGGAAAGTGTTCGAACGAACTATATTCCTTAGTTTCACCAGTTCTAACCTTCCCAGCTAAGATCCATCATGCCATTTTTTCTCATCCTGCCTCCCCCCCACAGTTCTTCTTAATTTTTATTTCGCATTTATTATATTAATACACTCCGTCATCCATTTTCTTTCCTGGTCAGGCTAGACAGCGGATGTCGGAATGTATCATTTAGGCAATCCATTATTTTTCTATTCATTTAACTCGATTGCTTTATTTCCTTTTTCGTTTCATTTAAAGTTTTCGTTTTTTTTTTAAATAACCATATCCGATCATTCATCCTCCCCCTTCTTCTTCTTCTAGGTAAATTTTAAAATGACTTATAGAAAGAAGCATTATTACGCACTTATTTAACAATGTTCAGTTGGTTGATGCCCTAAACTGAGGTTAGAAATCAGTTTCGTCATTTTGCAGCTATTACGTTTTTACTCGTCCTTGTAGCAAAGCTTAGTAATTTCCTCTTTATGCTTTCGATTCATACCGGCTGCTTTTATGATTTGCAGGAATAAGAAACATCAACCATTTGTTAGTGTTATGGTGAAACACGCCTATTCTATAGTTAATAGACTCTCCCACCTAATATAAGTAGGAGTAGTAATAGAAACGAAGGTCGGTCGATGTCGGACGACAGTTAGGTATTATGCAGAGTAATCTTGTTGTGGTCGCTGATACTTTCGTATTCGACTAAGTTATATCAAGTTCCTAACGTTTTGTACGTCGAACCTATTTTAGGACCGATTTAGTACAAATACAAGCCTCCACTGCGAAATCATTCCACAACAGTTAGTCAATTACTTGGTGCTGTAAACTGAAGTTACAAAACAATTTTCGGGGTTTTGTGAAAGAAAAGAAAGCTCAGTGTCCATATAAAATAAACACATGCAAAATAAAACTGTTCAACCTCGTTTTCATTTTTGTTACTCTTCCTCTCGATGTCAGTTTACTACTATAGATTTCTATTTCTATCCATACCAAGAGAGAAAGTAGAAATCTAAGTAAAGAGAGATACTGAGAGAAAGGAGCCGAAATAGATGATGATGAGGAAGGGAAACAGACAAAGAATATAGATGAGAGAGTGATAAAGATAACGAGATAAAAAGGGAAAAAAACGAGAGAGAAAAGAGAAAGAACAGATTAGGTGCAGAAAAGGTGTAACCTTTTGGACGTAGGATAAAGAACAATACTTTAAAGTTCAGAATTAAGAAGAAAAAAATCTCATAACTAATAAACAATGGTCCATGGATTGACTGATCAGAAAATCGAGAGAAAGCTAGATTTCTTGATGAAAAATAAAAGTTTCTCCTTCCATGATTCTTCAGTGAGGTCTTTGGCTTGCTAGGAGCAGATGCCAGTAGGGAAGTTCTCTCATTCACTGTACCCACACGGTCACTGACAAGTAGTCGGTAACATTTCCCTGCTGGAGGCAATAAAATTGAACTATACAGGCACCAATACGTTGTGCTATTTATTATTTCAAGAAAAAAACTCTTAGCTGGTGAAGAGATGGCTTTTGATCTTCAGTGAGAAATCGAGATGTTGCAACTCTTGGGTATTGACCCAAAGACTGCCGATGCGACCCACTGCGAATCGACGACCGTAGTTCGCCGAAGATCATTTCGAGCCACATAGGACGTCGTAACATTGCAACAGAGAGAGATTATAGAAAGCGTGAATGGTAAATAAGCATTTGAGATTTAAGTAAATGTTATCACAGAATACAAGAAAGAAGAATGAAAAGGAAAAGAAAGAAAGGCAATTTAGAATTCATTAAAGGATTCCTCTTGTCAGGCTCTATTTAACAAAAATCAGATCAGACCTAAAATGATGTATTGCTGCCATATCTGGACTAGAGCTACCTAATCCTCTCTTTCCAGTTTGTATCACTTTAAAAAATACCTGACTCCTTATTTCCTGCTTTATCTTTATAAGAGTCAGATCATACCAAAAATGGTGTATTGCTGCCATATATGGGCTGGAGCTACCTAATCCTCTCTTTCCAGCCTTGACAGAGTTCAAAATCATCTAGATGGCCTTGTTCGTGATGGATTATTTTCCACTGTACACCCTCTTTACCACAGACACAACATTATAAGCCTCTTGATACGCTATCGCTATTTTCATAGCAAATATTCTGACAAGTTACATTCTTTTGTCCCACCAGTTCATACCTTGTTGTAGCTAACCTACGGACGATAATAGGTATATCCCTATTCGCATAAATACAGTAGTAAATACTGTATGTTGATCTGCAGTCGGAGATTCGTCTCCAGCTGCGCTGGTCAAACACTCTGTCGCCGGGTAGAGAGGATCCCCAGACGAGTCTATGCCGAAGGGCAGAGTCTCGTCTGGGGTGGTAGATAGCTACCCGACCCCGTTTTTTCGGGAATCTTTGCCCGAGCCTACTGGCTCGGAAACCCCACTTTAAATTCGGCCTTGTGCTACATCTGACCGCATGGGGCGGTTGGCAAACATCCTGCAGTTGGAGATTCGTTTCCAACTGTGCTAGTCAAACACTCTGCCACCGGACAGAGAGGATCCCCAGACGATGCTATGTCGAAGGGTAGAATTTCGTCTCAGGAAACTGCTACCCGACCCCGTTATATACGGGGGTCTACGGGGAATTTTTGACTAGGTTTACGGGCTCGGAAACCCCACATTAAATTCGGCCTTGTACCATATCTGATCGCGTGGGATGGTTGGTAGATATCCTGCAGTTGGAGATTCATTGAGGAATTCACTTGACTCACTTCTAGCAGTTGACTACTTCTATGCGCCACTGGCGAATCTTATATGTGTTGTTCTTGTCCTAAGTATTATCGTTCATTACCAACTTTCGTTTGATTATTCTTTTCAGTAACCTTTACATTTGACTACATATGCCATATATACGGGGTCGATTAATTCTCATTTCCTTCGTATTCCATTGGCAAGAAAGAAGTTCCATTAGGATATCTTCTTCCCAAAAGCTGTAGAGGATGTTTCATTGATTGATACAATTTCCACCTCCGTAAGACTCGAGTTTTACGTACTTTCAACAACCTTGTTCAGTAAAGCTGTAGTTTGAGTGGCTTTTGGATTTTGTATTGAAAGGACAACAGTTTAAAAGAAGAAGAAAAAACAAAAGGATAGAATTGTTCAATTTTACAATTTTAGCAATCATACAAGAAAATTAATTAATCAAAAATTTTGTAAAGAAATTGTTTTTTTTCCCCAACAGGATTCTTAGGACAATGAGAAGGAAAAGACAGGAATTGCATGTACTTTGTGTGTGTGTGTGTGTGTGTGTGTGTGTGGAAGGTCAATATTTGGGAGGGTTGGACAGCTGACCAGAGTTCTTAACAACTGGAACAGATGATAACTTAGCAAGGAATTTATAATACAGTTTAGAGGGAACAGAAGCCAGTTTGAGAGCACTCTTCTTAATAACTATTACAGGGATACCATTTGGTCCACATGCTTTGTGGGGAATCAAGGTTAGAGATGATGACAAAAAATAAATGAAAGGGGTTATATGCATATCATTCAACAGAGACTCATTTCTAGGTGGGAAGTTAGGCAGGGATACTCCAGATGAGTCAAGAGTAGAGATTGAGGAGAATATATATAGTTTCTGCAAATCCTACCAAGGTTGCATTTGATGTAAATAATGCCACTTTCTCTGCTGATAAAGCTGAATGGAAAGAAGTTCCATTCGGGTCCCAGCAATGGAAAAATAGTAAACTGTCCAAACAAGAAACACTATGAAAGTATAAAAATACATTTTAATAGTAAAAATACCAGCAAAACCTTTTTATATAAAAAAAAGACCAGCAATATATTTTATTTGTAGTTGAATTGTGTTCAAAATATATTTAGTTAAATCAATAAAATTGGGTTCAAATTATTTAGATTTAGATAACCCATAGTGATTGATATGTCGCCAAACAAAATCAATCAATATGAATGAACTTTCTCATGACATTAATCCATATAATATTCTACAATTTCTTAAATCAAACTGTACTCCAAAATATAAATTAAAAAAACTACAAATAAAACTCATATCACCACCTCTAGTAATCATATCTGATAAGTTACATTCTTTAGTCCCACCAGTTCAGACATTTACACCTGACACACAATGTCATGTATATGGAGTCGATTCATTCTCGCTTTCTTCGTATTCCATTGGCAAGAAAGAAGTTGCATTCGGATATCTTCTTCCAAAGAGCTGTAGCTTTGTGGAACAGGCTCCTTAGATGATGTTTCATTGATTGCTACAATTTCAACCTCCGTAAGACTCGCGTTTTACGTACTTTCAATAACCTTGTTCAGTAAAGCTGTGGTTTCAGTGACTTTTGGATTTTGTATTGAATGAACAACAGTTTAAAAGAAAAAAATCAAAAGGGTAGAATTGTTCAATTTTAGGAATCATACAAGATAATTAATTAATTAAAAATTTTGTAAAGTAATTTTTTTTCTCTCCAAAAACTATTCTTGGGACAATAAGAAGAAAGAGATAGGAAGTGTGTGTGTGTGTGTGTGTGTGTGTGTGAGAGAGAGAGAGAGAGAGAGAGAGAGAGAGAGAGAGAGAGAGAGAGAGAGCTGGGATTGATTATAAACTACATCTGATCAGGAGATTGCAGGTTTCGAAGAGTGTGGAACCACCTCTTAATTGTAGGTGTTCCTTGTTGCAGTTTTTGGGGTATTATGTTTACTAGTGAGTTAGCCCAAATGACTTGACTCACGTTATAGTCCACTAATAGAAGGTTAACCAATCAGAAGACGTAGAACATTCAATCCGTTATGTATAAAGGCGGCCATTTTGTTTACTCTATCCGAATGTCCAGTGTCAGCTTGTCAGGCGAAGAGGAACAGAAGGAAGAACTACGCTCTGCTATTTTTACCGGGATATCCACTGCTAACCTGAACAACGCTTCCCTACTGTCTTCGAAATATTCACTGCTAACCTCTGGATTCTATACCCAAAGACGACCGTCATCATGAACAACATTCCTAGGTTCCATAGCACCTGTTAGGGTCCCAGCTATGGACAGGTAGTGAACCACCGAAACAAAAATGATGATCTACCATGACACGTACACTGGGACGAATCATTCTCATTCCCTTCGTATTTTATTAGTTAGGGTTGCTTCTTCCTTTCCAAAAGGCGCTGCTTTCTGAAACAGACTCCCGAGAGGATACTTTCCCTATCACTAAAATCTTAACCTCTTCAAGTCCAGGGTCAACCTTTAGTTATCCTACATATTCTCATAATTATTTTCGTTAAATTCTTATGCCAATATAAAAACCCCGTTCAGTGATCCACTATATTACACTGTTTCCACGGGGCCCAAGTACAGACTGCCCGGCCCAGAGATTGAACTCACAATTACGTTATCAAATTCACGAATCAACAAGTTAACCCACTAGTCTCCTGTCACGTGCGATTAAAGCGTTGGTTGGTGAATAGTCATAGTAAGTTCAATCCCTGGTCCAGGTAGTGTGTACTTGGACACAGTGGCAAGCAATAACTGAGCAGTATCAAGAATAAGAACTAGACGAGATATCCCCAGACATGGAAAGTGAAATGAGAATGGTCTACCCCCGTAGATTAAATAAAGGGTTCAGTTTAGAATTCCCTGTAGGTTACCAAGGATCGACATACACCTCATGGCCGGAGGACACAACAGGTGAAGCGTGGTGATAACAACAATGAAAGAGACAATAGTTCGCTTGAAGATAGTATAAATCAGGGGTGGGTAACTACAGCCCACGGGCCACGTCTGGCCCGCCTAATGTTAGTAAATTTGAAAGAGAAAGTTACCAAGCAATGTCAAATAATTGTTACAAGCAATTTGACGCCTAATTTTAACAAAGTGGCAAATAACTGCAATCAGATACATTATTCTCAATGAATCATTGAGATCCTTCTTTTGCTGAGTTACTTTGTTTTTAAAATAAATTTGATTAATGTGAAGTTACTAATTTAAAATATCAATTTTTTTTCTCAAAATGATTTACTTTGTTTTCAAACAAATCTGTTTCATGTGAAATTTCTATTTTAAAAGTCGAAATTAAGTTTTTCTTTAAATTTAATTATTTTACATGTGTTTTATTTAAAGTTTCTACTTTAAAATATTACTAAGAATTGTTTCTTATTTCTTTTCGCAGAGTTAATTTGTTTTTCAAATAAATATGTTTTCTACTTTATAATGTTAATTAATAAAATATATTTTTTCTTAAAACAAGGTTATATTGTCATTCAAATGTGTTTCATGTAAATCGTCAACTTAAAAATACTTATATACTTTAATTTAACCTGAGTTACTTTGTCTTTCAAATAAATGCGTTTCATGTGAATCTTCTACAATACTTTTAAATTTTTTTCTATAAAGCCTTTTTGGTTTATTTTAAATATTAATTATTTTGGGTTAATATACTATGCGGCCCAATAAAATTGTGAATTTTTGAATGTGGCCCTTGCACCGAGAAGGTATAAATAGTGATAGTTCCTCATCCTAGAAATTAAGACAGAAATAATATCAACTACATTGATTTATCAAACATGATTCTTGCATTGTATTTTCTTTATTGGTTCTTAATAAACTCCCTCGGGCGCTTACAGTGGCGTGATGGTATGTTGGCGTCGTAGATCAATACTTTACAATAGTGAATTCGATCCTCGCTAGGTAACTCCTACGGAAGCCTTTGTTTTAGAATAAGCTCTCAACATAGATGTTCCAACATGAATGCTCACCAAAAATCAGTGTGATTTTTCTTCAGGACAACATGTATTTTCTTCAAAACCAACAGTGTCAACAATACTGAGCAGACCTTAGTTACAACTTTATGTGTTTCACTAGGACTGCATACATTTTCAGTTTAGACCTAGTTAGACCTAACCTACACTGCTATTTAACCCATAGATGGGAGTGGTGGTAGAGAAGAGATGGATTCTTACCTTTTCCAACGGTATTTACGCGAAAGTGACTGTAACGAACTCGACCGGTATTCGAACTCCGTTCGTCGTTTTTTTAGTTCCGAGCTGTTAATCATTACACCACCTGCACTTTCCATCTGAACTTTGGGTGTCTCACCGTGGAGTGATGGCTAGTTAGCTTCGTCGATCCTTAATAATAATAATCGACCCATAATCGATTCTTATTAACTATTATTCTTAGTACACGTGGCTTTGTGCTAAGCTTAGTAATTAAGTATAAAAGAATCATGACCTTATTGGAATTGCCAACTACAGTTCCACGTGTTAGCAGTTGGCTCAAATGGGTGTTTTGAAAGCCAACATTAGAACAAAACTAATTTGCAGGATGAGTAAAATAATAAAAAATAGGGATTATCATTGATAGCATTTTTTTTCTGATCTCAGGTCGTCGAATCTGATAAGGTAATTTATTACCACTATTATCCTAAAAAAATTCCAACGCATTTTCTTTATACACAGTTTTCTCTTAAATTCCAGCTTGAAGAAGCCAAAGCTAACACACGTCGACTAGAAGCGTCGTTAGTAATCTTTTCCACTTCGTTCCATTATCTCCACTTCTGTTTCGGATAATATTCTGCATCCTACTAACACACACACACACACACACACACACACACACACACACACACACACACACACACACACACACACACACACACACACACACACACACACACACACACACAGACAGATATATATATATATATATATATATGTGAAAAGTGCATATAAATTTAAATAAATATAAGTATGTATAATTATTTATATATTATATGCGCGGTACTTATTAGAAAGCGCTCAATATCAGAGATAGAGCTAACATATTTGGTTGGATCACATCTATCCAAATATATATATATATATATATATATATATATATATATATATATATATAATATATATTTTAAGTGATTTTTGCAGATATATTTGTTTACATTAATATATATATATATATATATATATATATATATATATATATATATATACGCAGACAAACCTCTTATTATCGGACCAATAGGGGGGATGAGTGTTCTGTTAAAGGTAATTGTTCGTGGATGGGAAGGGATTATTTTTCAGTTATAAAATCACTATAGTAACGAACAGTAGTTATGATCATAATGTAAATAATATAAACATGTATATATGGCATAAATAAATATATACTTAATAGATAGATTAATGAAAATAACAAAAATAATAGATTTCTCACAGTTACTTTCTCACACAGGCGCTAATGTATCGTGCTTTATACATTGCACTCTCGTCTTAGTTTACAATTGAAAGGCCCGCCACTCAGCGGTCACTTTGAGAACTAATACTACTACAGTGTAACCCGGATATAAGAGAGTTGTCGGGACCGGATAAGTCTCTTTTTATCCGGGTTTCTCTTATATCCGGGTTTGGTCTATTTTATATATATTAACACAGGCTCTAATTTGGGACCAGAGAAAACCTCTCTTATATCCGGGTTTCTCTTATATCTGGGTCTCTTATATCCGGGTTACACTGTAGTTCTGCTAAGCCTGCAAATTTTTAAATACATCGCTGATGATTTGGAAGTTTTTTTCCTGCACATCTTTTTTTTTATTTTGCCTGCAGATTATATCCGTTGCATCCGAAGTCCTTTGATGGGGGGGGGAGTCTGTAGATTATATATATATATATATATATATATATATATATATATATATATATATATATGTGTGTGTGTGTGTGTGTATGTGTAATCCTATATAATCATATTCAAATGAGATTATATAAGTTTAAAAACTGTATTAAAATATAAGGGGAGGCTGAAAAAATTTCAGTTAGACTAAGAATTCCTTCCAGAAGCAGTCTTTATGTTTGGCCATTTGTTAACGTTTAGCGTGGTTGGTTTAGAACGGAAACGTTTCCCTTATTTATACTAAGCAGAATGGTCAGTGAATTCATAGATTGGCGCCAAATACGCGTTACATTCGTACAGATGTTCGTACCTTTGTTAAACTACTGAATTCTTGTATGGAGTTCGATTATTCGCATTCCACTGCTCCATTACCATAGGGATATCTCGTATAATTCTTATTTTTAGTATTGCTCAGTTATTGGTCACCCTGAATCCGAGTTTATTTTTTTTTCTAATTATATTTATAATTTCTTCCGGTTTTAATTATTGTCTTTCCAGTTATAGTACACATTTGAGTAAAATCACACACACACACACACACACACACACACACACACACACACACACACACACACACACACACACACACACACACACATATACACATATATATATATATAAATGATTAATTAAAATATTTTCAAATCTATCGACGTCTGAGTCATCAGATCATGAAGAGAAGAGTCCAAATTAATGTTAAAATATTAAAAAGTTCATTAATTATTGTGATAGTAATTATAATGGTAATATTTAACCGTTTCCATGTAAGGAAACATTTGGCATTCATTGATGGAGCAGCCGGTTAAAATTTATAAAATTTTTCTGAAAACAATTTTTCAGGAAAATAAGTTTCTCACTTCCAGTAGCTGTTATCGCTCTTTCCACCATTGATGGGGGTTTCCTTCCTAACCTTTTTATTTAAAGTAGTGTGGAATGTTAACATCTTGATTATGTCATTATTTTTATATTATCCTTTGAAACGCTAGTTTTATTTTTGACATCCAGATGGCATTCCTTTTTGGTAGTTCTGTCCATACTATTGTAATTCGAGCTTCTATGTCTTTTTTGTCAGGAGTTCAGTCATGATACTAGACATAAAACATCATCCACTTTATCTAGAGTGTCACCTTTGAATTTTATAAGATCTCCTGATTAATAGACAACAATTCTGTTTTAATTTCATTCATATAGAGTCCTCCCCGGTGTTTTGAACAGGAGTAAAGTTGCAGCCTTTGTTTCCTCTTTAGGATTGGGTTTCCGGTTCTTTTTAAAGACTGCTTCTGAAATGTTATTCACTAATTATTTATTTAATATAATTTTTAAACTCCTTTCTCAATAGGAGTAGATAGGTTCGCCTATCGTCCGGTTCACACACCTCTCCGGTCTTTTGAACAGGAGTAGAGGTTTATCTTCTGTCCCCTGTTTAAGACTGGGTTTCTGATTTTTTCTAAAGTCTGCCTCAGATGAACTCTTAAAGCTTGTTCTTTCTTTTCTACATTAATATAAGTACCCACAGTTACCGTCTACTTTGAGTAGCTCCTGGGCCTTGTATTGTGAGGAAACAGATTCTAATACGAGACGAGATTGTTGTGCTTGCTCAAGAGTGTTCGATTGAGATCATCTTCAAAATGTGTATCTGTGATTGGCATCGACTAACTCTCGTTTATTTTAAGGTAAACCAAATAATTTTCCCATCTTCAATCGCAAGTTTCATGGAGTAGTCAAAATTTCATGGTGTAGTCAAAGTTTCATGGTGTAGTCAAAATTTTATGGCGTAGTCAAAATTTCATGGCGTAGTCAAAGTTTCATGGTGTAGTCAAAGTTTCATGGCGTAGTCAAAATTTCATGGTGTAGTCAAAGTTTCATGGCATAGTCAAAGTTTCATGGTGTAGTCAAAATTTCATGGCGTAGTCAAAGTTTCATGGTGTAGTCAAAATTTCATGGCGTAGTCAAAGTTTCATGGTGTAGTCAAAATTTCATGGCGTAGTCAAAATTTCATGGCGTAGTCAAAGTTTCATGGTGTAGTCACAATTTCATGGAGTAGTCAAAGTTTCATGGCGTAGTCAAAAATTCATGGCGTAGTCAAAATTTCATGGCGTAGTCAAATTTTCATGGTGTAGTCAAAGGCAATGATGAATAGTAATGGGACCTGTATTCCTTCCTGTATGGCATCAGCTGAGATTTTAAAATATTCTGAAATTCGTGCAAATAAATTATAATTCAGTTCGGATCATTAGATTATTTTCTTTTGATGTTTCAAAATCTGAAATAATTTTTATAGTGAAGAACCTCTTGACAGAATGGTTCAATTAGCCGAGGAATATTTTATTGATGTGTTCAACGAAAAAATTTTAACTAGAATTTACTAGAAAAATAGTTTACGATAATCGGACGTGGTTAGCGAACCATAATTGCTAAGATTGTATAGTTCTATAAATCAAAAACTTTGGGTCCCGAAAAGTTATCTGTATATCTCAGATTTCCATTGATTGGCGAAACCGATGTGAGATTTGTTAAGCAAATGACAAATAGTGCCAGGCAGTGTTATTTTTTTTATCTAATTCATGCATTATTTTCTCTTCTTGACTTATGTCGAAATCAATTTATAAAAATGTCTTACCTTTTTTTGCGTTCACCCTGAGCAAGGCAGTAAAGCAACTAAGACACAAGTAGTTATTGGGTGTAGAAGTATTAGAAAACAGAAACATTACTAAGGATCGGGAACAGAAGAGTCATCATCACCATCGACCGTAGTCAGGATCATCGAGCCAATGCGAACAATCCTTCCTTTAGCTGTGTAGTATGTACTACGCCAGGGATAGATACAGTTTTGAATTCAGTTACTTTCTCCTAGACCGGTGGCCACCCAAGGCTATAGAAATCAGTATGTCCTGCTATTTACCCATAGCTTGGGAGAGAAGAAGAAACACTTCTACATATCTTTCTTTCTTTCTTTCTTTCTTTCTTTCTTTAGCTGAAACCAAATAGTGTCTTTTCCCCTCTTTCCACGCAATCAAAACAGAATACTCCATTACTTATGAGGCATTGGCAGTAGACCTTCTACACTTTTTTCTTACTTTCATCCATTTTCTAGTTGAAACCAAGTAATGAATTTCCACGTAAACAAAACAGAATGGTAATTTATTTATAGGGTATTGGCAGGAGACGTTAAACACTTTACACTACGTTTTTTCTTTCTTTCTTTCTTTCTTTTGTGAAATCCGGGATGAAATCCGGTCTCAAATGAATGACAAACGCAGGAATGAAATATAACAAATAAATTATTGACGTAATAATACAATTGGTAATACGGTTAGTAGATCCAGAAATGCGGTTAGTAGCAATAATAATATATATACAGTCTGAAAAATTCAGTACCGAAGTATGACTTGCTTCTGAGTCTACGTGCTCGCAACTGTGACTCCTACAAAGCGGTTACCTCCCACTCTCACTCTCGCACTGTATCACACTGTCTGACTTCCGGGTATTCACCGGCAGCAGTACAAGTACACACTGGTCCACTTGTATAAAAAGGGGTGGACCCATTAACACATTCTTTCTTTCTTTCTTTCTTTCTTTCATTTTCTAGCTGAAACCAAGTAGTGTCTTTTCCTCTTTTACCACGCAATCAAAACAGAATAGTAATTTATTTATAAGGTATTGGCAGGAGACGGTAAACACTTGTACCATCTTTCTTTCTTTCTTTCTTTCTTTCTTTTTCTAACTGAAACCAAGTAGGGTCTTTTCTACTCTTTCTAGACGATCAAAACAGAATAGTCCATTATTTATGCGGTATTGGCAGGGCGGAACGGTCGTGCGAAATAACAAAATGACGGATAAATACAATTGTTAAAGGATTCTTGTTTTTTTTAATTAAACTGGTTGCTCTGCTAGAATAAGCTGAACATATGTCTACAATTGATTCTTGACATGAGTCTTGTCAAACGCCCATAACAACTAATACAAAACACAGACACTGTTATTACTATTTTGTCTCTAGATGTCTTCATTAAAGACTTCTGATTCTTTTCTCGGAGTCAGTTTGTCGCCTATCAATCACAGAGTCTGTCACGGAGCAAGAAAGAATTTAAATAAGTCTTGTTTATAAATGATTTGCTCTAAAGGATTTTCAGACGACACCAAAAAGCCTTAAGAAAGGGTTGATGTCAACTGGTGTATATTATTTTAATCATTTCGCCACACCCAACGCTATACAGCTCAGTCTATCCTGCTATTTACCCATAGCTGGGGAAATAAGAAGGGATTAATGTTCTTCCCAAGGGTATTAGCAAGTCAGTGAATGTAATGGATACGACTGGAATTCGAACTCGGCTCTCCGATTTCTCTACATTAGCCGCTGTTCATTATTCCACCGTGTCTCCTTCAGAAGAGTAATCAGGAGATAGCGAATGACATTGAATTCACAGATTTGAAGTTTAAAGTTATCTGGAAGGCATGAAACCGGAAGACCGTTCCAAAAGGGAGAACTGAGAGAAAATAAATTGTTAGTTTAGAACTTACGGTTACATCTAGCCAACCCAAATGTAAATTGCGCTTAAATTCAAAAAGCATAGGTACCTTAGCAAAGAGTTCATTCGAACAATTTCCATGAAATTATTTATAAAACAAAGGCGCAAGGAAGCAACTTTAAGACAGTAGGAGAGATACTGGAGCCGAGTGGCCGGATCAGGACCAATAATATTGCCGATTCTTCTTTGAATTTCATCAAGGATCTCTGGGTATATACAGGGAGCAACGGACTACATGTGACAGCCATATTATAAGCATAGACGAATAGTAAACTTATAGATATGCAAAGTTGGTTCAGGAGAGAAAAACTGTCTAGAATGACAATGAATCAACTTCCATAGTAGCTGACCTAGCAACGGATTCAATATAGTCTTTTCATTTCTTGTCAGCCGAGAACGTTAGCCCGAGAAGGTGAGGTAAGTTACTCTCTTGGATTTTCAGACAACACCCAAAAACCTTAAGAAAGGGTTGGTGTCAACTGATGTATATTAATTTAATCATTTCCCCTCAAGCAAGACAATAAAGCCACTAAGACGCAAGGGGTTATTTTGTATGAGAGAATATGAGAAAAAAATATGTGGAAGAAAGGTCAATAAAAGAACAGGAATTGCATATAAATTTTTGAGGACCTGACTTGAAAACAAGAAGCCGTAAGAGAGTTCCAAAAGTGAGAAGTCCGAGAAAAGAAACTGTTAGTATAGAATTTGCAGGTATATCTATCCATTTCAACTGTAAAATGATGAGACCTTACCGCCAATCTAGTACTGCGCTTAAATTCATAATGTCTCGGCACCATAGACGAAAATTCATCAGAATAATTACCATAATTATAGAACAAGTACAAGTTACCGAGGTAGGAAAATGACTAAAGCCGAGAGGCCAGGTCAGGACCAATAAAATTACTGATTCTTCTTTAGATTTTATCAAAAATCTCTAAATATATTTTTAAATGTGTTAGAGGATTCTAACGGTCTACCTCAGGAAGAGGAGGAAGTAATGGGCACAATATTTGACACATTCAATATAGTTATGGTCCAGGTTAGGACCAAGGAAGAACAACACGAACACAAGAGTAGAAATAACGAAGAATAACAACTATCGCAAAGACCTCAAACAATTTCAGAATCGCGGAAATCAAGCAGAAAAAGAAATTTTATAGAGCCTTTGATGATTAATCCGAAGAGGAAAAAAATATTAAAGGCCCCTGCGACGTAAAAGCTTGGGAGGGGGTGTCATGGGTCCTTACCTATAACTACAGAATGAACTCTTCCTAACACTATGTATACTACGCCTCTCAAGAGAGAGGGTCAAATCGAGTCGAGCCGATAGTAGTTCACTCCAAACCAGGCTGACAGTCATACTAACACCTTCCACATCTTGTATTATTATTTCGTGTAATATACCTTCGTTATTTCTACTCTTGTGTTCGTGTTGTTCTTCCTTGGTCCTAACCTGGACCATAACAAAATGGTAAAAAAAAGACATAAGGTTTATAAGTTCCAGAGATCCATACACAGATATCCTCAAGGACACATGGCCCAGTGGATAAAGGCGGTGGTTAGATCCAGCGAATAGACCCAAAGAGTTGTGAGTTCAATAGATGACGGTAGTGGTGAACCAGAAACTTGGAGAGTTGAGTTAAAGGGAAATAACTGAGACGTCCGGAAGAGGCCTGGCACGTGGAACTAGAAAAATCTACCCCGGTGGACGAAATAAAGTGTCCGGTTCGAAATTTCAATAACTTGAAGAAGGACGGAGCGTACAACGGCCTCAGAAAGTGGTTCAGTAGACTCAATCGCTTCGAATTTTGGATGAACTTTGCATCGTCGGCTTTGTGAGGCTCCTCATTACAAACTTACTTTTGCAAAAGAAAAAGTTTAAGTAAAAGTTTTCACTTTTTATCTCCACCCCCCCCAAACTAAATTTATTTTTCTCATCTTTTGATGTTATTAAAGATACAATGTTTCGGCCGTCTAACCTACGACCATCTTCAGGTGATCATTTTAAGTTGTCAGCGAATATTTTGTATGAGGTGATTCTTGTGTTGTTATGGTTCCATGGTGGTTTTATTGCTCATTTCTGCGGGACCAGAGTGCATAATTTTCTATTGCTGACACAAAGATTGATGCTACGGTTACCCGTTGACAATAGCACTCATAACCAACGCCTATATCTATAAGCGTTTCATATAAGTGTATGCCCGAATACAGCAAGTATAACACGGGAAAATATTGGAACATAACTGGTCTGTTGTATCCCAACTGCCCTATTCACTGACCTTATTATTGCCTCTTTCAATCATTGCAAAACGCTTGGGGGAAATTGGAAAAAAAAAACTTTCTGTAATGAAAACAAGATTTAGAATTTCGGCGAAAGTTTTTTCTCATTAAAACCTACGGAATTTTATTCAAAAGGTATCGAAGAGTTGCCTGAGAAGAGGCAACGAATTATGAATATGGTGAATGTATAGTTGAATAACATGCAATTCTATATCTCTCTGGGATGAGGTAATTATTTACATTATCTACTGTTTTCTTCATCTTTAATGCCATATTCACGATGTTTCGGCCGTTGTAAACTCTAGCCTTCTTCAGAATCTCTCTATATATCTGAGATGAGGTATTGTAATTATTGGCATTATTTACATTGTTCGGATTGTTGTCCTCATTTTTATTGCCATATTCACGACGTTTCTGCCGTTGTACACTCCAGCCTTCTATAATTCTGAGATGAGGTATTTTAATTATGTGCATAATTTACATTGTTCAGACTGTTTTCTTCATCTTTATTGCCATTTTCACGACGTTTCGACTATTGTACACTCTAGCCTTCGTCAGGACCTGTCTATATTTCTGAGATAGGGTATAATAATTATTTACATTATTCGTACTTTTGTTGTTATCTTTATTTCTATATTCACAACATTTCGGCCGTTGTACGCTCCGACCTTCTTCAGGTGATTGGAATTTTGAACTGAACCCTTTATTTCGTTCACTGGGGTCGATTGCCGTGCCTCTTCCGGATGTCTCAGTTATCTCACTTTTACTCATCTCTACAAGTTTCTGTTCACCACTGCAGTAAGCAGGTATTGAACTCGCAACTCTTTGGGCTAAGTCTTTGGATCCAGTCAACGCTTTTATCGACTGTGTCACGTGAAGAATAAAGTTGATAATGAAAGTCAGACTATTACTCAGACTATTACTTAGATAAAATATTGATTTTCTATTTGAAATTGGGCGAATCTAAAAAGGCCTTATGACTTCGATTTGACGAGAGTAACTTTGAATCGTCGGATGTCGTGAATTGGGCATCAAATCACGGTTGGCGTGTTATCAGATTTTACGGAATTGCATTGAAGTTAAAACTTAAATCTCAAAAAAGCTGCCTTTGAGTTCGACATAAATGTACAGGTCGCCTACGGTTATATCTTAATCGATGTTGTGCATGATTTTCTCGTGGTATTCTTGCATGCTTAGAGATGCGGGGAATCTGAAGAGGGCAAGCTTTCAAACTCTGGCATCTAACGATAGGTTCGTGCTTCAAGATGTTCGCCAGGGCGGAACCTCAGCTTGTGATCAGGGACGTGTAAGAAATCAAAGCCGCTGATTTCTTTTTTGTTGCTATTTCATACTACTCGGTCACTGTTACTCGGGATATATTGTGGTTTATATTTGGAGCCTTTCAAAACCAATGTCAGATGGTTAAGAAAAACGGTGGCAGTTTTGCATACTTCAAATCAGGTGATAGTTATATTTCGGATACACAACTTTCTGCGAGGCACATGCTTACTTGACTTCTATATGAATTAAAATTATTATATTAGGTTAAATCAGACGTAATTTCTATTTTGGGGAATCAATTGTAATGAAGATATCCCAAAGATTATTGGCGGCTCTGCAAAAGCGTGCTGAACAACAGAAAACCCACAATATCCCTTTTATTCAACCAAATTGATGTCCTAACCTCTTCAGCTGATAAGGCTGAATGATTTGCTCGTAAATTCTCATCCAATTCAACGCTAGACTCATCTATTTCACGTCAAAAACTGCGGAATTTTATTAAAAAAAATGTCTGATTACGGGTAACAAGTTATTTCAAATAATGGCGGATATATAATTGAATAAAATGCGATTGTACTTTATTGAAGAACAAAGTTGATAATCGAAAACAAATTATTTATGAGTAGACCTAATACTTAGATAAAATATTGATTTTGTATTTAAGTTGAGCAAATATAGAAAAAAAAAACTGATGACTTTGATTTGATGTGATTAACTTTCAATGATAGGAGGCCATGAATTGGGCATCTTGTGGTGTGTCATCAGATTTTCCGAAGTTGCAGTGAAGTTAGAACTTAAATTAAAAAAAAAAAAAGCCTGCCTTTGATTTCGACATAAATGTACAGGTTGCCTACGGTTATACCTGAGTCGATGTTGTCAATGATTTTCTCGTGGTATTCTTGCATGCTTAGAGATGCGGGGAACCTGAAGAGGGCACGCTTTCAAACTCTGGCATCTAACGATAGGTTCGCGGTTCCAGATGTTCGTCAGGGCGGAACCCCAGCTTGTGATCAGAGATGTTTAAGAAATCAAAGGAGCTCAATTCTTTTTTACTGCTTTATATGAACGTAGTTTGGTTGGTACACGCAAAATATGTGCATGAATAAATACATATAAATGTATGTAGGTGTATTCAAGATTATCTATCTATCTATCTATCTATCTATCTATCTAGCTAGCTAGCTAGCTAGCTAACTAGGTAGGTAGGTAGCTAGATAGGTAGGTAGCTAGATAGCTCAATTTCTTCATTATCTATCTATCTATCTATCTATCTATCTATCTATCTATCTATCTATCTAGCTCAATTTCTTCATTATCTATCTATCTCAGCCGTTCTATCTATCTATCTATCTATCTATCTATCTATCTATCTATCTATCTATCTATCTATCTATGTTGAAATAATGCCAGACACATTGCTTTTATATATTACTCAAGCGGTTATATCCTATTTATAAGTGTGTATTTTCATTTATATGTGGCCTATTAGTATATATCTGTCTATCACTATAAGAACATGGGCATGAGGTAACGGTTAACGAGTGTAGCCTGTTCAGTTTTGACTATTGCTCGTGATTTCGATGCACACCGAGTTTCCCACAATTCGAAATAAAATCAACCAGATAGTGTTGTCATAAAATCAGTCAACCCAAACTTTGCCCTCTAACCTTTTGCTATGAGAATCTCAATTTCCCATTATTAAACAAACAATTATTAAACAAACAAATATTAAAAAGGATTTATACACGTATAAAATATTAGATTCATAACAATGTACACGAATTGCAAACTAAAAATACATCGGTCTACTTGTAAAAGTTGTGATATCCTAGAAATATACCACTTTGTTCTTGATCTTTCATATTTGAAATCCTTTTTTAAAAATCTTCTCTTGTCTTTTTTTTGATATTGTACATATGTCCGTTGGTCCGCCATCTTTTATTATGCAGAGTCAGAGAGCGTTTAAATTACTTTTTGACAAAGATAAAAAGCTAGAATGAAAGATAAGATGCGTGATTTATAGCAGCAACTTCTTTATATTAAAATACCTTATTGAAAAGCGAAACTATTCCATCCATCAAATATTCTCGGGAGTCGACATGCAACTTTATTTTTTTGGTAATTTTTAGCCATATAAACAATCTGACTAGCACGCATGAACACACACTCACGCACATAGATAAATATATCGTTTAGAATTTGCTATATTTATGAGGGAAGAGTGTTCAGCATCAGAGATAGAGCGTTTACAGATATAAACAGTGTGAGCATAGGAATCAGCACTTCAGGGTGACCATCACATTCACGCCTCAAGGGATCATCAGACGATTTGAAGATACTTGAAGTATGTTATTGACTATGACATTACAGTGTTAATTTCTATGTCCACAATCTATATATTTCTTTATTCATATCGATTTAAGTCGGTTCATTATCTATCTATCTATCTAACTATATCTATCTATCTATCTATCTCATTCTGTTAATCTCTCTATTTCTATCTATCTATCTATCTATCTATCTATCTATCTATCTATCTATCTATCTATCTATCTCATTCTGTTAATCTCTCTATTTCTATCTATCTATCTATCTATCTATCTATCTATCTATCTATCTATCTATCTATCTCCGTCTGTTAATCTATCTATCTATCTATCTATCTATCTATCTATCTATCTCAGTCTGTTAATATCTATCTATCTATCTATCTATCTATCTCATTCTGTTAATCTCTCTATTTCTATCTATCTATCTATCTATCTATCTATCTATCTATCTATCTATCTATCTATCTCATTCTGTTAATCTCTCTATTTCTATCTATCTATCTATCTATCTCATTCTGTTAATCTCTCTATTTCTATCTATCTTAGCCTGTTAATATCTATCTATCTATCTATCTATCTATCTATCTATCTATCTATCTCAGTCTGTTAATATCTATCTATCTATCTATCTATCTATCTATCTATCTATCTCAGTCTGTTAATATCTATCTATCTATCTATCTATCTATCTATCTATCTATCTATCTATCTCAGTCTGTTAATCTATCTATCTCAGTCTGTTAATCTATCTATCTATCTATCTATCTATCTATCTATCTATCTATCTATCTGTTTCTCTCTCTCTCTCTCTATCTATCTATCTATCTATCTATCTATCTATCTATCTATCTCAGTCTGTTAATATCTATCTCTCTATCTCAGTCTGTTAATATCTATCTATCTATCTATCTATCTATCTATCTATCTATCTATCTATCTATCTATCTATCTCGGCAAGTAATGCCTATTCTCCTACTTCATAGTATTAGGCCACTATTAATAAATATGTAATATTGTTTATTTTTCGGCGTCTTTTACAACCAATGTGAGATGCCCAAAAAATGGGCGCATTTAAAATAGCAGACAATAAATTTGGATGTCGATTCCCGCGAAAGGAGGCAGAGAAGGCAGAGAAGTGGGATAAATGTACAAAGCGTATTTTTTAATCTTAAAGAATTTCTTCATCTTGACTCACCACCAAGACTTAATGAAAAAGTTCAAAGACTGAAAATCATTAATAAATCAACACGTTCTTCATTGAAGGCAATTTTTTTCAAAAGCTAGACGTGTAAATTTTGGATACCCGCAGGTTCTTTATTCTGATACAATCAGCAGATTGTTTAACATCTGGAAACATTCCAAACAAAGCTGATTAAAACGACATTATGAAGACCATAGACAAATTTATATATTTTATATATATATATATATATATATATATATATATAAAAGTAATTCATTGAGTCTGATAGAAATCTCAAGAGAATGCAGAAAGCACTGGACGGCCGTTTCATCCTATATTTGGGACTCATCATCAGTACGCATCCACTACCGAAAATTGAAACCCTGACAGTTAGGTCGTCAAGCAAACATCATAACAACTGTTCCAATGGGCCTCGGCGACGAACAGATTGCAAATCAGACTCAACAAAGCGCCGCTCACTCACATATTCCGTGATGTTTGTTTGACAACCTAACTGTCAGGGTTTCAATTCTCGGTAGTGGATGTGCACTGCTGATGATAAAAACAAATGGTTTTAAAAGTTTCAAATTAGTTAACGTTGTGAAGGATCGTTAACTAATTTGAAACTTTTACAACCATTTGTTTTGCATTCGACATCATCACTTGATAAGACACCGGGAGTGTTGAAACAAAATGGCTATTTTTGTAGTGATTTTATAACATGTTTATGTTATAAATTTTCTAAATAAATAATTATATATATATATATATATATATATATATATATATATATATATTAAATTTGTGTATTTAGGCAGCAATCCTTCTTTCACGCACATTTCATTGAATAAAACAGACAAGGTGCTTTGATTTAGTTTTTTATACAATTTCTCATGGGATCTAATAATTTTTTTTCTTTTCAGATAAGAAATTATATAAAAACTGTCCGAATGTTCTTTTTTCCAAGCGCTTTCGGCTATACATTTAGCCATTTTCAAGGATTAAATATTTTAACTGTTAAATAATAATAGTTTGTTGCATGTATGTATTTATATTATGTTTTCATTTTTCAAAACACGGTCAAGATATTGTGGCCATGTTCATAGTTGATATTATTGAGTGTTGTTTTTTTTTGTTTTATTAATAAGGCTTCCCTTATTTTTAGGCCTGATTTTTGCATGATGCTATTATGTTTCTGTTGTCAACAAGTATGTTACGAATAGGTTCTGGTAGGTCTCCATGAATATTTAAATGAGATCTAATTGAGCTATGATCAGAAAGGTGTAAAGTGAGCCTTCGTATCAAACTTGTTGTAGTATGGCCTTATAATTATTTGCAATGTTTGAGGATCAGGAATACAATTCCTTAATGGGCATCTAAATTCGTAAATAATGTTTAACCTATTTAATTTTGCTCTAAGAGGTGATTAACTATTAGATCCCATGAGAAATTGTAGAAAGAACTAAATCAAAGCACCTTGTCTGTCCTATTCAATGAAATGTGCATATATATATATATATATATATATATATATATATATATATATATATATATATATGGACTCTCCCATCGGTTTCGACGTATGAGGGTCTGACATCTTAATTGATTCAGTTATGAAATTTTGTGCGATAATCTTAAGTGACACTTAAGACCCGCTAGTGATTTACAAAAGAAGGCCGCATATGAAGCAAGAGTAAGGATTGTGGAGTGAGATAACTGTTAGATTGGCTGACCTTTTACATCTTGCTCTCGCTTCTTGAAGACGATTCAGGCAAGCTGATTGAAAACTGCTGAGTCCACCAAAACACGTTGGTCTCCATTCCACCCGCTCCAAGGCAAAGCCCTCGAGGGTGTTATGAGGTATATTGACAAGCTGACATGTTGCTCTTCAACTTGTGTTTGCATCTTAGCCATGGACGTCCTACCTTCCTGTAGCCCTTATCTAACTGGCTGTACATTAGGATCTTGGGTATCCTGTCATCACATATTTTCAAGACATTACCAGTCCACCGTAACTGAGACTGTATGATAAAAGTCTTGATTCCTTCAATATTACACTTGTTAAATAGGTCTACGTTAGATGTCCTACCTTGAAGCTTAACTCCACAGATTACACGCAGACAACTTTTATGGAAAACATCTAGCTGGCGTATATGGTACCTGTATGGAGTCCACGACTTTTCGCCGTACAAAAGGATGGCAAGAACAACAGCTCTGTAAACCCGAATTTTCGTATCCAGTCGAATACCCCGCTCATTCCACAAGTTATGGCGGAGTTTGCCGAAATCACTGGTGTGTATATATATATATATATATATATATATATATATATATATATATATATATATATCTTCTCTGTCTTCTTTTAATAATTTTACCACAGACAAGCAAGGTGATAATGTCGCTAAGACGCAAGGGTTTACTGAGAGTGTAAGAGAATGAGGAAACTTTAGTGAGAAGAAAGGACAATAAAAGAACAGATATCAGGAAGACGGAAAGTGGCGATTGGCGTTGCATTTAAATTTGTGAAGATTATAGGGACCTTCCACCGGCGGAAAATGAAAATATTGGAATATAACTTACTGTTACCTCTAGTTATTTCAGCAGTAAATTGACGACGCCTAGTTGTCAATCTAGATGTACGCTTAAATTGACATTGTTAGATTAACAAAAACGAGAGTTCGTCAGAACAACTGCCATGAAAATATTTACAGAAAAGACGTAAAAAAAACACATCATTTCGATGGAAAAGTGACTGAAGTTGTGATGCTCGGCCAGGATAGTTATTAAGGGTGTTCCAGTAAGTTGGATCGATATTATTTTCACACATGATTGACATGACTTAAATAACATGATCCAATAGATAAATAAATCAATTTTCACAAATAACACTAATCTATTTACTGCTTTGACCAGTCTTAATGAAACACTCTTATATATAATCCCTCTTAATGAAACACCCTTATATATAATCCGTCTTAATGAAACACCATTATATATAATCCCTCTTAATGAAACACCCTTATATATAATCCGTCTTAATGAAACACCCTTATATATAATCCGTCTTAATGAAACACCCTTATATATAATCCGTCTTAATGAAACACCCGTTTTTATTTTGTCGAGAATATCGAGACGTATAGCAGGTGCATCAAACCAGATATGGCACCAATATACAATGCATGGGCGAATTGTAGATTTTAAAATGTGCAAAAGGGATTCTGGCGAGAAAACTTTTGTCCTGTCCGATACAGTGAACCAACTTTCATAGCAAGGGATCTACAATTGATTCAATATAATCAGCCACCTTTCATGTTAGTGGAAAACGTGAGACCAACGAGGCGCAACGAGTTGCTATCCACGATGTTAGCGTCAGTCGTGTTGATGGAAGGCGAAAATGTTCTCTATGGTGATTAAAGAGATAGTTTTGGAACCGTTAACATTTAAAAGTCATTTCCTGTCCAAATAGTGCTTGTTGATAGCAATTTGGCACTCTGTCACCCTACCTATCTTTTCTTTATCTTTCTACGTCCCTCTCTTAAAATGTTTTTTTTTTTCAAACAAATAGAAAAAAAGGAAGTGACGTTCCACGAGCGTCCTGCTTACAAACAGAATTGTGTCATAACCATCTTTGGTTCTCAGCAGTCGAGGTGCAAGTAAATGCATCGAAACAAGGTTACATCTTTGTAGTGAGTAAATTGTTTTTGTCTACATGAAAAAATTATAATAAATAATTATTGCACTACTCTGAGAATTGAACCCTTTTTTGAATTAATGCTGCGAATGTTAGAATTTATATATTACTTTTGTTCTCATTATATTCGGATATATATATATATATATATATATATATATATATATATATATATATATATATATCAGGAAAGTTGTTTTACGGTGGTTTCGTATCCTGCATAAGACCAGTTAAGTCACTCGAATACGCAACCCAGTAGACATAATTCACACTGTTTAAAGAAAATGGCATATTTTCAAACATATATCCATTAAAATAACGTTTGGACGAATAGGTGAATATGTCAGATTAAAAATTTATAAATTCCTTAGAAATATATATATATATATATATATATATATATATATATACAGAGTTTTTTGAAAGTTTGTGACACCCCAGACAAGGTCATTGTTATTGCGAACACGTTTAAAATAAGTCTATTAAATGTGAATCTAAACACCAATTTGAGAAGTAGACTTTTCAAATAATGAACACAAATAAGAAATTAATTATTTATTAAAAAAAAGAGATTTATTTAACCAAAACTGTAAATTCGACATGTAAAAAAGTATGTAAACCCTTTTAGTTAGTACCTTGTGGAATCTTTTGCAGCGATTACTTCAACCAAACGTCTTCTGTAGCCACTGACAAATCTCCCGCATGTGCTGTTGGGGATTTTTACCCACTTCTCCTTGCAAAACCCAACCAGTTGAGAGAGGTTGGAGGGGCATCTGGCATGAACCGTCAGCTTCAGGTTTAACCAGAACATTTCTATTCGATTGAGATCCAGACATTGGCTAGGCCAATCCATAGTACGAGTCCTCTTCCTTTTAAGCCATTCCTTGGTAGTTTTTCTGGTATGCTTAGAGTTTTTGTCCCGTTGCAGAACCCATTTTCGGCCAATCTTCGACTCTCTGACATGGTAAGAAATTCTGATCCAGAATTTGTTGATAGGACTGAGAATTCATATTTCTCTGGATAATATGGAGTTGTCCAGGTTCAGAGGCAGAAAAGCAGAGCCAGATCATAATATTTCCACCACAATTCTTCACTGCTTGAATGAGGTTCTTTGCACGGCTAGCAGTGTTGGCTTTTCTCCAAACATGGCAGTTTTGATTGTGACCAGACAATTCTATCTTTCTAGAGAATGGACTTCCAGAAAGCCTATGGTTTGTCCAAATGTTCTCTGACTTAAACTGGCAGCTTTGTTCTTGTCCTTCTAGCAACTCTCCAATGGATGCCATGTCCATTCAATTTTTCATTTGATTGTAGACACATGTACATTTACTCCAGATGCTGCCAGAGAGATCTGCAACTTTCTTGAGGTGATGTGTAGGTTGGCTTTTACCTCATTTATTTCTCTAGTGTTTCTTGGTGATAGTTTTAATGAGGGTCCACTTCTAGGAAGAGTTGTGGTCATATTGAATGTCTCCATTTGTAAATTATTTGTCTTACAGTGGATGGATGGAACTGCAATCTTTTTTTAAACGATCTTATAGCTTCCCACAGACTGGTGAAGTTAGTAACTTCCTCCTGATGTCATCGCATATCTCCTTTCCTCTCGGCATTGTTGATCTGTGAGGCATTACATCAGCTTAAACAGTATCCCCTCTTTTATAATCTGGGCTGGACAAACAATTTACTAAGGATGTCTCATTTGATTGGTCAGCTTATATTGAATAATTAAGCACCCAAATGTGTTTCAGCTGAATTTATTTAATACCTGACGTTACCAACACAGAGGAGGTTCACATATTTTTGTACAGTTCAGATTTTTAGTTTTGGAGAAATAAATAACGTTTTTAAATAAATAATTAAAATACACCGTTTATTGTTTGTGTTCATTATTTGGAAAGTCTGCTTTACAAATTGGTGTCTGGATGCATATTTAATAGGCTTATATTAACTTCTTTCACAGGAAAAATTTTCATGCCTGGGGTGGGGGTTCACAAACATTAATGTGGCACTATATATACATATATATATATTATCTATGTATACACACACGCACACACACATACACACACGCACGTATACACACACGCACATATATAGATGATTATATGATACTTTAGATTTATGTTATGTTATATTTATGGGTAAAGTCCTCAATATCTGAGTGCGTATGTAAATATAAAAGTAGACACTAATGTCAACACCGAGTGGTGACAGTCTGTTTCATACATGAACGTAATCTTCATGGTCTGAAGATTGCGGTCAGGCATGAAACAGACTGTCTCCCCTCGGTGTTGACCTCGGTGTTCACTTATATGTGTGTGTGTGTGTGCGCCTGTGTGTGTGTGTGTGCGTGTGTGTATGTGTATGTCATCTGCCTATCCAGATTTAGTTTATGATGATTACATAACGCTGAATTTACGATGTTTATAACTAATAACAGATTTATATCGTAATTAAATCGAATTTTATGATGTCCATAGCTCATAAAAATTTCATAATGTCCTCAAGTCTAGTGTTTATGATGTTTGTAATTCATAACAAGTTTCTACTGCATTTAATACAACAAAACCCAAGGAAAATAGAAGCTGCACTGTAATATTTAAAGTATCATTATGGCAACTGAACCGATGGTTAATTTTGATAAAGCTAAACTAAAATCGTTGGATAACGCATCTCATAATTAAAAATTTTCTTGTCATTTATTTAGATTGTTTGCCTCCCCGTTGTTCCACGACATGATTACATGACCCTAATGGCTAACATCATGGGCCAATCATTTTAAGCCACGTCAATTGGCAATTTTCATTAGACATGTTCGGAATATATATTTTTTTATATTAAATTAGAAATCAGTAGTTTTTTGCTTATGAGAAATGAAAGTGTCTTCAATAATCTCATCTGTATCCTTAATATGTAGATTGCTGCAGAAAAAGTAAGTGAACTCCTAACATAATATAAAAAATATTTTTATTTCCATGATTTTTTTTTATCTTTCTCTCTGTTTATCCTTCTCTTTACTTGCCTTTTCACTTTTTCTTCTCATTCTATCTTCATATTAACTTCAATCCCAAATTCTTACGCAACACTTTACGCTTTTTATATTCTCTCCTCCTCTTCATCTGTTTTTACTTCTTTCTTCCTCTCCTCTCACTCTACCCATCTTTGTCGCTGTCTCATCGATATTGTTTCTCTTAGTTTATTGTGACAAGAAATCGAGGAAAACTAGAGAGATTCCACGCATAACTTCCGGTTTAAAAAGAAAAAAAGAAAGAAAGGAACGCTGGAAGATAAATAATTTTAGCTAATCAAAAAGAACAAGAAAACTTTTGATTTTATCCGAATCGAGTAAGAATTTGAGATTAAAGTTAAGATGGAGATAGAGTAAGAAGAATTGAAAAGGCCAAGAAAGAGAAGAATAAAAAGAAAAAGGAAATTTAAAGAAAGCCAGATATAAATGAATAAGTAAGTAAAGAGGGAGAAAAAATAAAAGAGGATGCAAAGGGGGATAAAAAAGAAAAAGAGAAAGAGAGAGAGAGAGAGAAAGAGAAGGCTATACAGAAAGAGATACTTAGGGAAAGACTTGGCTAGACATATGCAAGAATAAATAAAAGGGAGAAGAAGCCAAAAGAATCGGATGGAAAGTTGAAAGAATAAATAAAGGGGAGAAGAAGCCAAAAGATACTGAATAAAAAGAATCTGTGATTTATCTTATGTTAAATTTCAAATGTAAGATAGAAAAACAAAGAAAAAATAAAGACATGAAGAAAACGACTCACAGAAAAGATAATAGAAAAGAAAATGACCATTTAAAAGGCGGCAAACAAGAGAGAGGAAGAGCGAGAATAAGAGAGAGCAAAAGAAAAAAAAAAGAAAAAAAAGAGAATGGGAAATAGAGATAGATGAAGAGTGGGATGAGGGAGAGAAAAATGACCAATCGAATAATACTTTTAAAGCTGGAGATGAACCGTCAGCATTTATAGACATTCTTAGATGCAACATTTTGTCGCCAATTTTCGTCCTCAAATAAAACTAGAAATTTAAATGATTTATTCCAGCTGTTTGCGGGGTTTTATGTAAATTCTTAAAATCTGTAACTCATTTGCTATGCACAATAAATAAACAAGCTGCAAACATCTAAGGATATTTTCAATATTTATAAAATATGAATAATTAATCGACTTTGGAGCCTATATGCAACGAATGTATACTTAAGGGAATGAAACAAATAAAAAAAGAAAAAAAAAAAAAAGAAAAAAAGAAAGAAAAAAAAGAAAGAAAAATTTTTCCCAAAAGTTTTGAAAACACATGAGAAACAAAAAAAAAAAATCGATATTTTCAAGACTTTGTTTCAGAATGAACCATTTTGTTAGTTGTAGTTAGCACATCACATTGTTTTTATTTAGTCAGCTCAATATATCAAAAATTAGATTCAACCCCCCCCCCAAAAAAAAAAATTATACAAAACCTTTTTTTGTTTTAGATACCTAATTGGGTTGTGCTTGATCCAAGAATGAAAGTTTACCAAAATCAGACCCCGAGAAGATGACTAATTTGCTTAATTTCAAAATGGCGACCATCTAAACATCAATCAATGTACTGGTTCAATCTAGACCCCATAAATGTATTACCAACAGAGAGAAACATTATATTTATCTACCTAATAACCATAATTAACCTCCTGTGACGTCATTATGATATCTTATTGACAGCTACACCAAAATGCATACTTTTGTCTGTGACCCGCTTTTTCAAAGAGGAATTCTTTCACTTTCAAGCTACTTTGCACCATCATTTTCTTTACCAACGGTATATCAGCTTGATCCTCATGCCCCCACCCGCCTCAAGGGTTAACACTATTATGAAATATCATAGACCGACCTTTGACACACCATGAATTATAAACTTCAGTGACATCGATGATGTCCTCTTGATCAACAAATATTTTTGAACTATTTCAAAACTGGAATGAGGCGATTATTTGTTTGAACTATTTCAAATCTGGAATGAGGTGAGTTTTTACAAATGATTCAACTCTTCGTTAATCGCTTAAGAGTTCAGCTAAGTTTCCATGCAGTCGATTTCTACATAAAAACATATAGTAATTCATTTCTGTTGTAGAGTTACGCCTTAAATCAGCGCCTTGTTGGGTTTTAGGTTGGGTGGTAGCTATGGCTAGATGCAGAAAAAGTGATGTGATCGAAAAGTGATCCAGTCTGCGAAAAAGAAATCACGGATGCCGAAAAAGTAATAATATTCTAGTTCATACACGTGCTTCAAAACTGAGATAAAACGGCTGTTGCTAAACTTTGGAAAAAAAATCGGAATGCAAAGAATGTCAGGTAGGTTTCAATCGTTGTCGCGGCTGAACGATTCCTCTTTTATGGAGCTTTAACTCTTCCCTCCTGTCGGATTGATTAATAAAGACATAAACCAGTCCTCCATGCTTACACTCAACCCAGGCTGAAATATTTGAGTCAAGACTGATGAGCTACAGATAGGTGTCTCGTATCCAGGTCCTTTGAGGTGAGCGCTCAATTGAAGAAACATTCTTCCAATTTTTCTTTTAATGAGCATAATCGTATATCGCTACGGTTTATATGATTTCTGAATTTGCATTTTTGCAAGAATAACTGATTGTTCATATTTGCCAAAATTATCTAAATTCAACGCGGGAATGGAATAGAAGTATTCTGCGAGAATCAAAATCTATCAATGTTCTTGTGGGCTTGTTAACCACCGTTCTACAACAAGCTCTTTTCTAATCCGGGCTTCAGTTGTATTGCTTCATATATTTACAAAGGCGTGTATATTATCTTGTATATTTGGGTGGGCATGGACAGAGGTGCATGACTTTGTGCTCCTGTGTGAATATTGAATATACCCTACCTACTTGCTTCCTAATAATATATACAAGGAGCAGCTTTGTGTGGAAAATGGTCGACGAATGGCGTGCAATAATCTTTCAAGGTTTTAGTCACAAATTGAATTGAAATGGCGGTCCTGGTCCCCAAATAATTGTTCTTGATGGACGCGACATTAAAAAAAAAAATGCCCGGAAAACGAAAACTTTAAATGAAATGAAGAAGGAAATGAAGACATCGAATTAAAAGAATAGCAAAATAATGGATTGCCTAAACGATAAATTCCGACACTCGCTGTCTAGCCTGACCAGGAAAGAAAATGGATGACGGAGTGTATTAAATATAATAAATGCGGAATAAAAATTAGGGAGAACTGGGTAGGGGGAAAAAGGCAGGACGAGAAAAAAGAGGGAAAGAGGAAGGTAGGGAAAAGAGAAGGGAAGCAAGAATAATAAAGCGAAAGAGAAGAAAAAGAAAGAATGAAGAAAGAAACAAATATAAAAGAGAGAAAGAAGAGAAACACGAAAAGAAAAGAGAAAACATGAAGAAGAAGACGTCACGTAAAGTGAAGATAGACTAGAGAAAACATAATAGGGAGGGGGAATTTCCGAGAGAGAAAGAAGGACAAGACAAATGAAGAAGGTAGGGTGAAGAGAAAAAAAGAAAGAAAGAAAGAAAGAAAGAAAGAAAGAAAGGTATTGAAGGGCAAGGAAAGAGAAAGTAAAGAAAAATGAAAAGAAGAGAGTCTAAGAGAATGAAATTAAACGCGCAGGTCAGAAGATCTGGGAAGAAAAAAAGACGAAAGATAAGAGAAGGAAAGAATGAAGAATGAAGAACTCTTGATTTAGAAAAGAAGAAAAACAGATGAAAGGAATAGAGCAAAAAGAAGAAGATACAGAAGGAGAATGACTATAAACTGACGATGAGACATGAGAAGAGAGAGTAAACAGGGAAAGAAAGAAAGAAAGAAGGAAAGAAAGAAAAAAATGAAAGAAAAAAATGAAAGAAAAGAAAATAAGGAGATGCGTTAGAATTATGATCAATAATAATAATAATAATAATAATAATAATAATAATAATGGAACAAAACAATATAAATAGAGATAAAATAATCGTAATAAAAAACTGACGTAGCAGAAAACTGATAAAAAAAGATAAAACCAAAAAACAAGAGAACAATAATTGTTTAAAAAATGATGAAAAATGATGTCAAAAATATAGTCAAATGAAGACAAGAGTTAAGAAAAAAACAAAGATTTATTTCAATCTGAAAGCTTTTTCTTACATATCGATAATTTGTAACGACGACAAAGATCGCATCAATAATCAATACACAAACACAGATAGCAGCACGCACGCACACATATTCATTCATTCATTACACGTTAGATCAAGTTTTGATCTAACGTGTAATCAATAAGGTCGAGTATGTCTTATTCTTTTTTATTATTTATTTATATTTATTTAACAAAAAATAAAACGAAAAAAAAATTAAATAAAACAAATAAATAAAAAATAAAAATTACATACATAGGTATTTTACTTCATTTTGTTTTCAGTGAATGCTCGTATATTTTGGTGGGGGTGGCGGCTGTCTAGGATCACTCATATTGCAAGGGCTAGTAGTCGCCGCTCGTATATATATATATATATATATATATATATATATATATATATATATATGTGTGTGTGTGTGTGCGTGCGTGTCTGTGTGTCTGTGTCTGTGTGTCTGTGTCTGTGTGTCTGTGTGTGTCTGTTTTGTTTTTCTTTTCATACTGTTTTTTTTCTTTTTCCAAATAATGGTGATTTTTCGGTATTTTAATCTTGACGAGATGGGCATATCCCACCTTTCGGTGATTTGGGATGGTGTGTGTCAAATGGTGGTTTCTGTATGGGAATACGGGTTTGATTCCGATCGGAGAACGCATATTTTTCTACGAAATTTTGTCGAACATTCAGGAGAGTAAATGTAATTAATATTGTTTGATTAAAAACAGAGCATTTACTTAAATAAATTGTATGTATAAAAATAACGTCTAATCAGAAAATATATTAAATATTTGTCGGATTCAATCCATTATATTCTGACCTGGATTCTCCACTTCAAGGACTTTCCTCACCAACGTGACATAGGTTTTTCTGTCTTTTCTGCAAATATTTTCATGTTAACTGCTTTGAAGATGTTTTTCACCCTGGTGTTCCGAACACATGAATTTAAGCTTGCTACTAGAATGGCATCTCGGTGCCCCTCTTTTACTGTTGAAATGGCTAAATGCAATCGCCACTTCAACTCCGACAGTTTCTTTCTCGTACTTCTCACCTGTGGAGCTCTTTTTCGTTTCATTGATTCCCTGAGAACTACAATCTTCAAAAATTTAAATGCAACGTCAATCGCCATCTTCTGTCTTCTTGAACTCGTTCATCTTTTGCCCTTTTCCCCCCCTGAACTCCATTGTGTACTAGGCATTGCCGCCTCGCTTTGGCAGAAATGATTAATATATATATATATATATATATATATATATATATATATATATATATCAAGTATGTGGTGCAGTTCAATTTACATTACATGAATCATTCATACAAGAAACAGATATAGAAGTTAATGATATAAATGGCGAGAATACATCTTCGTAAACAAATTTAATAAAGTTAAATAAAGTAAATTTTATTAAAAATGGACCTTATGCAATTGGAATTTATAAACAGGGATCATAACATTCATCTACAGGTTCGGGGTGAATGTACTTTATTAAATTTGTTTACGAAGATGTATTCCCGCCATTTATATCATTAACTTCTATAATATCTGTTTTTTTATATGAATGATTCATGTCATATATACACACACACATATATATATATATATATATATATATATATATATATATGTATGTGTGTGTGTTTAAGATGTATAATAATGTCCAAAGTAAGAGTAGAGATCATAAGACAAAGTTGAAAAAAAACCTTATAAACAATGAATTTCGCCGATGAATATTTTGTTGTCGGTTTCTTCGGGTAGGAATGAAAGACAGAACCGCGTGTAAGGAAAATGGTTTGGGATTTTTGAGTATAAGAGGCGCAATAAATTACCTCATCAGATCCGACGAATAGAAACCAGAAATTGTTTGTTTGTTTTTATAGATACAAGGGAAGCTCAAAAATTATTCACACTTGTCTAAAGATATGTTATGGCGTAAGTGCGGACAATTTTTGATTTACCCTTGTTTATATATATATATATATATATATATATATATATATTGTGTGTATTTAGACAGCATTTTTCATTCATTAAATAATATAGACAAGTGTTGTCTATTTATTTTATGTAAATTCTTTTCATAACGTCTGATAAGCTTAATAACATTATCATTAAACGAAGAAAGAAAATCACAATATTGATACATATTTTTTAATCCAATCTAAGCTTTCGGCTTACATAAGCCATTATCAAAGATGGCAATTACAGTACAATATATTAAGAATGTGATGATAATCTGTTTCTGTTTACATGGATGATTTCCAAGCAACGATATAAGAAGCTGGAAGCGAAAATCGCACCGCAACTCATGACGTCACACATGACCACGCGAGAGTGAATAAGCCGTTGTTATAAAAAAAATGGCTTCTGTTATCAATTATAGACATTTAAGAATATTTGTGGAGATTTCATATTTTATTTTGTTCAGCTTAGGTTTCAACTGTTTTATGTATATAGCTTCAAGAATTTTTAGTTTTTTATTGTTTTCATCTTTAATTATAATTATGTTTTCAACAAGGATTTTACGGAATTGTGTATGCGACCAGGCATGTTGTTTTAAATGCGTAAAAATCATCCATGTAAACAGAAACATACTATCATCACATTCTTGTCCGTGTATTGCTTCATATACTGTACTGTAATTGTCATCTTTGATATTCGCTTATGTAAGCCGAAAGATTAGATTGGATTAAAAAATATGTATCAGTATTGTGATATTCTTGCTTCATTTAATGATAATGTCATTAAGCTTATCAGACGTTATGAAAAGAATTTACATAAAACAGACAACACTATTCTATATTATTTAATGAAACATATATATATATATATATATATATATATATATATATATATATATATATATATATATATCCAAGTATATGATTGGTGTATACGAATAAAATGAATAGAATAACATATGTATTTTTTATTTTTACTCAATAATTTTAAACTTAATATAGATTAAATTTACATTTTTCAAATGGGTAGTTTTTTAATTTTAATTTCAAATTTTATCGTACAATTTAATTCTTATTAGTTAGAATAAATTCTATTTTAGTATAAACCTAACTTTAAAACATTTAATAGTTATTATAACCTTACTTCGTTGTCAAGTTTTTTGAATTCTCGTATACTTGTATTTTGATTGGTCATTTCAGCTCATGTGACAGCGTTTCCCCTTACGAGGGGTGGTTAATTAATTTGAACCTTTTAAAACCTTTATTCTACAATCTACATTCAACATCATCACTTGATAAGGTATTGAAAGAAAATGGCTATTTTTGTAGTGATTTTATAACATTTATGTTATAATTTTTAAATAAATAAATAATTATATATATATATATATATATATATATATATATATATATATATATATATATATATATATAGGTAACTACACTCGTCTCGGAAAATCTTCGGTTTCTTGATTTGCTAATGGACAAATCAGGTCTGGGTTTAACCGTTATCTCCCCCATACATCTCTATAAATTAATTGTCTATTACTGTAACCCTGTACTTCGAGTAGATCTTACGCATTGTATAATTGAAAAAAGGTTTTAAAAAAAGAAAGAGTTATGAACATGAACGTCTGTCGAAAATACTCGTAAAGCATACAGGTCCAAAGCCCAAAGAAAAAAAAACCGATACGAGTGATCAACTAACTAAAAAAGTGCTCAATACAAAAATAGAGCAGACCTAGTCAAACCTACAGAGCCTGACAAACCTAGCTCTCCCTGACGATCCGCTTAGGTGAAACCTTGGTAGGTTTGTCTGACTTGTAGGTTTGACTATATATATATATATATATATATATATATATATATATATATATATATATATATATATATATATATATATGTTAGAGATGTTGGTGTCTGTTTATGTCATTTTTTGTTTTTGTATGTAAAGCCGTTGGATATTAATTCAGCCCTGTCCGTGAAGATCATTTTTTTCTTTACCAGATCATATACCGCATTGTGTTACTATTGCGTATGACCAATGATATTTATGGTTCAGGCCATTTAGGTTTATTGTTGAGAATTGTAAGATCGGCGGACTGTCATTGCATTTTCTTCTCAGTGAATCTTTTTCTATGCTGATCAGACTGGCATTTAAGTTGAAATCATATAGCCAGGAAGGATAAAACAAAAGAACATGACGTTTGTTTTGGTTTATTTTATTTTATATCAACAGATGGGTTATCTAATGCCGACAAGTTTTTTAGGATAGGTTCGTATGAATAGAATATATATTTTTTTTATGAAATCAGTTTGTAGATCAGGTTTCATTGACATATTTTTTGTTTGGTTTGTTTTGTTTTACGGTATATCAACAGCTCAATGGGTTATCTAATGCCGGCAAGATTTTTAGGATAGGTTCGTATGAAGAGAATATGCATTCTTTGTAAAAAATCAGACTGTAGATCAGGTTCATTGCCGTATTTTTGTAAAGAGGGTTTTTGTCAAGCCAAATGTATTACTAGTAATATTTTTCCTTCAAAAATGTATTACTGGTATTTATACTATAAAAATGTATTTTTATACTTTTATAATGTTTTGACACCAGTTTGTAGGTTAACTATTTGCCCATAGCTGCGCCACCCCTAACAGGTGCTACAAACCCGGGTCAGGGTGGAACTTAGGAAAAACAGTAATTAAAAAGTGGTTCCACACTCCTCAAAACCTCAGGATCAAAAGCCTTGCTGTCGGATGTAGTTTATCGTCATACCAGGGACGCAAAAACAGAAGAAAAGAATCATACAGGAAGATCTTGAATAAAACAAAGAAGGAAAAAGAAAAAGGAAAAGAAATGCCTAGAATCGAAAACTGAAAAAAAAAATGCCCCTCCCACACGCGCGTGCGCACACATACTCTCATTCAAAATCTAGCAAAAAACGAAATAAAATTAAAGTCTTTGATATTTCTTAGATTTTTATTTACTTCATTCCTCAATAAGGTTTCTGTCAGAGGCTAAAAAAAAGAAAAAAACTTTGAAAATGTCAAAATCAACCTCAGGTATTTCTTTTGATAGTTTAGACTTATTTATTTATTAATAAACGTTTGAAATCTTTTCCTCTGTATATTTGCTAGAGCTGAATGGAATATAACATCCCTCCTTATTATTATTATTCTCTCTCTTCATCTAATATCTGAATTACAGTATTTTATTGCTGATCAGTTAGAATGAAACCCCATATGGTGCGTGTGTATGTGTGTGTAGGGAGTGAGATCACATAGCAGATCAAACCTATTGTCTTTTTTTGTTTGTTTCCAACTGAAATTGCCTGTTTCTTAAAGATGAGGTTAATACATTGTCATCAATTGGAAATATTGAACAGAAATTTTCAGAAAGGGTGTTCGTAAATTCTGTTGCTCTTATTCGACAACGGAGAGCTACAACTTGCTCGAATCACACAGGAAAAAGATTATAGTATTAAATACGGAAGTTTTCCCACATCCTCCTTACTCTCCTGGCCTTGCTCCACCTGATTATCATCTTTTCAGACCAGAGGAAAGACAGTTTAATTGCGATGAGGTTGATACTTATATTGAGTGTTTCTTTCCATCAAAAGATTAAGAGTTTTATTCCAAAGTATCAAAAAATTACCAAATAAATGTGATTATGTTATCGATAAGCAGGAAGCAATATCTTGATTAAATATAGTAATTAAAACCTTTCTTTCTTATCTCATGTCTTTTCTACAAGCATAGAACCAGTGGAGAATAAAACGACTCGATTACTTCTGTATGAATCGGGACTTCTGCTAGAATCATAGACTAGAATCCAAGTACCGCTTTGGGGAGAGTAGTCGTAGCTCGTGGAGGCACAATCCTATGGGTAAGGGAAACTCGGATGAATTCCACTACGGAATATATGATCGAGTCTAATTCTTTACCTCTCCGTCACCGAGGCCCATTGGTATGGCGTTTGCCTCCTATCGTAACTGTCCGGGTTTCAATTCTCGGTAGTTGATGCGCACTGCTGATGAGTCCCAAATATAGGACGAAACGGCCGTCCAGTGCTTTCTGCATTTTGTTGAGGTTTCTTCTAGACTCGATGAATTAATTATGATATATATATATATATATATATATATATATATATATATATATATATATATATGTATGTATATATATATATATATAAAATATATATATAAAAGAAAGAGGTTGTAGTGGTTCCAACGAAAGAAAAGTATGTATATTAAAAAGAAGAGAGGTGCCGCAAACGTTTTTGGTTGTAATGTGTTTTTTTAGAAAAAATATATGCTTTATTTTCCATAATTTTACTACACGGGTTTCTGATCTCGTGACCGTCTTCAGGTAAAAGCGGAGATTTCCACATATTATTAAAAATAATTAATTTTTTCCTTATGTTTTTCAATGTTAAATATTCTCGATATGAGACATTCTGTTTTTGTGTTAGTAATCCGAATGTCTTTTTATAATTGGCAATGAAGAGTTCTGCGCGAAGGGTCATAAAACAATTAAGGTTGGTCCAAGAGAAATGATGAATTACTTATCGGCATTTTATCTTTTAATGTTTTACTGACCCCTGTGCGTTCTTAGATCTGCTTCCATTTTGGTGTTTTTCTGTCAGCATGCGTGTATATATGCGTGCATATATTTCCCCTCCATACATATACTGTCTAACTACGAGGAATTAGTAAACTCATTTGTACACATACACACATACATACACATACGCACATACACACCGTCCGACCACAAGGAATCAACATTTGCGGCACCTCTCTTCTTTTTAATATATATATATATATTTGTTTTGTATGTATGGATAGTTATATATTACAGAAATATGCTAAGCAGAATTTAATTTGGCTCATTCAGCACAGGCATGCTCATCCGTGGTATGATGATAAACTACACCCGGTAGCAAGGCCTCTCATCGGAAGATTGGGGCTTTTGAGGAGCGTAGAAGCCCTTCTTAATTGCTGTTGTTCCAAGGTCTACGCTGACCTATGGTAATAGCACCTGTTCGTGTCTCAGCTATGGTAAAATAGTTAAACCCCAAACTGGAGTAAAAAAACTATGAAAGTATAAACATTTTTATAGTAAAAATACCAATAATACATTGTCAGAGTAATACAAATTACCAGCAATATATTTATGTAAGGAAAAATAAAAAATATATACCAGCAATACATTTTTTGTAACAAAAGAAACAAAAAATTAACAGCAATATATATTTAAAAAAAAATTACCAGCAATACATTAAAAAAATTACCAGCTTTATATTTTTGTAACAAAAAAATCCCTCAATACATTTTTTGTAAAAGAAAAAAAAATTACCAGCATTACTTTTTCGTAAATGAAATTACTAATGTTCCCAAGAAAATTCAATTTCGACATTAAAGAGCCCAATGGGTTGATATATCGTAAAACAAACCAAATCTAACTAAAACCACAAGCCTAGGTTAAATGTCAACATTCAAAATTGGCTGTTCTACTTTACTTGATCACAGGCTATTGGCATCGGTGGTAAATTTGCAACTTACACCTACGAAGCAGACCCCAACTTATTTTAACCCCTAAACAACAGATAAAGTTCGCACAAGCAAATCTGGTGAAAAACGAGAAAATAATTTTTTTAAAGTAATGTATCAAACCATATAATAATGATGAATGTGTATTTATTTATATATTTCCTGTCCCAGTTATTGAAGAAAGGGGGTTAAATCATTTTGTGTAAATAATGCATTAACTCCTGGAGACGATTTTATCGAAGAATCGTCTGTTTTTCTAATTATAATGTTTAGGCTTTCTCTCAACAGCGCCTTCTCTACCGCCTCAATGTCGCTATGGCACGACACGAAAATGGATGTTATTGGCGTATGCGGAAACCAGAACTCGAGCCTCATTAGGGACAGCGATTCCGCGTAGGGCCGCATTGCTCGCCCTGTCCCTCAGCCGGCGAAGAAGAAGCTCCAACGCCAAAGCGTAAAGTAGAGGCAACAGTAGGGCAACCCTGACGAACCGACCGAGACAGTAAAAAAAAACCCGTGACCGCTTTCCGTTAACCTGTACCACAGCACTGGGGAAACTATACAGGAGGCTAATCCATTTGCAGAAGTCGGGTATGGATACAGCGGCCTGCAGGGCAGCAGCCAGATACCGATGGTCGACCTGTTCGCGTCCCAACAGACTCTCGGCAACTGACTGCAAACGCTCCGTCACGATCTTGACCAAAATCTTTAACTCTGTGTTTACAGAGTTATGGGCCTGTAATCATCTAAATCCTGCCCATCATCCTTTCACATTTTCAACAGTGTGATCACACTCCTGGTGATCCGATTGGGGATGGACCCCTGCCGGGAGCAGTTGTTGAACATGTGTCCAAATCGGCACAAAGATGTGCGACAGCCTCAAGTACAATTCATAGAGGAAACCATCAAGTCCCGGAGACTTGCCACTGCTGACCCTCTTCAATGCCAAGTAGACTTCTCCCTCCGTGATCTCACCCTGGCAGCTAGCCGCTTCAGTCGGCGAAAACCGAGGAAAGTCAGCCAAATAGCTGCGAAACTCATCGTCATTTAGACCAGGATCCTTGGTAAACCGGCTCTCGACCTCAGAGTCCGCGCCCCCAGGGTTTTGAACCCCCCGAATGTAACGATCAGAGCCTCGACGGATCTCTTCCTTGCGCAATTGTGCGCCCATGATCACGGCTTCGCTAGACATCTTGTTTAACCTATGTCTAACTCCCTGACTTTGGTAGCGCTAGCTAGCCGCGCGCTCCAGAGCCTACCTAGCTAAACCTATCTCTAGGGATCCCTCAGCCTCTACCTGGGGAAGACTATTTTTAAGTGTCTTCACCTTTTTAGCCTTATCTAATATGAACCGCTTGCTATATTCGGTGGTGAAGGACCTAATCCTATCCTTAAGCCCTCCCCAACCACCTATTGGCAATAACCGCCCCACTAGTTTCCGCCGCACTAGTCTAATTAGCTGCTGCTGGAAATTCCGCCTGTCCAGTAAAGACAGATTGAACTTCCAGTGTCCAGCCATTCTAGACCTAGCATCTAACGCTATTCGGACACAGACGAGTCTATGGTCTGAACAGCCTAACCAGTGGAACGTGGGGCAATCTAGCAAATCTATATAACGGCCGTTCTCACTAACATTCTATTCAGGTAGCTGGCTACCTGGATAGATGGTCACTTACGAGTCCAAGTCCACATCTCCCGCCCAGGGTGATCGACCCGGTATTTATCGACGAGACCAAACTCGCTGATCAGATCAACCAGACTAAGATCAAACAGCAACGGCCTCAACTGTCGGAAAAATGAGACCCGCTCTGCTCGATCGTTGGGTGCATAAATCGCAACGACCCGAAACGGACTACTGTTCATGACAATATCGGCCAAGATCAACCAGCATCCCGCATCGACATGGACAACGTCCACCTTCGCATCCAAGGTACGTTTAACCAGCAAGGAAACACTTCTGTCCGGCTGGTCTACGTATGCTGAATAGACAACATAGTCGCTAGACAGCACACCAGCATCAACCTCGCAAACAAAGTGCGTTTCCTGTATCTCAGCTATATCTACGCCGAAGAACAGGAGATCACGAAGCAGGCGGGCGGCTTTACTCCGATCCCTCAAGCCCCACGCATTCAAACTAGGTATCTTGAGAAACATTTTTCACAGACTGGACGGAAATCTACGGATGAAAGTACCCTGACGGATTGTTCCAGGCTCCCTGCCTCCATCTCTGTCATCATGCGACCATCCAGGACAATGGCGCCGACATCCGGGGGATAGGTCAGTTTTAAGGCCCTATATAATGAAGGATGGAGGATTATTGGGATCCGCTCCGCACAATATTTTTGTAGCATTTTCCTGCCCGGAGTTCTAATTTCTACCATACGAATCTCCGGAAAGGCATTCTTTGTTTCGTGTAGATGATTCCACACTCTAAGATCTCTGCCTATGTTCCTAATCCAAGTTATTACCTCAGCAGCCTTGGGGAAATTTTGGGGTTTTTCTATAGAGCGCCCGTCTACTGACGTTATTTTAAATAAGGGTTTTAACAACGCTCTTTTTTGTGTTGAAATGTCCCTTTTTATTGCCCGCCTGTCTATTTGACATGTTCTTACTACCTAGGGAATTTCTTCTAATGAGAAGAACTCTGGTGGAAGGTGCTGTGCGTTGGGGAGCCCACAACTACTGGTGGAAAGGGGGGAGGAGGGTTGGGAGAAGTGGAATTGTGGTCGGCTGCAGTGATATTGGGAGGAGGTTGGAGGAGGGGCGCTGAGAATTGTGGCAGTGGTGTTTTCAAAGGGGAAGAAGGGAGGCTCCTTGAGATAATTTCCTCTTGTTTTTTGACTGGCGAAGCCGGGACTGATTGAGCCTTGGTTTTGACTGTTTCTTCTTTTGCTTCTTCGACCCTACTTCTGGCAGCTCGCTTATATTTTTTCGTGATTTTTCCTCTTTTTCTTCTTCCACTTCCTCTTTCCCCTGTTTCAGTGATGATGACCGAGGTAGCGGCATCTTCTTCATTTCTACCTCTACTGTATTTTGGTCCTCCTGTCGCTCCTCCTGCTGCTGCTTCTGCTTCTGCTTCTGCTGCCGCTTCTGCTGCTTCTTCTGCTTCTGCTGGTCCTCCTGCTCAAGTTAGGGCTTCTCATTCTTCTACTGTTGAAGGGAAATGGTGGTCTCTTTGAATCCCTTCTTTACTACTTCCGTCCACCCCCCCTGTTTTCTTTACAGCTTTTGTTGTTGTCTCTGCTGCTGTCTGTGCTGTTGTCGGTGTTTCATCAATTTTCTTTTTGGCTTGTGGTTCTGGATTTTGTCTCGGGCCAGCATTCAGCAAATGCCCTGCGGCCCCACAGGCGCAACAGAGTGGTCGACGCCCCTCTAAAATAAATCAGTCTTCCTTCACACATTAATGTGTTATGTATTTCCATAAACTGCTTTCTATTTAAAGTAATAGCTATTTCAAAATCGCCTGTGGATATTCCCGCCTTGGACGAGACCGAGACGTGTCCAAACTGTGAAAAGAAAAAGTCTAGATGATCTTCGGATATGAATAAGGGGGACTCTATGCAGTCACCATCGCTTTCCTTGTTCCGAAGTATTCGGTTTATAACCTGACCGTTTGGGTTAGAATATAACCTGACAGTGATTTAGCTGCCTCTTCTGTGGCTAACAAAATGTCCGACATTGCCTTACTCCGCCTTACCAAGATCTTTGCCACAACATGAAGGCTTTTCAGAGCCTTCTCCATAACGTCTCTGTTGACTTTGATCAATTTCCGTGTTTTTAGATCTCTTGTTAATAATAGCGAAATTGTCCGGGTGTTTACCGGGTGTTCACCATATCCATCAGAGACGGCAGCGGTAGCAACTCGTTTACTTTAACAAATGATTGACCTTCATTTTTTTTAAATAATATTCTGGCCCTTTTTGTGGGCGCCTATCCTTTGCCCAGGTCGAAGGGGTCACTTCAATGTATGAGGCATTGAGAGATTCGGGCTCCGCCATGGTGTTGGCGTACCCTAGTCACCACACAGAATGTAAAAAAAAAAAAACGCGGAATTTAGACGATAAAGACAATAATAGATACAAAAGATGATGGCAAACAAAAATGACACATACTTCACGGAATATCCAATGAAACTTTCAATAAACTGACGTGAAAAATCTCTCTCTTTCCAATTTGCTATAAATTTGATCGTACTTATGTATTTTTAACAGTTTATAGCTACAACATCACATCCAACCTTACAAATAAACAAAAAATGCAAACTCACTGGAACTTTATTTTTTAATTTGCTAATGATGTAATTAAATAGTACTTACGTATTTTTTAACGAATTTAACAGTTTAAAGCTATTACATAATACAAACTTTAAAATAATCAAAAACAAATTCTAGAAGGTTCCATAATGGTTTAGACGGCCCCCAGGAAGTTACAGAAAGTTAGAATATAACTAATATACTTATATACGATTTTAGCAATTTCGTGTTGGGGGTGACATTTTAAAAAAAAAAATAAACTGAATAAAACCATTCTTCATTACTTTTGTACGAAAGTTCCTCGAATTATGATACAGGAAATCAATTATTTTACAAGAAGCCAAAAAGACATGAACCTAATGTATCAGCCAGATAATAAATAAGTAAATAAATAGATATTGCCTCTGATTTTGTTTACATAGGTCAGCGACTGAAGCTCGCTCGGTTTGCTACGAAATCTAAACTTAGTGATTCTGTTTAATCGTTTGGAAGATAGAGATTATTTCTGGCGCAATGATATCGTCATGTTTAAGACCGATGAGATTACACTTGATTTCAAAATCGAGTAGTTGGAGCACCCTGATCAAACGGTAAAGAGTGGGACTGAAATAAATATAGGCTAAAATCGATGGAAAGTTTGAAGTGGACACATACACTCGACTTACGTGAGGATCTGTACTTATGTATTGATACTCATATATTTCATTGCGTTTCTTTCTATCTCTTTCCGTATATTTATATCCAGTAGTAACATTCTTAAAATTATAAAAGCTTAGCAAACCGCTTGTTGGATTATACAAAAATAATCTAATATCTTTAATAGTTGATATATATTGTCGCATTTTTGAAGTGGCTGAAAGAGGGTTTTCTGTGATGATCATAATTTATTTTGACAAAAGAAATCGTCTTGAAGTTAAAAGTGTGGTAAATCTTCTAGTTATAAATTTCATAGGTTTTCCATTGGATCTTTGGGAAAACAACGATTCAGTTCGAATGCGGTTAAGAATCCAAAACACAGCTGATGACACTAGAGTCGAAAAGCCTCATACTTCTGAACAGAAATATGAAGAGAATAGAATTTCAATCTTGAAATATCTTAATAAATAAATGCTTTCTATTAAATTATTGTTATAGTGGAACACACCTATTCTATAGTTAATAGACTCACCCACCTATAATAAGTAGTAGTAGTAATAGTAACGAGTCAATCGCCAGTCGCTCAGTGAGTTGGTCAGTCAGTCGATGTCGGACGCCCGTTAGTCGGATACTAAAAGTATCAGCGACCACCACTAGATTTCTCTGCGTCATCACCTATTATATCAAGTTCCTAACGTTTTTGTACGTCGAACCTATTTTAGGACCGACTTAGTGAAATACAAGCCTCCACTGTGAAACTACTCTACAACAATTATCAAAATGGTTTAATTATTTTTAATTTGTTTCCATTTTCAGATTGAAAAGAAAATAAGCAAAATATTTTCATAAATATTGCCTACCTTTATAGAAACCTGGAAATTTAGGATGCCATTATTATTTTTTTTTATATTGGTTTATAATCCTCTGTCTTAGCTCTCCTAGGAGGAGAACTAAGATAGCGGCTCGGATTGAGGAATCGGAGAGCCGAGTTCGAATTCCAGTCGAATCCATTACATTCACTTACGTGCCTTGTTAAAATCTGGCTCGTCAATCATGTATGGAAATATACATGATCGCCTAAGCATGTATCACGCATGTCACATAACTGACTGACTGATCTTGCTTCTCATCTGCTCCGTCGCCTGGGGTCGCTTCATTTTTAGCTCATTTGATTGAGTAAAAAAAAGCAAAGAATATATCACATTTTTCATGGCAAGCAGGCCCTCCTAAATATTAAGATTAGCCAATAAATGTGTGTACCTTTACCATCTGCACCGGCTAATGAAGGAATCGTTGGCTAATATTCGTTGCTGAACACACCCGTCTGCCCGGGTGGAATCATATTACAGACGCCTTCTAAATCCACAGAGCAAGCCTGTGTTTAATACAGCAACTATACTAAGCGGTGGGTGGATGTGTGATGTGGTGTAATGGTTAACGGCTCTATTCACCTACGCGTAAATATCCTTGAGAAAAGTATGAATCCATCTCTTTTCTCTCTAGCTATGGATTGAATAGCAGGACAGACTGGATCCTATAGCCTTGGTTAGCGACCAGTCTTCTCTCAGAAAGAAATGGCAGCCTACTGCGGGAAAATCTTCAGCCTCGTCAGTCATGAATCGTAAGAGTATATCACGTATAATATTTACCTGACCGATTGATACTGACCAGACCTTATTCCGGACCAACCTCCGGGAAAGAGAGCATAATATGGCGTGACCAGTTCTTTCCACAAGGCCAGTACACTCAAACCTTCGGTCATGATGACTTGATTTTTTAACATCCTTAAAATTGTCTATATTTATGACACCAGCAGTTCATTTAGGCAGTTTAAGATTTTTTTTTAATTTTTACCACATGTTCTTACATGTTTGAAGATATGGTGATAGAATTTTTGTATTGTGGATAAACTTCTCTCTAGGGTTAGAAGATTTTTCTAGAATCGATCCTGATCAAGAATCTCGACTTCAGTCACTTTCTCACTGATGGTACGTGGTTTCCCTCTGTCTGTTATAAAAATATTTTCAAGGCAATTATTCTGACGAGCTTTCTTTTCCCTGGTACCCGGACTACTACTCCAACAATTTCTTTTCTCGCACTTTCTACCTGTGGAACTCACTTCTGTTTCATTGTTTCCTTGATAGCTACAATCTTGAAGAATTTAAATGCAACGTCAGTCGCCATCTTCTGTCTTCTTGAACAATGTCCATTTTTTGTCCTTTCCTCAATCCTCCCTATTATGAGACTCCACTTTCATTTTTACTTTCACTTTTACTTTCATTTCCTATAGCCTCTTGCGTACTAGTGGCATTATCGCCTTGCTTGGTGTGAAATTATTAAAAAATAAAAGTACAACTTGCGATGCCGAAATCATGTGTTTATTGATTTTGGCACCTTATTAATTAGTTTTGGCTAATTTTCACCCTAGTTACAAAGAATTTAGACGCTATGGGA